>OZ059784.1:12266561-12578967 GCA_964057025.1 Standfussiana lucernea
GAAAGATCCCTTCGGGAACGGCGAACCTGTTGGCTAATGGCCATATCAATTAGGAGCAGCTCCTTAGTACCACGGGACCCGTTCCTACATCCATTCTGAGAGACAGACATGATAGAATTACTCTCAATATGTTGGTTGATTTTAGCTCTCAAAATGGATGTAAGAACTTTATAGACCGTTGGTAGACAAGTAATTGGTCTATAATTTTTGGGCTCCGCAGTACTACCTGATTTATGGAGCAGGTGGGTAATTCCGGTCGTCAAGAACTGGGGCAGCGATCCGGATTCTAAAGCTGATTGAAACTGGGACGCTAAGCAAGCGTGCGATCTCTGGAGCCATTTGATCCAGAAATTGTGCAGTCCATCCGGCCCTGGAGATTTCCAGTTAGGCATCGGACGGACTGCATTAATAAATATTATTAATGCTCGACTATAAAAATCATGATCGTATCTTTCAATGGCCTAATCTGACATCTAAGACTAAATAAAATTTGATTTATTTTCCATAAAGTTGGTCCACAAGCTCCGGCAAGCCATACCTTCGAATAAACATCTGTTTTATATTATTTCAGCCGTCCATCGAGCCGCATCCAGTTTAAGTTCTCTGACACAAAAGAAAGATTATGTGACATCATCACGGTCTGTGCGTTGTGAGTATTACACATACAAGAAGACTTAACCATCAGTATATCCCCATGTTTTGGCAAGTAAGCCCTATCACAACTTTTGCTACCTTTCAATATACAGGCTGAATTTGAAACATTGCAATTTTCTAGGAGACGAATATCTATGAACCTTTAAGTAGGTACCTACAGGACCAATTTTGTTTACGTAGATGAATTTTCTGCTTTTCATAGTAAGTTGGTATCATTTATATATTGAGTATGTTCACCCACTGGAACGCCGCAATTGAGTTCAAATTCAACCAGTGTACAAAAATTTTAATTATACTACTTAGTTCCAGTAAATATCCGACCACGACATGTGTAGTTGGAAGAAGGTTAGGCAGATGATGATGAATTGCTGTAAATAAGCTATATCATAAACAACTTATACACAATAGCTTTAACTAGTCCCAACAAAAAGAGCTGTACGACCCTGCACTTACAGGAATACTGCAAATTGACTCTTCAAACTAAGGCCCGAGTCCCGAAGTGACTCCACAAAATTGTATCAGAAACTGGGACCTTTAGTCTGCACTGACATTAGTCCACAAAAATCAAAATTGCTGTTCGACCTATTAAGAAGCCGAAACTTTTACCCCAAATAAATGACTTATGTATATTTATGGGATTAGTCGATCGCAGTTTTGTTGTAAATTATTTGTAAAAAAGCAGGGCGTCTATAATTTTGAGCTCTTAAGATCCACGAAGCGAGAAGAGGTCTTTAGGTACTGGTTACCAAACAAACAACAGGTACCTAATGTCGTGAAAGTCATGGTTACCTAACTAGTATTTTTCTTTATTTTCAGCAGCGTTGAACCAATCCGACGTTCTGTATTAATTTAGGAGTTGTCAACAGCAGATTTCGAAATAAAGTGTTATAATTATAACAATCTCAGATTTGTCGATTGAGACTTCTAAATTTCAACTTTAAAAATGAACAATATTTGTACGATTTATGTGTTTGTGTTATGGTGCATTTTAGACGTAAGCTACGACTTTCCGTATTTCGGATTGGATATTAATAGGTACATAGTTTAAAAGCGACCCAAAGTGAAATTTTAATAATTCAGTAGTTTGATTACTAAGATAGGTACTATAATATTTCAAAGTACAGTGAATAGATTACAGTAGAGTTACTTAAGTATGAATTACAGTTGTGCGCGTGAGTGTGCATGTATAGTAAGTTAAATCATTGATATTGTAGTCTGCTTGTGTACCATAAAAACTTTTTCTGTCTCCATCATTGGTAACACTTGCATTATTAAAATCGTTCGTACATAATGCCCTTTCACTGTTGTTTTATGTCAGTTTTTGCAGTCCTGTGCAAAACATATTCTCGTTATCATAAGCTTTATGTGAAAGGTAAAATAACTGCTGAAGGACTGTACTGCTACGACATAAAGGCGAAGTCTTTGTCAAATTGTTCCCACTAATGAGCGGTTGCGTACCAGTTGGACATAGCTACATTTTAGTTCTTCTTGAAGTGTTGATGGCAGTCTAAATTGTGTCGGCCCAGAATTGAGCCACGACTTTGGCGCCGTCAATATCTAGTTGATTGTATCTTAAGTTTATAAAGTTTATACGTAGTTGAGACCAGCTCTCAAATTATTCATCCAAACTGTATACTACCTATTTACTATTGACACTTCTAGCATTCGGAATTTGTAATAAGTGTAAGTAGCGTACAATTATGAGTGTTCTGTGGTGCAACAACATAGCTGAACTTACATGCTACATTAAAGCTGACTTTTGTAAATAACTATTAGACATAAGTTAATTAAACTATAAGTACATAGAATAAGAAGGTAAATGCTAGTTTGTATAAGTTTATTTGAATCGAACAATGTTTATTCATGAGGGCTGCCTTTTGGACGGAAACAGTGAAAAATGAAATCAATACACTTTGTAATAAGAAACTGCCCCGATGGTCTCGTGGTCGCTAGCGCTACTACTGAGCGGGGGTCCTGGGTTCGATTCCAGGGTCGGGTAAAAAGGGTTATTGGGTTTTTCCATTAGAAATTTCTCAGTAGTAGCCCGGAGTTTGGAAGTTGGCGGTATGCGCCTGATCTCTCTCCAGTCGTGTCGGATTGCCGGCCCATCGGACTATGAGCGCAAACGAACAGAGAGTGCACCTGTGCGTGCGCACACACTTGTGCACTATAATATCTCCCGCGCCGATGGCTAATCTCCGCCGAGATTGGCCGCCGTGATCGAAAATGGTCTGGGGCTATTATTATTATTACTTAATAAGAAATAATAACTGATGTTGTACATCCTGCAATATCAGATTATTATATATTAGGGCAGAAATCTGGAAGTGTTTTCTCATCTCAACGTACTTTGAGGTGAGATTAACTTCTTCTAGCCACAACGAGCACAATAAGCGACGATTCTTTGTATGGGTACAGTCAACCGCACGTCAGAAGTAACAATTAGGTACACACAGCTCCGTTAAGTGCTTACCCCCCAAAAGACGTGCGTTGAAATCCGTGATAGGCCCAAGTTGGTTTTTGGATTTTGCAAAAACATTTTATTATAATTCATGTATTGTTTTAGTGAATAAAGAAGTTTAAGTTAGTATTTTTTAAGTCTGATTTTTAATAATGTTTTATTTCAATAAAACGTTAATATTTTTATTATTTACTAATAGTTATTCAACGTTTAAGTAGACCGGAAGTTTCAAGACCGCTTGCCGTGCATAAGATTAGAGGTTCAAATCCTGGACAAAGTACTTTTTAACATGCATTTTATGTATTATTTTTAATATAAATTATTTTTCTATTTTCTTTTAGTAATATTTATAAAGAATTTAAAAATCAAGTCTTTTATTAAAGTGTTAATCAAATACTTTAATAATCGTTTAATAAAATTTGTTATTGTTATTATTTAACAAAACTTTGATCTTATTTTACTACAAATATTTATATTTTACAATTTGATTTAATAGTTGTAGTTACAACTTGAGGATATGGATTAATTTAAAAAAATCCTCAAATTATAACATCTATCATATTCTATCTTTAGACAGAGGCCCAAATACAAAGAGACTTCGGCAATAGTAGATAACAATTTCATCACAATTCTTATGGGCTCGCTGGCTAGTTTGTCAAACTGGCGTATGAGTATGACGACAACCGGTGATACGACGGTTCGAATCCAGGTCGAAACAATGAACTATTTTTGAAGTATTCCTTAGATTATTCGTAAGTTTCGTAAATAATGCAATGTTGTAGCAGTAGTGTAACCATTTAAAACTTGAGGGGTTACCACATACTGACGCTGTGTGTACTACATAAAAACTACACTTGGCCATTGGCACAACAAACGTGTTTTTAGATTGCCACCATAGACGTGCGATTGACTGTACATACTTACATGGTGTATGTATGTTTAGTTATAAATATAGGGGGTAAACATAGGGTCATACGGTGTACTAATAGATTTTATAATTAGAATAATACAATAAAATTCATATAAAACTAATTTTCTATCGTTTCGTTTTTAGGTAAATCCTGCCTTCTTACCTACTACTAACCTACCTATTATCGTAAATGACAAAATACGTAAGTAATGGCTCTACGTAGGTATAGCTATGTACAACCTTCCTAACTAGAACGCACTGTTGAAGAATAGTATATAAATGAATCATGATTTTATTATATTAATATTAAAAAAGATATTATTTAATAATTTTATGGAGGTCCTTCCAAATTGCAAAAACAGTTTGTAAGACATATAGCAAAGAAATTATGTTTACGACGGTTATCAATATTCTGATTTTGAACGTTCGAACACATTGTTGGATGTAGTAAATTGAGTATATCTGCTGAGGTATACCGAGTATGGTCCTGGCGAGGCTGAGGCGAGGGTAGCTGCTCAGAGGTAGAAAATGCAGGATCGTGAATGCGATGACTAGAAACATTGTGACTACGACTTTACTTCAGCATCTCAGCTCTTGCATCTTGTTAGGTCTAATTGCTTCTGACACAGCGTAACATAAGTACCTACAAGTAGCCTCTGACACGCAGCCATGTCCAGGACAGGTGGAGCCACAGGTAGATCAGACCTATTGCTATCCTGTTAAAGTCTAGCAACATCTCGGGATCAGCATTGATATGCTTGAATGGACGGATCACTGTAACATCCGCTTGAAACTGTTATTTTACTTGTTTCTGTTTTTTTTGTACCTTCACACAGCGTTGCTCATTTTAGAATATGAAACAACTGGGTACATTACATGACTGTGTACTTACAACATTATACAAAAATACATATTTTGAGTGGTTAGTGTTATAATGACATCATTGACAACACTGTAACGTCAGGAGCGATGACAGTGGCGCAATCCACGCAATTAATACTGACTATGGCTGTGAGTCTGTGACTTTGGACCTCGGTCCACTTGCCTCTTTCAGGAGGTATAAATAGAGGTGGTCATTCACTCACCGTATTTCTATGGTGGTGTTTACATTTGACTATGTGGCTCAAATTATAACGATCAAGTTGTTGTTCTTTACGCATTAATATACCGGGATTCCGTTTTCGCGTCGGTGTCCCTTCCACCCCGTATTATTTTGATGTAAGGGTGTACAGTCCGTGGCCTGCACTACTTGTCTCTCTTATAAAAAAATAAAGAAGGGTGGTACCTAGGTACATAGCTATAATTAATCTGCGAACACCAAAAACGTCCTCAGATGAGTTAGTAGTCTCAATACTACGGTGATCATGAGGATTGGAGTGATCGGAAAAACATTGAAATGTGGAGGGAGCTCCTCCGTATAATATAGATAGTGGGCGTTATTATTACCGATAACAATTATCATGGCGCGATTAATACTGATATCTTGTTGAATTCCTTCACAAACGAACACTAACTCGACATGACGCGTGTTTAATAAAGTTGTTGAAAAAAGAACGCAAAATGGATAATCCAAAGAATAAAAAATTCTCGTCGCACCTTGTGCTAACGGCGGTATTGACGGGGGGAATAACCATAGTAAGTAAAACTTTACATTATCTATAATGTTACTCACCATAATGTCGATCGATGCATGCGTACGTGTGTGACTCATTTATTACATAGAGAATTCCCCTTACGCGCCATAATGTGAAACAATCTTGTTTATGTGTGTTTTTTTAAATACTTTTATAACCAGAAAAAATATAATCCCATTACTGATCTTACCACCTATTTCCAAATATCCACAGTATCTGCATTGCTATTTTTATCTTTATTGGCCATGCGAAATTCTAGAAATAAATACACCTAATCCTTTGTTTATTATTTAAAAGAGGGGGAAGATTCCCCGAGCCTCTAGCACTTTAATTAACTACCGAAAATAAGTAGAAGTGGATAGGTAAAATATGTTATTTTCGTAAAAACATAAAATGTAATCAATACAGTAGGATAAAATCATTTTAGAATTTTGCTAAGTGAGTGTTTACATTTCATTGCTCGTGACTGTACTGTCACATCTGCATACCCCTTCAGAACATACAGGCGTAATGTTATGTTATAAAATTGTGTAAACAATAAATATACAAGTAATTACTGCTGCAATCGCTAACGACAGATTTGCTGTCTGTTATTGAAGAGTTACATTGACCCGAAGGTCAGCGTCAGATGTTCACCAAATTTAGACTCCTTCCAAACACACAGGATCATCGAAATCACTTTACAATTTACTGTCGACGAGATCGCTGAAAACGCGCGACTGGTTTACTAATGAAAGAGGCAATGTTTTCATTTATTTTATTCTTTGAGCAGATTAGGTTTTTAATGTTTCTTTATTTTTCAGACATTTTCCCTTATTTACATATTACTGAGCATAGCATCAATAATATTTAACTTTACGGCATGCGCAACGCCATCAAATGTTGGACAATTATTTTGGACACTCGTCACCAATATCTATATTAGAGGTACCTATTCTAAATTTTTAATCAAGTATAGTCCCACAAGTCTATCTTAACCGGTATCATTATCGATGACAGTGGGCAATAAATTACAGACATCCATATTTAAGGTCATAGCGTTTTCGTTAGTTCCACTTTCAGCCACCGGTTCAAATAACTTTGTGGTACAATACACTAATTTTTATACCTACATAGACATTTACAATTATTTTCTGTATTATATTTAAGATATCTCGTGTTTCGTCAAAACGTAAAAACTCACGTACGCAACGTAGTCGCAGGTTTCTAGTACTGAGTATCTATAACCACGTTTCCTTACTGACTTATATCGAAAATCATCGACCACATGCCCTGGCCTAGCCTCAAACACTAATCTGCATGAGGGGACCAAGTAGTTTACAGATGTTCAGTACTAGAGACCCGGTCTTACTCCGTACGGGTTTTCCCTACATGACCTGACCAAGATAATGTCTGGACTTGAAAAGACACTGTCTTCTAAGCTTGTTTCGCTATTCCCTTTGAAAATAAGAAAATTCAAGTACACGGTAGGTACCTACTTAAACTCATAAATGGATTTAGATCTTATATAATGATACCAGTTTTCTAATTTTAGATGACTGCAACCCAACCGACTTGGATATTACTTCTGCATACACTGTGTTTGTGTTAGCTGCGATCACATTGACCGTCTCCGTACTTAGCCTCGCGTCTGCTAGCGTCCTCATCGCAAGTAAGTATCAGTGCCTACCAGATATTCTCCCACTACTACAGACATAGTAACACAATGCAACCAGGTATACGGGGTGGAAGGGACACTGACGCGAAAACGGAAACCACATAGTCAGTACATCATTCTGAAACCGGGAAAATGGAAATTAAAAAAAAACTGCTGCTCCATACATCTTGGCTGTGTAGGTATTGCACTTTTGTAGGAAACAGCAGATTTTTTTTAATAACCGAGGAAAAATTTACGTGTACGTGGTTTCCGCTTTCGCGTCGGTGTCCTTTCTACCCCGTATAACTGCTCTGTCAGTCTACTTGGCCTTAAATTTCAACACCCAACGTCGGCCCATGTAACAACGAAATATAAATAGGTATTACAATCTGTTGAAATAAACATCTCTTGCAGACCGACTGACCGACGAGGAGATACAGTTAAAGGAGTTTATTTTTTATCATTTTGGTAGCCGACTATGTTCAAATAAAATAAGTTAAGGCAAGGATTAATAAAACATCTAGCTTGTTTTTATCCGACTTTAAAGCTGATTTCTTTTGTATGCAGCTATACAAGATAATGGAGCTTCACGGTATCTCAATATGGTCGTGGCGGCTTACGTCGGGATCAACGTTGCCACCTTAGTCGTCGATATCACTACAGCCGCACATTTTGGAATAGACCACAGCACCTTATCATCTCTAATGGTGAGTAAATCATACGGTTAGTTTCGCGAAAGCATTCAAATGCTACGTATTACAAGCCAGTGCCCTGCAATAAGTGACCCCACTTCCCATCTTCGTAAGAGGGGTCACGGGCAAGGGCACTGTGCAACAGAGAATCGTTTTTTTTTTTACCTCGCTCGCCACTGTTATGTAAAACTTGTTTGTTTATAGGAATCATCAAATACGAATAACTTAAGCGAATTCTATAACCTGGAGGTGCTACGGCAAGGAGCATTCTTATTAATGTCCATAAGCCTGAAGGGCTACGTTGGTCTACTAATTAACTGGATACTGATAATATTACTGATTGTTTACGTTTTGGAGCACCGGAAGCAGTTGAAGAGTGCTGAGGTATGCTTTACCTACCTTATTATGCATGTAATTAAACAAAGTAAAGTCGTAATTAATAAATTATTTAATTAGTCAGTTTTTTTCTTAATTATATTTTTTTCTTTTCAGCATTCTATCCATAAAATGGGAGCCCTCAACGCGTTCGAGTAAGTGTTTCATTACCTACCTTTATAAAACGACTGGCAGTATGCTCCTTCGGTCTAGTATTGTGATCGCAAGCGCGACAGCTGAACTTGGGGTCTTCCGTTGGATTCCTAGATCGGGCGGGACTAGACATCCTGTATCAGATGGAACTTACATATAAAGAAATTTGAGGGTAGGTAATTACCTACACCGTGACCCAAACTCTGCATACGCATGTGCAAACAGGCATAATGTTATGTCATATGTATTTTGTGACTCTATGTGACAACTATAGGCAATATCTAAGTTATTTTTATGTACAGCCAGCCGAGGAGGCCCGATGACACCAACTGGGCGACGACCTCAACCTCACGCGAACCAGAAATATTTTCACCGTTTGCGAGAGGGTAAGTAAACTTTGGCTGTTTAGGTTCCTACATTCAATCAGATCGCTAATATGTACGAGTAAATAATATAATACGATATAACTTATTTATTTATATAAATAACTCAATACCGTACAAAAGTTGAAATCCGCCCTTCAGTGGTGCAATAATGAAGTCTATTCAAATACGGGGTGGAAGGGATTTCTCCGAACAAACGGTTACCATGAATTCAGCACATGATTCTAGACTATAATAATGTAATAGTAACTATTGTTATGTTGTAAATTAGGTTGATTTCAGAGTGACAACTATTGAAAGTGATAAAACTATTGTAGCGCAAACTGAACTTTTTTGTGGTTAAAGGTCTTTTTCCCATAACACATATTTGTTTACCTAGTAGGTGTTGGGAAGTATATCGCCAAAGCAACTTATGAACATTTTTGTGTGTTACAGAGCTCAAGTCAACAGTGGTTTTAACGACGATGATTCTGACCGCGGTGCAAGACGTACGCCGATACGATCGGATACCAACTATTCAAAGTTAGTCGTTTGATTACTTTTGTTATTATTTGTATATGTAAAAAGCGCACAAAGATTGACTTAATGTTGTACTCATTCTCTATGGCGAGACAAAACTGGTGCAGCAACTTATGTCTTTTTCTTTCCAGGACTCTTCGGATTACCACTAGAATATTTGTGATTTTGTAGCTAGGTATTCGAATTCAATCAAACATATGAAAAAATTTCGAACTTGACCCTACTGTTCATGAGTAGGGTCAAGTTCGAATTTTTTTTATTTTAGAGGTAGTAGGTATCTACTATTTACTCTACTCTTATTATTTCTGTACTAATAAACCAACTTACCAATTTAGTACCTACGCCTAGACAGCTTTTAATAAGATAGACTCACCATCATTTGCATTTGTGAATTTTCAGCCGTTCCTACGACCGCTCCGACTCGTGGAATCGCGGTCAGCCAAGCATGACCCATGGCTCCCGTCCCTTCTCGTACCTAGAGGACATTAAGCGGCCGGTGGTGCCCGCTAGGCCTCCGCCCTCGCCTGCAGTGGAACCTCCATGGACGCGCCGCGACCCCTGGCCGCAGCCGCAGGGCCCTCCCGTGCCCGCACCAGACTATAGCCCGACGCCCCGGCTCAAGTCTGCTCTAAAACCAGGAGGTTACATGTAAAACGTGTCGAATCAATGGCAGTTATTGATTTATTAATGTGAAGTTACCCACACATTGTACTTATTTAATTAAAATTTATTATTTGTATCTTCTGTTCTTATTTCCGTTGTGAAACATTATAGGCAAGTTTTCCCTCCGACCATATGGAAATACCCCATTTTTCCACCGAAAGGTATCCTACAGAGTCCATTGTAAAACAAAACAAAGTTAGAATGAAAGAAAAACAAAAACTGAAAAGTAACATGTATTTATTTACACCTTTAAAAAACTAAGTAAAAACTGTAATAAAAAAAATTATATAGTCTTTTATTTAAACTAAAACAGTGAATAGGTCGTACTTTTGTTAGAGTAAGATATTAACTATAAACGATTGAAAATAAGCGGTAGATACTGAAAAGTCACGAAAATTATTTATAATTATAATTTTATATCTTACTAACAATATGTACAGAAGTTTTATACATTGTAGTACAATTTTAGACTCTATCTACATTTACACAACAACAATGCAATAAAAGTTCACAAGTTCATACGCATTTACAATAATAAAATACAGAACAGTCAATGTCACTGAAAACAGAGACCAATAAAACTTATATTAAATAATTTTAACAAATTAATTATAGTTGTCTGTGTGGACTTACGCCGTATAAAGTGGTCGGCATTGCTTCCCTTTTTTTTTGTCGCATACCTAAAACCTAGAACCTAGGTTCGCAAATCTGAACATATTAGGTCTAAACCTTATTTTGTTCCTTGTTAAATAACTTACTTAAGTATGTGCCATGATCATTATGATACAGGTGAACTGGAGCACTCCATCATATAGTGGCTTCGCATTACTTACTATTACTACCTGAGTAAAGAAAAAAACGTTTTAATTCGAAAAACTTAAGCTTAGTTTCACAGTTGTTCAGTAATTAACTCATGTGTTATGTCTACTATGTACTGTGTATGTAGTTCAAATGTTTTAATAACATTATGATTTCGGAATATAACCTATGATAGTCTGAGACATCATGCATCGTCGACCAGTCGCGTTCCGCCATGTTGGTGGATTCTAATCAACGAATATACGTTCGGATTCGCTTGCACAATGGCATGGGCAAATTTACTATAACGCTTATACTCTCGGCACAGCACTATTGATGTGACGCGAATATAATCGTTATGGCAAAGTAAGGAAATTACTTACCGAGCCTGTTCATGTTCTGTGTGTAAACAGTTTCCTCACCCACACTAAATACGTACCAGAATTGCCTAACTTAACATTAACCAACACAGACGGCCTCACAAACAATACTATAACCACAAATACAATGTCTGAGCCTTCATTTAATTCGTGTCTCACCGAATACCATCACATAACTCAAAGGCAAGGTCAAAATAAGTTCCGGATCCTGTGTTCACTGCATTTTACGTATTTGCAATGGTCAAAACCTGTCCTGTTCCTTCTTCGACTCCATTTCTTCTGTAACATCCTCGACGGTGCCAGTGATTACTTCATTGATTTTTTTACCGTCAGTCTTTGCCGTGCAAGCATTGGGCGGGCCTTCTACATCCTCACTTATAAATTTACTCTTCGATATAATGACGTTATCAGAATTCTCATTCATTTTCTGTTCTTCATTTGACAGAGACAACTCAAACTGCGCTGCCAGCTGGCTGAGCACTTTCTTCAGATGGTCGAATGATTCCTTATCGTTAGAAACGTTAGGCGTGTCCAGAACAGTTTCACAATTACCATCGTCGCAACTGTTTTCATAATGCGCTTTCATTGCTTTTAGCTCGCCGACGGTGACCGTCAATTCTGGATTCGCCAAAAAGGTATCTGTTAAGAAGCGACCTTCCTGAGAGAATAGGAACACGGCTGGTATAACAATGTCATCCTTACCGTCGCCGGACATCGCGAACAAGGCCGTGCTCTCGTGTGTGGAGTCTGGTATGTTATCGAGGATGATTGCTAAAGTGACGCCAGCGTCTTGCATGTGGCGTACTTTTTGAGCAAACGTGCACTGACCTCGTTTGGCTATGCCGAACTTGCCTTTAACGTCTTTTTTGTTTTCGATGGGTGTGCAGGCGTCTAGTGGCAGCACGAAGGCGATGGTGTTGGTGTACTGGTTGTTGGCTGAGATCTCCTTGCCGAAGTGTCCGGGGCCCGCGGGGAAGATCTTGTCATTAACTTTCACTGCGGCGGGTACCACACCGTTTTCCATATCACTTAGTGAATTCCACTTGGACATTTCACGCATAAACGTGAGGCCTTCCGCAGCATCTTTCGCTGATTTTGCCTGAAAATACGGAAAAAAAACGTAAATATCAGTGTGTACTGTAGAAATTTTAATATTCACGGTTTTTTAATAAGATAATGGCATTCATCGATATGACGAGATGAACACTAATTCGTAGTTGAATATAACGAAAACAGAAGTCAAACCCTGACGGCTCACAGCAGTGGACTTGTTTGTGCAAGTGCTTTTAAACTAATAATCACGTAGTTACATCTTTGTGCGTTTCTTTTTATTGTGGTTCGCACAGTACCATGACCCTAATTTCACCCAACTCACCGTGGAGGTTGTGTAGAGCAGTTGCACCCTGCCATCTGGGAGGGTGAGCACAGATATGCCCATGTCCGACAAGGTGTGTATCTGACGAGGGTCGTTGAGCGGGCGCAGGCGAGCGGGCGGGCGCGCTGACGTCGAGCCGAGCAGCTGGCGCATCGGACGCCGCACCTTCTCCGCCACCAACGACGCCGTGTTAGGGCATGTCCTGAAATACCATACAATATATACACCATACGTACATAAACCCAGGCCCTTCTTGCCATAGGCATAAACAGTTACTACAAAACGCTACCAGTTACGTTCCACAATATCATTTTACAAGATCAATATCGAATGAGTTGGCGAAACTTCAGAGACGTTCTTCCAAAATAGAGTATAATTTTTAAAACTCATAATTTGAAGTAACTACTGCTATCCGTGGTCGCATGATTCATGAAAAAGTATGAGTTTAAAAATAGTTGGTCTGTGTAACTATTATTGAACAGCAATACATTAAGAACTTACTTCCTATACTTGTCTTCATCTTCGTCATCAATTTTGAGTGTAAAATACGTGGTATTTTTGCCATCAGTGGCTAAAGACAGCGGCAAGAAATGAGCTTCGGTGGTTAACACATAGTCTTCTAACTTGACGGGCACATCCTTATCTTCACCAAAGAGCATATAGAGATACTTGAAGGTCTCTGCAAGTACGAACGAATCCATTCTGTCTTCGTGAACGCGTGTCCTCACATCGTTGACAGCCGCGTATCCACAAGGAACTCGAGTGTACTGCTGCAATGCTTTCAGGACGGCCTTCCCAACTTGCAGGTAGTGATGGTCTTCAGTAGCGCGGTGGAGGAAATAGGTAGATTCTAAGAACTCCGGCCGGAGTGGATGTTGACCCCAATGAACCTAAAAATGGATATATAATTTTATTTTAACTAAGTTCAATTGTTAGACCTTATTTAGAACCTATATTTACCTGGAAATCTGAGGTGAATGCCTCTGGAATGAAGGTGTGTCGCTGCATGACTTGGTAGAGCATCTCATGGGTTTCGACCGCGGGCCGCACGTCGCCCAGCAACACTTGCAGACCTGGCCAGAACGCGAGCAACGCGTCCATGAAGTTACGGGACTGCAGGTGTGGCCTGAAACGTAAGCAATCGTTACATATACATGTGACGTCTGTTTTCCATAAACAAGTACGCAATCAACATTTCGCCAGTTTTGTCAAGTCCCGCGTAACAAATAAGGCGGTATCAAACGGGTAATAACCCGTTCGATACCGGGCACAAATTCAGACTCCAGACTGCCACTGAGAATTCCTAAAGTACGCTAAAATTTGCAAAAACCAAATGAGTAGAATGTTATAATGTGTCACAGAAAATTTCAAAAGAAAACCGCTAGAAATGTAGATTGTTTATGTAAAACGCATTTCCAGAAATCGATTATTAGTAAATACGTTAACTCACCGATGCATATGAACCGCCAACATAACTGGACCCCTGCTGATGTACTTCATGACCGCATTGTAGTGCCTGTTGAACCTGGCCAGGTACTTCTCATCGCCGAGCAGGATGTAGGCCTTGAGGCAGTACTCGTAGTAGGAGTCGATGCCAGCGCCGACGCCGGCGTCCTTGCGCACCCAGTCGCCCGAGTGAATGTTGATTACGGTGCCCATCAGGTCTGACGTCCTGTAAACAATTTTCTTTGTTTATAAGTTTCTGGGTATCGTGTTACCCAGTAACTGGGCTGTAGGGCTGGCCCTCGAAATTAACTACTTGTAATCAACTGCATCCGGTTAGGTTAGGTTATACATAGGAATGCATCTGGGGAGTTTGTTCCGCCACTTCTTCTTCCCAGCTAACTAGGAACTGGCGAAGGGCGGGCGTTTTGGGGGGCTGTCTCTTGAAAACTTTGACGTACAAAAAGTGCTGATTATCAGCCTAATTTGAATAAATGACTTTTGATAGCTCATGTTGCGTATATGAAGCCTTTAAACATGCGCACAAAAAGAAAAGCGAGTAGCAAAACATTTAGTACGAAACGAATTGTACGCATGCTTCTGTTTCTTTAGAGTACGGAATAAAGTAGGATAGAGACAGAATTATGTTATAAAGGAGGTGGCTACTTTGCCTCTCACTTAAGAAATATCATGAGTACTAAAGCAAAAACTTGGTTAAGTTTAGTGATTTGCAGTGGAAACTGCCTCAAGGGCCAGTGGTACTCGCGTCGCAGTCACTCACCTATGTCTAATCTTCCAGAGCCTGTCCATGGCCTTGTGGGCTTTCTGCTCGTAGACGGGGTTGCCAGTGAGTCGGGACAGTGCTGCCATCTCCAGGATCATAGTGCCGGCGCAGGCTGTGCAGGTCTCGCGGGACTCAGGCATGCCACGCATGCCGTGACGCAGGTTTATCTACACAACATTAACAATACTCGTTTATAATAAGAGGGTACACAATTGCATGCAAGTATACAGAAATCGGAACAGATTTTGTGTGCCTTTGCAATATAATACTGACTGTCAAAATTTGTGCTAGTGCCAGTTCAGTAATATAAGTAGTTGTCAGGACAAATACACGGAGTTAAATTTTATTATGAATATTATCAGTTTTGGTGGGTGTTAACCACTTTGCTTTATTTGCAAGACAATCGAAAGTTGCCCTGAATTTTAATCTCGATAACACCGTAAATAACTCTAAAACTCGTTTTAGCAAATTCCTCTAGAACTTTACTCAGTTCCAGTTAGTGCACTTACCTTTCCGTGCGGGATTCCAGTAGATGTATTAAACGCTGGCAGTAATCTCTTGCCCAGGTTTTCCGCCATTTTGAGCAGCTCTCCACTATACCACTGCAATGCTGGGACGTCGTTCTTTAGCTTGGTTGCCAGGACATGAGCTGATAACAAACCCCTGCAACAATGCAGATATGACAGTCCAAAGAAAGTATCAACGACGAGACAAAATATACACGCAATGTGATACCGATCAATTTAAGTGAGTTGATATTAGATTTTGATCATATGTGTAATGTGAAGATTTGCAAATCTCCGATAACGAAGCAATACTCATAGGATAGCATCGGCATTGGAGATTAGGCGACTTCATAAATGCTGCGACCGCACGCCAACCACTAAAGCGCTATGGTTGGCGTTCGGTCGCAACAGCATAACCGTGCGTTGAAGTTTTTTTTTAATATATCGTCTTGTTTTGCAGATGTCAAAGACTCATTAAATCGTTGCTTGACATCCGAATGTGTGCGTGTAGCGGTATTCAGATGCCGAAAAGCCACAAAATCGCTGACACATGCAACAAACTTACATTATACTACTTATATAGGCCAACATAGAAGCCTCTGCGCTATAACTTCTCCAACGGTAATTCTCTGCGACCAAATCGAATGTAACGAACTTAGATTACAATATCCGCCGCTGTGAATCAGATTAGTTTGCGAGGGACAATTTAATTTTCCCCTGAGAAGAAATTGCTAAAGGAAATGGGTATGTCTGTGTCTGTTATTTATGTAGCTGTTATATACTTCTGTTAAACCAGTTATTAATAATTATATTTTAAGTCGGTCGCTGAGAAAATATTTTTCAGAAAGAGCTTGCAACAAACATGCACGGTTAAGAATTTTGATGATAATAAGATCCCAAAACACAACTAGGTTGAGTGTGATGATGGATAAAGGAACAATAATTATTTTCCCAGTCCAGTAGGACTGAATTCAATTTCACACTAAGTATAGGAAAACTAGTGTTAAATTGAATTGAATAGGTAACATAACAATGATCTATGCATTAAATATCCTTATTTCATATTTAATAGGGATTATTTCTGCGGTTGTAGTTGAATAAAGTAATAATGATTCATAAATAATATCTTATTTCTCGTTTATTTATGACATTATTAGACAAGTATGCAGCTCTTTGTGCATTGTATTTCATTGCTACTGATCTTAAAACGGTGAAAGAAACTATTGAGAGGAAACCAACATGTCTTACAACAAAAAATGCAGTGTCACATCCACAAAACCGACCTGGGGGCCCGTAGTTGATTAGGTACGGCTTAGTCCTAGTAGTAAGCCAGAAACCGGCAATATGTGAAAATGTTGTTTTCTTATTTAGTACAAAAATGAGATAATCTCGTTCTTTGTGCATCTGACAGCTTGAAGCATCTGGCTTATGATTATGTAAATGTATATGTGTTCAGCAGTAACGGAGTCTTACCCAAGCATTCGAATATTGGTCTCAAAGACTGACACGACAATATCGTGGTCGAAGGTGACATCTCTGATGACCAGCTTGATGGCGCGGCTGAACTCGGAGAAGTCTCCCAGCACCGCCAACGTGTCCAGGCTGTCTACTAAAGTTAGGGAGAAGCTGAAAACATAATACTCTATTAGAAAAATATAACGCTTCTTCTGGGACAGTGGCTCAGTGGAAACGGCTGCGACATACGATTAGGATATCGAAACCAGATTTAGGTCCTACAGTAAAACCCGGACCGAAACCAGGTTTCGCATGACCTACTTGCGATGTGTAAGTCGTGGTTTCGAAACCATACAGGCGCTAGTTTATGCAAAACGGTGAAGGACAACAACATCGTGAGGAAACCAGAATCTCCTACAGTCTAAAATTTAAGCATGCGACATCTACCATCCAGCACTGCACGCGTGTTGAAGTACGGCCCACTGTTTGTCTTAGTAAGGAAGCCTCTGTGCCAGTAGTTCCTGTTCAAGTGTGATAATACAAGGCTAGTCTTAGATGTCCAACTAGTGAAGCGAAACATCTAGCGAAAATCTGTCCCGACATAATTGGGCAGAGCGCTACGACGGTTGCTATAAAAACTATGATACAAATTACAAGTAGTTATTACTACACAATATTTACTAAGTGGACATTGTTCCCGAACTTAAGTTCTTCAAAAGTCAACGCATACCTACACCAAAACCAAACCGCGGCGTAGTACAATAATCAGCCTGATACCTACACTATTTATAATTTCCTTTATTGGCCAACCAACAATTGTTTACACTCTATTTTTTTTAAGAAAACGTTGCCACACTTGGAATTTCTCCCGTACCGTGGGTGCGCACACGAACAGCCAGCCAGACGCCAGAACAACTACCTACCTATACAAATATTTGTTATGTGCGAGAATCGAACCCGCGACACGTAGCGCAAAGTAATTATCTACCATAATCTAAGTGTTAGTGTAACAATTTCTTATAGGTTAGCACCGTATGCCCCATAACCATAATTATTAGCTGTGCCAGAAGCACTAGGTACTATGAAATTAATAACTAAATAACTAAGTGTCGCTTCCCTAATACAGTCAACCGCACGACAGTGGTAACATTTGCACTACGAAACAAAATACCCTTACTACCTACTACGACATAAATTTTAAATTATTACAAGTGTGGTTAAGTGTACGTGGCCGCAAAATTCCAGCTGTGAAGTTGAAAATAAGTGCGGTCAACGTTTCTATCGATTCTTCGATTCCACATTACTGATTCTAGAATGTAGGTCAAGCTGTTCAGAGACTTTGTTTATTTAATAAGGCATACTTTACTTTCATTTTTGCACTCAATTCTGCAGTTTTATTTAAAACTTGCCTTGACTTACTTACCTATTAAAAGGATATTTTAAATACCAGTCGTTTTCGTCGTCTTGCCAATAATACACATATTATATACAACGCATAACAGAAAGGGGACCTACCTAACCTACTTAAACGAACGGTGAAAAAAAATGTGGCCATGTAGTTTGTTATCATTTAAAGAATCCGAACATCTGCATATGAGTAACCTTTCCGTTCCACGTTGAATATTCGAGTTTGTATTCGCGTTACATAACATTCAACGATAAAAAACATGTTAGTTTTTTTAGCAATTAATCAAAGTATAGTAATAAAACCGTCTCAAAAAACAAGACTCAATTTTAAAAGTCCTTTTTCTGTATATTGTACAGACGCCAGCACATACTACACGAAACTGTCAAATTTTCCCATTCAACCTTGAACCTATTTAATTCTATAACGATAAAGTTCAAAATCTATTAAAGAAAGACAGATTGTTGTAGCTTGATGTGCTGGCTTCTGAACCTATACTTATAGGCAACAATTTAGATATTAGGTAACTAGGTATGAATTTTGTTTCTGTTTTAATACATATTTAATTATCTATACACGAACACCACTAAACATGGAGCATTTCTATTACTTTTCTTATCAGCCTGAAACATTTTCAATAATGTTCAACTTGTCAACAAGTTATATAACTTATGCTTTGTTTGTTAGTGCTTTAGGATTGGACCATTGATTATTATTTTCATGCGTGAAGCCAGTACTAGCTGGGCTGTGGAGGTCGGACAGGCAATCGCTCCATATAAAATGCTGATGTTCAGCTGCATCGGGTTTGACTGGCAGCCGACTTCAACATAGTTGGGAGGGCCTCTTGCGCCACTAGGGATCCCCGCCCTCTTTACTATTGTATAACATATAAATACGTATTGCTTACTTCCCCAGTGCATCGTCCATGTCACCACGACTCGGCGTGATGCCTTTCCACCGGCCTTTACAGCTGAGCGGCATCAGCTCATCAGCAGGATACGCGTTCTCCATGTACGCATTATACGCATGATAAAACATTTTCCTAGCCTCCTCCCTGAAAGAAATATTGTGTTTTAATAATGTTTGCTGAGACCGTTCACCATACTGCCTTCTTTAGCCAAACTAAACCATCATTCTCCTGCCCATATCTTAATTTTATTGGAATCGACGAGAAATGACTTATTTATTTAATTATGGCGCTCCAACGACTTACTCACTAATATGTTTTTTGGGGTACTGTAACAATTAAGTCTCTTTTCAATTATATCTCTATCAGCCGTCGTCACTGTAGTCACCTCATCTTTCACAAAAACCATCCATCGTTTCTTTGCAATTACCCTACATTGATCTACTCAGTACTCTTAATACCGATGCAAACATAGAGATGTGCAAACCAGATATAAGTACTGCTACTTCACCTATTGCAACTTCTGTTTAAAATCTTAATAAATGACTTCATAAACTCAAATTAATTTTTCACTTTGAAGTAACATAAATAAAACCGGTCAAGTGCGAGTTGGACTCGCGCACCGAGGGTTCCGTTCCACAAACCTGTGGGTATATAACTTTTTTTTATATGACGAAACTAAAAATTTACGGTTTTCGTAATTTTTCCTATATCTGTACTATAAGACGTGACTTCGTACAAAATTTCAAGATTCTAAGTTCACGGGAAGTACCCTGTAGGTTTTGATTCCCGTGCGAGTTTCGAAAATTTGCGGAAATTTGCGGCCTAAGTGGCTGTATCTTTTGATTGCGTTGACTTAGAAGGTTGATTTTTCTACAGCTTCCAGGGACAGTAGAACTAAGTATCATATAGAAATTTCAGTTTGATACCTCCACGCGTTCCTGAGAAAAACGGTCTTGACAGACGAACGGACGGACGGACAACAAAGTGATCTTATAAGGGTTCCGTTTTTTCCTTTTGAGGTACGGAACCCTAAAAATAAATACCTAGTTCCAAAATCATTATAAGGTGATGCATAGCTATCCTATAATTTATGTAGAAAAAAATAGCAGCTTTTGAGAGGAATATGATGGCATAATTAAAGTTGATGTCCTACTTATTTTATGAATTGTATCATAGCATAGCTGACCCGCGCAACTTCGTCTGCGTTACATTTTTTATTAATGCTCAGCTCCTATTGGTCGCAGCGTGATTATATTTATATGTAGCCTATAGCCTTCCTCGATAAATGGGCTATCCAACACTAAAATAATTTTTCAATTCGAACCAGTAGTTCCTGAGATTAGCGCGTTCAATCAACCAAACAAACTCTTCAGCTTTATAATATTAGTATAGATTTCATTAAAGACAAGGTATTGCTTGTTTCCTTATATGCTTGTTTTCAAACATGGTTATATGTTTTAACAGCTGTTGCAATGATGTCAAAATAATTTAAAATTACATTTTACAGAAACTGGCTGATCACTGTGACTTCATTATTTAATTTTAACCTGTAGTAAATTTTATTCAATGTTTTTCTGTTTGCTTTTAATGATTACTAAAACATTTTTTTTGCAATTCGCAGCTAAGTTATTATCAGGGATAAAATGTTAATAATAAAAAAAATTCTTAGTACAACTCCTCAGTTAAATTTATCATCACCAACTTGACAATACATCCACAAGTTCACATATATGTAGTTGCACAAGACTTGTATATTGGATAATTATACCTGATAAAATCAAAAGACCAAATCTTGGATTTTAAACCTTACAAATTATCCAATCAAATCAAATTAACCATTACAATAACCTTACAGGTATATTAGCCGAGTGCAATTTGCCAAAATATACTCAAGAGGTGGAAAGAAGTTTAGAGGGTGGGTACTCAATTTTTAGGGCTCTGGAAGCAAATATCTCATTACCTAAGACTACTATTAGTTTAAAAAAAGTGTTTTAGAAACCTCGATATAATTTTATAAGAGCTGTCGATAGACACCCCACCCCACACAGTTATATACTTTGTTTTTTTTTTCAACCCTCAATTACTTGTATGGATGAAGATAATTACACCCCTATTTTTATTTATTTTTTCCAAATTTTATTTACATCACTTTTGTGTAGCGGTTCATAAAAGACACCTACTCTCCAAATTTCAACAATGTGGTACCAATATCTCGGAGTAAAATGGCTGTGACATACGGACGGACGGACGGACGGACTGACAGACAGACAGACAGACAGACAGACAGACAGACAGACAGACAGACAGACAGACAGACAGACAGACAGATAGACAGACCGACAGGGCGAATCTATAAGGGTTGCGTTTTTGCCATTTGACAACAGAACCCTAAAAAAAGAAATAAAAAAAGAAAATATCTACTAGCGACTTTTTTTAAATTTCGTTTTGAATTCTTTTTTCGTTCGTGAATAACTTTACGACTATATATTAATTCGAAGAATGGAATTGTGGCGTCTGACTGTCTTTTTTGACTATCAGAATATTTGTTATTCACAAAAGTATAACAAAGTGCCAAGTTATTCCAGTAATTTGTGATAGATTGAACGGCATACATAATTATCTTGGTTGCAAGAGTAGTTTTCAGTTTTTTACCATATTTCCTTTTACGCTTAAAATCAACAAATATTGGGCCAGTACTAACAGAGCCTGGAATTGTAGAAAGTTAAGCATATTTACCTAAACAAGGATTTCATTATGTCACTGTCAGGTCAAGAGGTACAATGGCTATTAATTAAACAAGAATCAATAGTCTGTTTTGTAATCCTTGACATCATTTCTTCTGGATATTATGAAAAGAAAAATCAAAACAAAGATTGTATTCTGTCAGCTTGTAGCATTTTGGATTACTAAATTGTACTTTTTAGCATAACTGACAGAAGCCAGTTGATCTGAACAAGATAGACTGTATGTTCAGACTGAAGCTTTTTAAATGCGAAGACCCTCCAGAACAGCGAGTTGCAAGTCTCAGTGAATATTTTTTAAAGCCAAGGTGAGTAGGCACTAGAGATGGACCACATGCAGATTCTGCCGAATGTCGAGTTCGGCCGAACAGTCAGGTGAAACATACGCCGTTGCCGAAGATCAGTTGAATTTCGCGAAGTTTAGACGGCGACAGGTTCAATCACGTTTTAACATAATTAGTAAGGAGTCGCTGGATGGTTTGATGGACGAATGATAAAATTTTGTTTGAGTGGCAAAATTTCATCAAAATTGGTCCAGCGTTTAG
Organism: Standfussiana lucernea; assembly: GCA_964057025.1. Lineage (NCBI taxonomy): Eukaryota > Metazoa > Arthropoda > Insecta > Lepidoptera > Noctuidae > Standfussiana > Standfussiana lucernea. The sequence goes on from OZ059784.1 coordinate 12,288,984, forward strand.
GCGCAATTCTGTGACATACACATGTACCAGAAGAATTAATATAATTTAGTATTTTCTTCTGATTTCTTTAACTAGCAGTGAGTTCATTGGCAAAATGCAGGATATAGACTACTAGTCTGTCCTACATAATATTAGTAAAGGTTACTTTGTTCAACCTATAACCGAATGTGAAACAAATTTCGGTCCATCTCTAGTTTGCACCGAGATGTGGATGCAGTGGACAAGGGATTCAACCCATTGTCCGTGGCTAAAGAGAATTGGTGCACACCTGTAGTAATTACTACCAATGACTGCAAGGAAGTATGGCTAAGCAAGAAGTTTCACGGGCACTTCTACCAGGCTCTTCTAGCATCTGTATCCTGGCTATGTCTAGGCGACTTTTTTGGAGAAACAAAAGGTTTTGTTTGCGCAATGATTTTGGATGAAGTTATCTTGATGAACAACTATCGTAGACATATTATGTGTGTCTCGGGCATGCCACCATCCAGGTGAGTCCATCAGACATATTATTTCTTGTTGTTCTCATCTGGCTAACAGCAGGTACTTTCACAGGCACAACCAAGTGGCCAGGATTATTCACCTGCATCTAGCTTTGAAATGCAAACTTGTGGATTCTGAGGTACCTTATTATATGAATGTGCCTGACCCAGTTTCTCGAGAAGGACCTTGTAACCTTGTATTTGGATTTCCCTATCATTACAGATAGGTGTATTGTCGCCAATAAGCCCAACATAGTGATGATAGACTGATCAGCGCGATGCGTAATGATAGTCAAAGTTGAGAACCTCAAAAAGAAAACCGAATAAAATATCATGACTTGGCACATGAGGTTGTGTACATGTGGAATATGAGCTTGGCTATCACTGTGCTGATATTCACCACGGCCAATGGCCTGCTTGCCAAGAGCCTCGACAAACATCTTTTGAGGCTCTCACTTGGAGGTTGGATCAAGGGTCTGATTCAGAAAGCAGTACTCCTCAATACAGCTTGCTTTGTGAGTAGGTACCTGTCTCTGGAGCCCTACCCACCGGTAGCTTGGACGTTGTTCCCGACACCAGCCAAAAGCTATTTTCTACATGGTTTAAAGTTTTTGTTTTTTTTTTACAGAATATGTAAAAATAAAAAGATTTGAATAAGGATGATTACGAAATAATAGTCACATTCAATAATATTTCCATAATCTGTATATAAATTACTGGATGCACATTCCTAATGACCTAACACCTACCAGAACACCATAGTCTTCATATACCTACCTATCTAATATCTTTGATTACAAAAACTGATAAAGAAAATTTATATGCCACTGACACACAGTGAAACATTCAAACATTTGTTCATATTGTCGTTGTACACTAATAACCAAGATATTTTGTAAATCCTTTAAGCATAACTTTCTAAAAATCATGCTCAATGATAGAACTATTAAGATTTAGAACCAATGACAACGAAATACTACTTACCATTGTTGATTTCAATCAGCTCAAATCAGCATAGTATAATATATCATTTACCTTAAACTCTGCCGTTCTGCTTTCGACATACGCGATGCAGCTTCTTCTTCTGTCCTTACACATATTATTGCTAAAATAAATACTAATAAAACACGATATGCCATTATCACCATCACAATATTTTCAAATGACTAGTAATTTTACTTAAAAGTAAACTAAATAACAATCAGTATACGAGAATAAGTAAAACTAAAAATATTTAGAAACAACTGTGACTGTAATTATTATTATAGGGATTAAAACTTCTACAAGGAATATCTTATCAGTTTCTATAGGCAGTATTATCAATGAAAACTCCTAGTAGTTCACCATCGTCCATGACAATTGTCAATGTTGTCAAGTAAGAAGTCTTTGTTGCGTGGAAAAAGTGCGGTCCAGATCCTGCCTTTTGATATTTTTAGCTTTTTGTGAAGACATTAACTTTGATGCTTTTTGAGATCCGATCTTAAGATCCCACTCTACTCAGGCAAGAGTCAAAACTGAGCCACGAACTAATTTCTGATACTTACATTGCGTTCAGAGAACCTTATCAAAATCTTAATCAATATTCTAATACGTAATAAAACAAAATCAATATTATAATATGTAACATAACAGTATCTTGTTAAAAATATTTTTTTGACTAACTTTCGTTGCTTCTCGTTTCTAACGAATAATGGAATACGATTTTTTTTTGATCACGTAATCTGTAAATAAATCTTGTTCTTCGCCAAGAAAATCATACATGTCTGCATGGGTGATTTGGCGCTTGAATGTCATTGTTCACAGAGTGTGTATTACTATTAGCCACTATTACAATTAATTTATATATAAAAACAATCGCTTTTTTTGCGTTTTTAGCGGATCCCTTTGTGTGCGAGTCCGGCTCTCATTTGGCCGATGTATTCCATGTATTTCACTATGGCATAACGAAAACGAATCGCAACTTTGTTCAAAGGGACAGGACATCGTCAACTTGATAACCAAGTGGAGAACTGGTTACCAGTGGCGTAGCTAGGCGTGGGCGAAGCGGCCTCTCATCCGCGGCCTCGCACATAATGTGGCCCCGCGAAGCCCCCTTGTGGTTAGTGCAAGGACTTAATCAAATATCAAAATTATTGATTATGGAAAATTCAAAATCTAGTGTGAAATTTTCGAGCTCGCTTTGCAAAGTTGAAACTTTAAGTCGGCAAAATCATTAATTCTTTATTTGCTAGAATGGTCAAAAGTAAACTTTACCTATCCTATCCGGGTGGATTATGTTCATTATTTCATGAAATAGTCATTCAATTAACTTAAGGTGGAAGCGTCAGGGTAGCCCGCGAAATTCAAATTTTCTTAAGTTTTTTTGCAATTTGCCGGTCATTGTCAGGCTGTAAATTGAACAAAATATGATTCGCAGCTGTAATATGTATTTAGTTACAGAATTATAATCATTTAAATAATCAATACAACCGTAAAAGTTCATACAACCCCATTGAATGACTTATTCATGAAATAGTTATTCGGTGGCCATAAATAAATTTCAACTTATAAATCACACCACATACATTGTATGAGGCCAGTGAAAAATAAACGAATATAATATTATAACGCTCTTGTCCGTTTGTACGATGAGGTAACAAGTTAAGAATTGAATTTCAGCAAATCAATCATTGTTTGCGTCTTCAAACGAATGTCCAAAGTATTTTTGGCAACATTTGTTATACTCAAATTTTGTATCAGTCAAAACATGGTCAGGATCTTTGATTATATAATGTCTAGATAGAGCGTCGCCCTACAATCGTATCAAAGAAAACGAGTCAACATTTTCAAGTATGTGTGCGTGCAGGCGTCGTTTTACACTATGCGTCTATGTCTTTGTGTGCGTAATTAATGATACCAGCTACTACAATTCTCTCATAAATCACATTAAAAAATAGACTTATTAAATATAAGATAAGTTTTAGGTGTATGACACGATCTGCACTGATTGGCGGGCAAGCACTTGTGAACCAATAGTTGGTTGACACTTTTTGACACGTTTGCGCGCACTTGACGCTCCATCTAGACATTATATAATCAAAGGTCAGGATGTTATTTTCAATAAAAAGTCGGTATTTTATAAGTAATTAATTTATTATGCATAAAAACCATTTAGATAAAACTATGATTTTAGTATTTTCAAACTTGAATAACAGTGAAAGGGTTAACGCTGGACCCTCGTTGTAATAGTAAAAAATGTTCAAGATGTTACTCCCATAAGAAAATCGTGTTTTTTTGTGGCCGCGCACTTTTTTAGGGTTCTAAATGACTGACGTCCTTAGAATTTTATTTCTCGGGCTACCCTGGCGCTTCCACCTTAACATATAAAACAATTTCATTTCACCAACAACGTCCCTCTATTTACGTTATTAGTACGCCGAAAGGATTCTTGTACCATTACATGCCACATACCTGAAGTTAACTGTGCTCGCCCGAACGTGTAGCGCCACCGTATTACTTTCTTTTTTATGATGTAAATGTAGTTCTTTACAATTTATACAGAGTACGCCACTGGGGAAGTCACGTGATTGACTCGTCTCCGCTCTCCGCCATATTGCATTTGTACGGTGGCGAGGATCATTTGTTAATGCCCAATTTGTAATTTTTAAAATGCTAAATATAATTATGTACTCCGAACTGTTGGTGTCTGTTTATTCCCGAGTTTGTTTGGTGTTTTAAGTTTGGTTTCAATTCATATAAAGTGTTAGTGTACATAAAATTACAAAAAAATATTCTGGGTTCCACCATTGAATTAACCAAGTAGTGACCGAGTACCAGAAAAGGTTCACCGACAGCGCATTGCAGAGTGGACTAGGTAATCTAAAAAATAATTATATTTAATTACATAGCATCTAGACAACCTAATTTAATGTTTTTGTTGATATTTGTAAGCTTTAATGAACACCGGCATCAGTTGTTTACTTCGAAACGTTACTATAAGTGTAGAAAACTTTTCATAAATGAATGAGATGCATTTTTTACTCGTATCAATAACTCAAACTTGAGTAAATAGTGGTAATTCAATGGTTTAAAATTACATTGAGGTATTTGGAGCGAAAGTTCGAGTGTACCTACGTTGTCGACGTCCAAGTTATTGTGGGTACTTATACAGTATTGTAGGTTTTCGAAAGTATGCTTGGTTATTAGCCTTTCTGTGATTTGAAGATTATGTGACCTTTATCATCGTTGTGCATTATGTACACGTAGCTTTAGACAGCTATACCATGGAACGGCGCCATTTTGATTGCTAGCGCCTTGCCAGGGGGGGAGAAGGGCGGGAAGGAGGGGCGCCACTCACTACATAAAATGTGACGCTCAGACACTTGGGTGTCTCTCTCTCAACAGCATCACAGAACTACTCCTCTTTGTTGATGGCCACAACCTTTATATGATTATTCTCAATTGTTGATACAACCCCTAAAACAAAACAAACAACCTCATGCTGACTCTTGTTTTGATTTGACAGGTGTTTTCACATGGAATGTAGATTCAAAACAACATGAATGGCAAAGTAAATGGTACTATGGAAAATCCCATGGATACTGCTGCCCCAAATCCACCTGACACTTTGCAAAATGAAAATGAAAAGGAAGCTACTTCTGAAGATTGTGAGAATGCAACTAATCCCTGTGAAAATAGCAATCACACTGAGGACAGTAATCACTTAGACAGTGAATGTAGTCCAGCTGGTAGGGCTCAAAGTAATACAGAGGAGTTGGAAAATGATAGTAGTAATGGCAGTGACAGCCATGAGCATGACACACAATTGTTAACAGAAGACCCTGCACTGGCTGAAAATGAAAACACTAGTTTAATATTTGTGGAAAATAACTGTGGCAACAGTAATGAATCATTCACGGAATCTGTGAAAGGTCGTCAGGTTAAATCTGATGCTAATGATGAAACACTGCACAATATCATGGTTCAAAAGAATCAAGAAGCAGAAGAAGCTAGGGCACTTGGCAAAGTTACCACTACCATCACCGGCATAACTGAAATCACCCAGGAAGAGGTATAGTACTATTTTATTTCAATTAAAATTAATCTATCCAGTTTTTATTATTTGTATTCTGTAGGATACCTTGAGGATAACAGTATTGCTGTTCAGTAAGATGTTGAAATTTTTCCAGTAGGTATTTCTAATCTAATTACTGAAGACATTTTTATAATATCTGAAATCATTTATAGAAAATTTGGGGTAAATACTAAATACACCCGCACATATCTGATAGGTTCAGGGAAAATAGGACATAATGCAGGCTATGTTATGTTATCATCAAAAAGTTATATGAAGCTAATTCAAAAACATTTCACTATCATACTATAGGTAGTATCAAAGATAGTTTTATGGGAAACCACTTATTTTAATGCTGCACTCAGAGATCAACATCTGCCTACCCTTTTCCCAACTATGTTGAGGTCTGCTTCCATGCTTACTAGAGATGGACCAAATGCGGATTCTGCCGAATGTCGAGTTCGCCCCAACATTTGGTTCAAACATGCGTCGAAGCGGAATTTCGGGCCCCTTTAAACGGCGACAGGTTCAATCACGTTTTTTTACAATATTATTAGTAAGGGGCCCCGGATGGTTTGATGGATGGATGATGAAATTTTGTTTGAATGTTTGATTTTGGCAAAATTTCATCAAAATCAGTCTGGCGTTTAGGAGTAATTCAGTGACATACACATGCACAGAAGAATTATAAACAATTTAGTACATTCTTCGATTTCTTTAACTAGCAGTGAGGTCATTTTTAAAAAAGAAAAATGGTTCAACCAAATGTTTGGTTATGAACCAAACTTCGGGTGGATAGCGAAATTCGGTAAAAGCAGTCGAATTTCGGTATAACCGAATGTGAAACAAATTTCGGTTCATCTAACTAAAATTAATCCTGTATGAGGCCAAAAGGTACCTAAACTAAAACCTTAAACAAAACCTCTCTATTGCTAGATAAAATATAGTTTTTACCCTATATAATTAACTGGCCATAACCAAAATAAAGTGTTTTCTTGATTAGCATGTAATAAAGCAATTGTATGCTAGTTTAGGCCCGCGGCTTCGCCCGCGTGATCGTATTACCGAGATAAAAGTATCCTATGCGTTAATCCAGTTTATAAACCATCTGTCTGCCAAATTTCATCCATGCATCCTTACAAAGTTTCGCATTCAAAATAGTAGTAAGATAAGATTACTTTGTCAATTAACACAATCGAATTATGTAGATTACATATAAATAAAACAATATTAAGGACAAAAAATATTATTATTAATTAATACAATGTCTCATCAAAAATACTATAACACTCAAATCTATTATTGAATCTAAACTTATGTGTAAACTAAATAGTACAAAAAAATTGCATCTTATACAATAGATTATGATGCAGTTTTCACCATCACAAACATTTGTCGCAATTATTCAAGATGAATAAACTTGAAGCATTATTATTATTACGTAAGCTGGTTATAAATAACAAACAGTATTACATGTCGAATTATAGGGACTACTTAGATGTGGTCACTCTGAAAAGAAACAACAAAATAAAATCAGAGGTGAAAATCCCTTTTTTATGCTCAAAAAATGGAAGGATCCTCCATACATATGGGTCTTGTGTCTTCTATATGAAAACTTAACAGCCAAAGCGCCATAACCATAACCGCAACACCACCTATTTGAAAACTAACCCAATTTTTGTGTAAATTATAATTCATTATCACCCAACAGCCTGTAACACATGTGCAGTTCTTTAGGCAGTGATGTTCCGACAGCATTACTTTATCAATAATAAAAAATGTGTTTATAATTCGTTACTAACTTAGTAAAGTTATGCATGGTCTTCTATATCTATACATAAGCATACATACATATATGTATATATATAAATTGAAACAGGGTGATGTCTGTACATTTAAGGTATTGAAAAAATATATAGGCGGGGGTGGGGGGTTCTTTATTAGTGTAACAGAAGCAAAAACAACAGTTTTTTAATTTTTTGTCTGTCTGTATGTTTGTACGCGCATCACGCAAAAACTACTCCATGGATTTGAACGCAGTTTTCACTGTTCTACTGGTACATGCCTAACTTAAAATATAGGCTACATTTTACCAAAGAATATATTATCTTTTTTTATTCTAAGTACTACCACGTATGAAGTCGCGGGCAAAGGCTAGTACATAATAAAAAATATACGCGTCGAATTGAGAACTTCCTGCTTTTATTTTTCGTCCGTTAAAAAGTGATTCCAATGGCTTTTATGCACCATGGAATTTATTTTGCACCGTTTTATAGCATTTTGTTTTGAAAAAACAAGGCACTGTGACACTTCTGGCGGTCTGAGTGAAACGAAATAAATTAACAACGTCTGGAGGTGTATGCGTGTACAAAAAATTAAAACCCCTGCTGAGAGTTTTGGTTCAGGAAGCTTCCATCATAATAAACAATTTTCCCAAAGAAACCAATAAACGATTCTTGAAAAAAAGAAACAAATTCCCAGAAAACAGTAGACAGACTATTTCAATGCAAGTGTTTTTTTTTTTCGCAAATTTAATCTGAGCGGGTCGTTAGTTATTTTTATAAGACAATTAGAAAGAACTCACACCAAACTAAAACTTTAAATGTTATTAAAGTTGTTGCATTTCTCCAAACTTACCAATGGAAAGGAAATATAGGGGCGCCTTCAAATTAGAGGCAACTATCGCCCGACGGCAACGTGGCTGCAACGTTACCACCGCGTGTTTCTAATTTGTATAAGCACAGCGGCACAGCGCTGTAGTGCCGTGATTGGTTGCGGCTAGGTTGAAGGCACGTAAATACTTAATATTTGGAGGTGCACCACCTTAATGTTAAACAGGTACTAAAAACAAACCAGCTCAGTTTAATTTGAGCGATTAGTTATAAAATAACGCGCTTTGGATGGATGTGGAGTTACAGAAACCAACCCAAAAAACAATAGAACGTGTTTTTTTATATCCCATAACTCTAGAGTTATATTATAAGTAAGAATAATACACACGGTCCTAGAATATGTGGTCTAAAAATGCTTAGTTTCGAAGAAATCATCAATCTAACACTACACTCTCGATGTGTGTAGGTATCTAAGTTTCATTGAAAATACGAATAATTCAATTTCATTCAAACCAATCATTCATATTTAAAGCTAAGAAAATGCGACGTTGTCATATTTCACGTAAGGGTGTTTTACATGAATAATCGAGACTTTGTCGAATTACTTTGTATGAAAAATTAAAACAAACTATGTTGGGGTCGGCTTCCAGTCTAAAGTATTTTACATGGAGCGACTGCCTATCTCACCTCCACAACCCAGTTAGTACTGGGTAATACGATACCCCTTAAGGCTTCATACCCTAGAGTTATGAGCAGTGATCGGAGTAGGTAGATTGATTTTTGGTACTTGTATCATAAATGCACACAGAAAGAATAACATGGATAAGCCATTTTTCTGGAAAGTAATTCCGGTATTTCCGGATTCAATTAAATATTGTTAATGTTGGTAGTGATATTATTACTACTCAATTCAAAATTTAAAGTAAGGCATCAAAACTAAATTAATTTATTATTTATCTGTTGAATAAATAAATAGTGAAAAATCTAAGTCCGTATATTCGAGCCAAATCGTGGTTTTGAGCAGATTCCAGAAGTCAGTATGTAAACAAGCCAGAGTCCAGTAACGTTTTCACAACACAGTAACAAACAAAGAAGCGCACTCTACGAACCAAAGTAAACGAGTGAGCTACCTGGCATGTCGTCGGCGGGCGTACGCATTGTTTTGATAACCGGTTAGTGCACCACCCATAGTCCTCTGTTCTGATTGGTCGTTGGGTTGTGTCAAATCGTAACTGTGTGCCGTTAAAAAAAAAATATGAAGAATATAATATAGCTCATTTTAATACAATTCCTACCTAAGTTCCGTTTTTTTTTTAATAATCAACCAATTCCGGAGGAATATCCATATTAATATGTATGTTTCGGATCAATGACCCCAATTCAATCTACCTACTCCGATCACTGGTTATGAGATATAAAAAAAAACCTTGTACATATAATCAAATTGTTGTATAATTGAAATTTTGTTGTACTAAAAGGCATAAGGTAACTTGAATTATAATTCCCTAAAAAACCAGTGTCTGGAAAAATAACGCAATATAAGAATCTTACAATAACTAACAAGAGAATACAATATTATTAGTTCTTTGTCGTATATCACGACCACATTTTTATCAATTGTATTATTACTGAGTTACGAAGTGATTAGTAACATTTTTCCATACAAATTTTTACCCTGAACTTCTTTTTTTTTCACCCATATGAAGGGGTTAGTGTTCTTGCAAGTTTCAAGTCAATCGGATCACGCATATACATTTTCCATACAAACTATTGGACACAAAACAACAATAATAAGCAGCAGTAATAAGCGAACATTATTTTGGGTACGCAATCGCTTAGTGGACTCGACCTGTAGCTCTCGTCTTGCGTGGCTTTGGGGGTTGTAAATTTCTTTACATTAAAAGGAATTAATTGGTATGTAGCTTGTTCGTATCGATTACGGGGTTTTTCGTCCATACAAAGTGGACCTTCTCCTTTTCCTTAGATTTTTAAGTAATATAAAATAACGTGGTTCTTATATCAGTAAAATTTTCAGAATTCCGAGATTGATTCCGATGTTGAATCTACAGATGAAGAAATTTTCGAAGGTGAGCTCAGGGCAGAAGATACAGTAAGTATAAATTCTGAAAGTGATGCAGAAGAAATAACAGATGAGACACAAGACGTCATAAAAGATAATAATATACTAACAATAGAAAATGAAGATGTGTCTTTCAGTCAAAATGGAACTTCCCATGATTCTCCAAGTCCAGAAGTTCAAGAAATTGTAAGTGATAATGATGACTGTGTAATGGCTGAAGAAAATCAAAAACCTAATAATAGTGATAACAAAGTACAATTGCGTCGTAGCAGTAGAGCAATAAAGCGCAAACGGTATAATGACGATATGGAGAATGGTGGTCGTGAGTCCGATATGGAAGTGGGTTCAGGAGCACTTCAACGTAAAATGAAACCAATTGTTATTAATGACACTAAAGCTTTAGTTGAAATGGCAGCTCGGCAGCTGAAGGCCAACCAAAACCATACCCAGAAAAAAGAACCAACGGTTGTTATCATAGACACTAATAAATTGTCTTCTGAAAAATCTGCAGTTCCGAATAAACCTTCTGGGCTGCCAATAAGTTCTAGTTTAAGTGCACAAAGTCTATATCAAAGCATTGTTGCTCGTGGGACCACCGTCACGCCAGTTAGCAGCAAGTCGAATGTGGCCACTCAGAGCACGTCACAGGCTGCCCAGCCTTCTATACTACCTTCATTAACAGATGATATGTTTGTAGTTGAAGCTCCTTCGTTTATAGTGCCGTATGTTTACGAAAAACCTTCAGTTAAGCCCTTCAGGGAATTTGTTGACGTACTGGGGAAAGAACTGGATGAACAGAAAGCCAAAGAAGAAAAAGAGTTAGAAGAAAAACAAAAAGAAGAGAAAGAAAAAATAGATAAAGAAAAGGAGGAGAAAAAAGAAATAGGCGAAGATGTACAGTCTGAAGAGGAAGCGGCACAGCCACCGTCCGCGGTCGTGGACGCCGAACAGGGTGAACAAACAGACGACAAGAAAAAGAAGAAAAAAGGTGAGCATTCCTATATTTCCCTTGCATGATCGCGTCGTGAGCGTACTGTTCGAAAACTTTTTTCTATGTCAGTAAAAAAATCAAAACAAGAGACTAAGACGTCCTAATTGGCTACGATCGTACGAGCAAGCGATGTGATTTCGTCGCACGACAAGATTAAACACACACATTTCTTTAAACTGTCCTAATTGAAGCTTGCAAATCATCGCGCGAGCACTCGAAATGCTTAATAACGATGCGTTCGTACGATGCGTTTGATCGTGAGAAGAAACGTTTACACCAGGAACAATATTGATCAACATTGTTTCTGTAACATTTTATTTTGCAAGATGTACTTTTGTGTACTATGAATTCTAGACATGAGGATATTGCAGCAGTACTGCAAGACTCCATGTAGCCAGCAACATTGCACATTTCACTTAAATAAGTTCTTGAAACAGTGTTGCACAACTTTGTTGTTGCACAACTAAATTGAGTAAGCCTACTATGATGGCAATAGTATAGTATGATGGTATATCTGTACTATCACTGATTAATACAGATTTAGTTAGTCTTATTAGTATTATCGGATGATGCCACATATGATGATCCACACAGTTGTAGTCATATTGCTTTACATAATATTATTAATATTTTAGAGAAAAGGAAACGAGGTGCCGAAGAAGATGATGTATCCTGGGATGGTTCAACCACTACAGATTCAGAGGATGAAATCCTAATAAGTGATGAAGAAAACAAGACTATTATAATTAAAGATAAAGTTGATTCAATGCAAGAGATCAAAGATATTTCTGGCTTGATTGGCGATAAGGTGTCTTCAACCAAACCAGATAATTATTTTGATTGTTCTCTTGGAAAGTTTTTTATTAATATCGGTTTAAGTCTTGTGCAAGAATATGTACAAAGTGATTTATTGAAACAACAGACCAGAAAATTAAATAGAGAAAAGAAATCGGGAAATAGCACTAAACTCACTGAAGTTTCTATTGCTTCGCTCAAGAAAAATATTGAATTCAGTAGAGAAAATAATGCACCATATTCATTTCCCCAAAAGAAATGCGAATTTTGTAGTTTTAAGACAGAATCTAACTTGGCAATGTCTCATCACTTGGAGACGCCACATATGAAGAATAATGTTTATAAATGTAACTTTTGCGCGTTTGAAATACGAAGTCCTCATGATATTTTGTACCATATGGAAGCTGAACATAATACCAGAGGAAAGTTAGAGAGAGCACCTGCTTACCACCAGTGTCCCAACTGCATCTTCGAGGACAACGGCAAGGGAAAATTGGCGCGGCACCTCATACCTTGTTCCAAGAAATTCAAACCTGAAACGAATTTGGCGCCATCACTTGAATGGGAGCCTCCTGCTAAAATACCAAAGGTAAATAATGCATCATGATTATTCTGTTGTGACAGCCTACGGACAATCACAAAAAAAATTACTTGAAAAATACTTACCTGCAATTTCAGATAACTAGATCCCGCAATAGTATGAAGGGTTCTTACCAAAACATACAACTGCAGTCAGTTGGATTCAATCAAAGTAGTATTGGCAGCAGCAGTCAGGGACGGCAGTCTACGAGCGTGTCCAGCATAATGCCAGGCGTTAGTTCCTCATACCGGCCACGTGGCCGCGGCCCCATTTCGGTGCCGGGGCGATCCATGCCCGTCCACGGTGTACCGATATTACGCGGCGGCGTCATGGTCAGACACAATGCACCCGCCCTCATGTCCTCGAATTATCCAGTTGCTGTGAGTACAATCACTTGCGTTAAATTAAAAGTGTACTTAATAAACAAAACTGATTCATGTGAACAAAAACGCTTAAATTGTTGTACAGAACTGTATTATAAAATAAACGGTTAAAATCTTTATTTTAGAATAATGCTAAATCAAAATCGGTGCATCAACCATCGATTTCTATCACGCCGTTGCCGCGGCAACCACCGCCTGTGCAGCTGCCCCCGCCTGCGGTCAACACGAAGAGTTCGTTCGTCATCTGTGAGATTTGTGACGGTTATATAAAAGACCTCGAACAATTACGTAATCACATGCAGTGGATACACAAAGTGAAGATACACCCTAAGATGATCTACAACAGGCCACCGCTCAATTGCCAAAAATGTCAATTTAGGTAAAGTTTATTTTTTCATTTGCTAGAGGAAGCCTGCGTGGTGGTCTCATATAATCCTAAAGCTTGAGTAGTTTTCAAAGTTAGCTTCTTTAACAAAGATTTTTCTTCTTCATCTATGGTGATAATCATATTAACTTCTAGTTACAGTGTTAAATGATTACTTATATGATATGAATTTGTGTGGGATACGACAGCTAAAAATAGAAAAAGGAGAAATAAAAACTTAAAAAAAAAACACTAAACAGATATGGTGGTTTTTTGTAAACATGTTTTTTTTGTGCCTCTTTTCCTACAGAACGGATTCGACATTATAAAAGTTTCATCCAAATATTTTAATGATCTACTTTCTGGTCTATTATAGGTTTTTCACCGACCAAGGTCTAGAGCGACATTTGCTTGGTTCACACGGCCTCGTCACCAGTTCAATGCAAGAGGCTGCCAACAAGGGAAAGGACGCTGGGAGGTGTCCCGTATGTGGCAGGGTGAGTAATTAACTTCAAGTTTAATAAAATCTTCATGATTTTCCCTTCTATGAGAAATGAACAACACATTTTACATCATAATAGTCTTTAAGTGCATAGTCTGAAAAGGTGTGTCCTATAGAAGACGCTGCGTAGTAAAGGTTTGCGTTGGCTGCTCCGCAACTCAAACTTTAAATCGACCATATCACATTTATATATTTTTAGGAAATCTATTTCTTTATTCAAACAATTATGTCCATAATAAACACAACTTTTACATGAATTAACATGAAATGGATATAAATTACAGGTATATCAGTGGAAGCTACTGAATCACGTGGCAAGGGACCATAACCTCACGCTGAAGCCAGCACATCTTTCGTACAAATGCACCGTGTGCACTGCCACCTTCGGAATGTATAAACAGTTCGAGAACCACGTGTACTCGGCCCACAGCGTGGTTGCCAAACGAGTCATGGATAAGAGCAAGAGTGCGGCGCCTGCTAAGACTAATAACCAATCCCTCCTGAAGCCATTAAAAATTAACGATGAGATTACTATAATACCACAGCCAGTGAAAGCGGCGTCCGGTTCGACTGATGACGCCGATTAAGGTAATATTTTATGATTAAATGTAGTAGCTAACTAGTTCCTGCAGATTTTAAATTTTTAGTTACCTACCTTTTTTTACGTCATCATTATCAAGTTATTCAGGATCTTGTAGCATACATGGTGGAAACTTTCAGCGGGGCAGTAAGGGGAACTACCTTAACCGATACAGCTACACGAAAATGGTCTTAACTGACTATCCATATTTTTTTATGAAAATTTGATATGCATTAAAAAAATTACAGTTAGCAAAAAAAAGGCAATCCATTTTACAAATAAAACATGCCAGTCGATCCTGTTACGATCGATTCGAAATCATTGCAGGTATAAGAATTTGTGAAACTGAAATAAAAGAAATACTATGATGTGTGTGTACATTGATGTGAACATCCTCCAGTTGTTAGTTCTTCATGATGAAACAAAATTCTTTAAGGTGATAGCGCCAGGGTAGACCGCGAAATCAAATTTTTCTTACGTTTTTTGCAATTTGCAGGTCATTGCCAGGTTGTATGTTGATTAAAATATAATCTGCGACCGTAGCAAATATGGCTTTACAGATTTGTAATAATTAAAATCATCATAATGACTTTTTCATAAAATAGTTATTGAATGGGATTAAATTAACTTATTGGGTTGTATTGATGATTTGAATGATTATAATTCTGTAACTACATACATACGTGTTACGGTCGCAAATCATATTTTCTTTTACAAAAACCAAATAAAAATTGCATTTCACCGGCCACCCCGCCGCTTCTCTTAATGATTCACTAGGCAACAGCATATTATTCAAACTAAGTTGTAACTGTCGAAATTGGCTGGATTATTAAGACGCGAGCTCCTCCTAACCACTAATTGCGAGTTATAGACGGAAATAGCAGTGAACAAATGAAAATATTCAATACAATAAATAGGCACAATTATAATAAATGATGTCATGATCTTATTTTTTTTTCTCTTTAAATATCTCGTCTCCGATGCATTTTAGAAAAAAATGTTCGTAGAAGAAAATGAATGCTTTATTGTGTTCTTTCTAATGAAATACTTTTCATCAGTGGCCGCAGAATTAAAAAATCATGCCACGTTTACCCAAACCCCTTTATATAATAAAATCTTAATAAATAATTGACTTAGTGACTTCTTTAACTGTAATTTAAATACTTTTTTGAAACCTTTTTGCAATCAGTGTATTAGATACTAGCAGTTCCCCGCTACCTTCGTCCGCGTGAAATATGTTTTTGTTAACAATTTCACGAACAATTCACGGAACCCTAATAATTTTTCTAAAATAAAAGTACAGACTAAATTACTCCTTATAAAATCAGCTATTTGCTGGTAAAAGTCCCGTCAAAATCGGTCCAGCCGTTTCGGAGATTAGCCGGAACAAAAAGACAGACAAACAAAAATTTAAAAGAAAGTTATTTTGTTATAAGTACCTTATATACTTTCATATGCATTCAGTAAAAAGTAAGTCCTCCATGCGCTAAAATAAATAAATAGCTGTTATTTTGAAATTAAAAACAGACACTTCAATTTAATTTTTTTGTAGGATGTATAGAAATATCTGTATTAGAATTACCTGTACATAGATGATTCAAATTCCGATTTTCCTCTAAGAGCTGCAACTGCATGATCGTATTAATATTTAGCGACTTTTCGTGTTTCGATGAATCAAGCTAAAAGTAACTGCTATGCGCAGTGCGAGTGAAAGTACTGGCCGGTTTCAGTTGCAGGCCCTACTTTTCCCACACGCTGTGCTTTGTGCATAATTAGACGCTATTTTTACGCTTTGCCGAGTATTTTATTTTATAAGCTGCGAATTGTTATTCTTTTTTCGTAAACTTTTGCCAAATAAACCATACGCGGCGTGCGTATGACGAGGCAAAAGGAGTATGTAAGAATCGTAGCAGGTGCCTTTCTGTGGTTTTTGCGTACCCCCCATGGGAAAAAGGCGTGAGTTTATGTATGACAACCCAATAGACAACTAACTTTAGTGCAACACTTTCTGATCATACTGTACTACATAAAAGTATTCATGGTGATTTTTTTTTAATGCTCAATAGCTTGCGTCAGTATTTTGCGATTTGAGTACATTTTTTTTTAATGAAAGGTTATAACAGGACTAAACTTCAGTACAGAGTGGAAGGGACACCGACGCTCAAACGGTTACCACGTATTCAGTACTCACACCGTTTTGGACACCCCCGCATAGAAATTTTTCATAGGTAATTTAAAAAAATATATAAACAGACGGTCAAAATGTATGGAAAAGCAGTTTTTTTTCTTTAAACGACCGACGAAAAATTTCTACATTGTTGTGTTCAGAATGATGTATTGAATATGCGGTAACAATTGCGTCGGTGTCCCTTCCTCCTTGTTGAATTACTTCGCTTCGCCCTCAACAGCTCGCAAGCTTACTGAACCGTGAGATTGAATTAAAGTAAATTAACGTAGGAAATAGTCAATTGTCGCGTGTGTTGGCCCCGTTAGTCGGGCTATCGATATGCTATTTCTCTGAAGAAAATATATGTTTAGAAGAGAAAGAACTACTTTTGGTATAAACGCATTGCGATTTAAGTGAAACCACAGGGCAATCACTCAACACGGCTTACATACGAACTAGATTTTGTGCTGAATATCATTAAACAATTTAAAATAATACAATAAAGTAAATAGTTTTGCGTGAACACGGCAGTTAACTGAACTTAGCGAAAGACACCACTTGAAATTAAGCATAAATTAGAATTCTGTTAAAAATGTGACATATTGATATTGTTAACACGTGGTAAGTATGTTGGTCAATTAAAGTTAAATGATTGAACATTTTCAAGTGAAGTCTCTCTAAAATAAAGAGATATATATAATATATATAATCTTCAAACCCGATATTATTCAAAAAGATGATTATCATCATCATCTGCCTAGCCTTTTCCCAACTATATTAGAGTCGGCTTCCAGTCTAACTGGATGCAGCTGAATACCAGTATTTGACATGAAGCGACTGCCTATCTGACCTCCACAACCCAGTTAGTACTGGGTAATACGATACACTATTCAAAAAGATAATATTAAGATAATATACATATGTTACTGTAAAATAACAGCCCCTATATTGTAAATCTTAGGTTTTACTAGTGAAGTAGTAAACCGATAGTTGGTAAATGTAAGAATTTTATCAAGAAGAGACGATTCTCGGGCGTATACCATTAGAGTTTAGGGCATCCTTGGTTTTTACCAATGTCGGTTGAAAAATGTTGGTCTTGCGAATAAAACTATGAGCATTTCTTAAATATCTGACGACTGATGATGACGTACTGTAATACCAAATGATGTTATATCAACCATGACCAACCATGTGCGAGTCGAAATAGTCGTAGTAACTAAGCTGGGGCACCTCGACAAAATGGGTTAGGTCAGTACTGTGTGCGAGCCGAGCGAGTGAAACGAGCGAAACCGCGGCAGCGGCTGGCGAGCGCTAAGCACGTCTCTGCGGTAAATAAAACCTAAGATTTACCGACTGTATGTTGGTAAAAGTTCGAAATAAAAGGTGATATCAGAATAATTCGGACTTTTACCATTATCATCCGTATCTATAAACAAGTCAATTTTACTTGAGCAAATGTCATTATTTAAGATACGATTTTTATTATGTTGTTTAATAATTGCTTGTAGTTAGAACTGTAAAAAGTTATGATTTGCTTTCTTTGACGGTTCTTACTTCGTTTAAATTCTTGTCTATTGCATAAAAAAATAATTACTTAAGCTCAAATAATTACTTTAATCTGACTATAGATACGGGTGTAAGAGTTGGAAATACTTAGGTTTTTCTGGAAAGTCTTAAAATTGACCGTAGTTCGGGCTTTAGTAACATACACATATCATACACGTTATATACATTACATAACGTTTTTATCCCATGGGACAGGCAGAATCTATACAGTAAGCCTTCTGCTACGACAGTTACGAGCTCCTTTAGCCTCGGTACTGAGTAATATTTAATGTTATATCAACAGCTAGCGTGCTTAATATGAGTATTCTTTTTTTTTTTTGCGAAATTTCTTAATGCTGTGTATGTCTATCTATCATTTTTAAATTTGGATAAATTATTTAGAACCAATAAATAGGAACTGCTGAAGCAACACTCAATTCCTTCACACTTGAAACTTGTTACAGAAGGATGGCGCCAACGCTCGCCACGTCTTCGGGCTGCCCGCTTGCCGTCGCCGTCGTGCACAAGGTCACGAGGGTAGGCCATCGCCTGGTGTGATGGACCTTCACTTTACACTCTGCTGTTAGTGTACATTCCAACTCAGGCAATAGCTTGATTAAACGCAACATAGTATTAGGTGTATATAAATGTTTCATACACAATAAGATAAAAAGCATCGAGCGATTTTCGTAGCTACACAACGGCGATGTTTGGTACCTAAAGTTCTAAAAGAGATCTATCATACACTGCCCAGGCTTCAAAAGCCAGTGATATGTTGTTTATATCATAAATTCGATACTGAAGTAAATTTCAGTTTTGGTTTTTGTACAAGCAATGATGCGCGGCGGTCATTTGTAATTTTATATGTTGTAAATTTTGGTAACAAGTAACGTAATTTTATATTATAATATAGAATTATATTGGAATGTACACTAATCACGTGGAGTAACATACTCACGTAAATGCTAAACATACCTCAGCGAATCTTAGATATATTGTACTTTTTTATGTAAGATATTATAATGACACTTTACGTAAGGGGGGAAAAATGGAGTTAAATTGGAACTTATTTGTATGAGGCCCGGTTCTCATGAGTAGAACTCAGATGCGCGTTAGCGTTCGCTGCATGCGGTATACGGACATCTAGTTTTCTAGGCGTGCGTCAACGCGCGTTAAAGTGCGCTCATGTGCAAGGTTTTATAGCATAAATAAGGATCTCTAGACGTGATTTTTCATGGGATCTGGGTCTCATGTAGTAAATAAGAGAACGTGTGAAGGTTGTGTTATTGCGTTGGTATTTTGAGTCCGTCTTTTATAAGTCATTTTTCGAAAAGGACTTTATTTGACAATATAATATAACCTTGCATGTTCGATACTTGTACCGTGGTCAAGCTAATAGCAATTCACAGTTTGAGCATGCGATGAATTTTTGTTTGTAGTCAAACGTGTTGTACTACCGACCTCACTGACAGTCAGCCACTTTTCACACTTAGGTCCATAAGTAATCAGTGAACTCGGTAGTACATTTTCGAAGCACAGCTAAATTAAAATTCATCAATTCAGTCTTATGTAAACTGTATGATCTACATACTATGTAAGTAGATTATTTCAGATTTGGTTGAGTGGATGTATGACCTTTAGGTATTTGGTGTATCCGGTTTGTGCGTTGAGTTGAATGTCTTAAATAAGAAGTCTGGAAACTCTTGTTTACAAATTAGACGGTACAGTTAAGAAATAATTCAAGATGAATATTGGTAAACCAGCTGTCAGACGGGGAGTCTTAAAAACTGGTTCAAACTGTTGCACAACTTCCACTAGTCAGTTTGATTGCCCAAGTTTACATCTGCGACCATTATGCTGATCCGTTATTGGGTTCTTGACGCTAGATGGCAGCCGTCCTTAAGAAATTCAGTTAGACCAGTGGTGGGCAAACTTTCCTCATAGGGAAGAAAGTTGAAACAATTTCAGAGGAGGGCCAGAATTATAGCAAAAATGCATTTTAATTTGAAATCTTAATTATAAAAATAAACATTACACACCATGTTATTTACAAATTGCAATTTAACTTGCGACCCGCAACAAGTGAACTACGCGGCTAGTATCGCAGGCTGGCTCCTTTACCTAAGCATCTATTATTCTACTTCATACTGCTGGTCCGTTAAAATATAATTATAGCGGGCCATATTGTAATCATTTTGAAAGACCGTCGGCGGGCCTGATTACCCATCACTGAGTTAGACGATAGATGCCCCAAGTTACGACTAGAAGTACACCCAAACAAGGTTAAAGCTTATATAATGAATTAATTAGAAACCCAAGGGCCCGTATCACAACGTACGATGATCACAATGGACGAAATAACTTAAAATGTGTAACTAATCGGCCAGATAAGTTAACTATTGTATTATCAGAAGGTGGTAAAATATGCCACGAAAAATTTGCAACTCGTCTTGAAAGCTGCGTTAACCATAAAATGTTGCGCTGGAAAGGACTACATTTTAAATTTATCTTTCGTAATAATTGTTGTAAATAAAGTAATTTTTCGCTCGGTATTATTAACTTTTTAGTATTTCACATGTTATGAATGCATTGCGACCAAAAGTATATGTTTCAGGGTAATATATATATTAAACTGGATATCATAAGTAAAACATAGAAGACGTTTCATATCACTTTGATGAGAAATTGTCGTAAGTATAAATGACTCAAACTAATACTTCGACACCGACTTAAATGTTGCGCTTGGGACAAGTCTGAATGGGTGAACTAGAAGGTTAAATATGAGACACGTATTTATTAAATAGCATAGGAAGATTGTCTATGTTGCATTAATTAAATGAATATGCTGGGGACAGCATAATAATTGTTGTTTTGAATAGATCTTACAATTTTATTATTGAAATATTTCATTTACATAAAGCGTGAATTCTTTATTTGTATAGCTTACTAAACAATCATATACGAATATTATATTTACCAAGTATATAGTCGGGTGCAATCGATTTATTTATATAGAATGTTACCTATGTAAAGGTATCATTAGTGACAACGCGCGCGTAACGTGGCGATACGAGGAGACTCTTCCTATTTGACAGAAACCTGTGATTGCCTCGCCACAGGATGTTTGATAAGGCTAATGAAGCTAGTTTTGGTTTTCAGACAGCCTTGGAATTTATTCATGAAGTTGCAATAGTTAATAAATACTGTTTATGAAGTATTGTACAAATATCAATGTTGTTTGTGATTTCAGTTTTACCTTTAAGGGTTGAATGAACTGCATCTATCAGCAGTGAATCGTATTTTTGCATGCTCCGATTCCGTGCTGCTAGACGAGGTACGATCCCTTAGAATTCGTTTAGTCACTTTTCATGTGGGCAGAAAATATTTAAATGCTGATAAGTATCCACTGTCGAGGTTACGAAAGTATTTTTTACTAAGACGAAAATAAAAAACGTTTTCTAAATCTGACTAGTTTTTACCATAGCTTTTGTTAAATTGTTGCAAATTGATCTGATTGATTTGCGTGATTATTTACTATGTTGTAACATGTTACTATTTTAAAGAAGCAAGTCAGGTGTCGGCCGCAAAAACCGGTGTGTGTGTGTGTTCTTAATTCTTCTCGTATTCGGCTTGTCTGATTTAATGATATTTTATTTGTTTTTATGGGGTCACCTGGGTGGTTCTAATCTATAGTTGGACCCTGGTTGGTAGGTGGCGATGTTATGGACATCCAGATTTAAAAAAAAAACAGCTTTTTTTATTGTAGTCTTACAAAGTAATAACAAACTCGTCTGTCGGGTGAGCTTCTATTGTTATGGCTAATTTATTTATTATTAAACAAATAACAATTATTATTAGTCAACTTGACCATGTAAGGATGCGTTCATATTAGTGATAGCGCCTCGAATACGCCTGTTTTTGATAGGCGTAGTTAGGTCGGTCTATAGGTACGCAGCTCGTGCGTTGCCTTCGTGCCAGAGATGCATGGTTTACAAGCACTGTACCCAATACCAGTAATAATAGTCGTGGCATTCGCTTGTATGGATGCATCCTGACGGCACATGTGAGCAGGAAAGTCATAGATAAGCAAGTCCCAATTTCCATTAAATTCTTATTTAATATTTGTCGCTGTGGTTTATCGAAGTGGGCGTCCAATACGTACGTTTATGTTGCGCTGTGTGATTTCATTTCTAAAGTTTCTTTTTAATAGCAATAGCTGCTGTGTTAATACATATAAGTTTAGACACATAGCGTAAATTAATATAACTATATGATGCCCAAAATTCTCTTTAATGTTCTATATTTTATGTCTGAATGAGTGCGTCGATATACTACAAGATAATTGTGTTTAGGATGACACATTCCTAACGAATTAAGAATTCTTTTGCCGTAGTGATACCGGAGGTGCGTGGTAAATATTTATTATTTAAACTTAGGTTGTTAAATTAGCGTTTAGTTAAATTGACAGTAAAAATGAATTTAACTTTATTTTGTGCTATCGTGTTTTTAATTTTTCGAGGCGTCTGGCAAAATGAGTGTTTGAGATTAGCGGAGCCTGATTTATTTACGTTTTAATTAAATTGAGAGTAGAAAGTAAGTTATTACTTTCTACTCTCAATTTAATTATTTATTTTCTGCTATTGTGTTTTTAATTTTTTCCACAATTGTGTTTCTTGAGTGATTGCGATTAGCAGACCTTGATTTATTTAGGTTTTGAAGATCATAATATATACCTAAACGAACACGATTCAAAAGTTTTGTATCATTTTGTCATCTTGTAAATAACAGGTATCATTAAGTATTTGTAATAAAGATACCTTACCATTATGGATGTTTTATTTTTAACAATCACTAATGTAAAGGATGAAGTACCCGGATTTTTTAAATCTTATGTCTGTTGTGCTGACGTGCTTACTGCTGACTAAATGGTGATCGATGGTCGCAGTTTGTTGTTATCATTATTGCACCCACTGAAGACTGTTGACTGATACGATCTCTTCTTTAATGTGGAAAGTTGATGTCCGACAGGGCTTTCCTTGTGGTTTATGTAGTGATTAAAACCAGCCACAAGAGGACTCATAAGTGGGCAGCATGGCACTTACACGTGAAATTATCAGTAGAAGTCGCGGACATGCTTTAGACCTCATCGTTTCTCGACCAGAATCCGGCTAACCAATTGCGTCAGCATTCTGACGCGATAAAGCAGACTGGCGAGGCTAGGCGGTCGGCCCTAAGCTCTACGAAAAGAAAGACCGGGCGCGTTCGATAGTTACTATCGAACGCGATCGGTCTATCTAATATTGTTTGTTTCTCTCTCTATGAATGCGTTGCTTTGATATTAGAAGCACATTCAACCACAGGAGGACGAGAACGTCGTTGCAGAGGTGTGAGGAACTAAGTGTGAAGTTCCTCATCCTCTTCAGAAAAGGTGGGTTCACCGACCAGACGGTTGTTGTGTCTGGTGGGCTATGGCCCGACGGTTGTTGTCGGGTTTCTGTTTATATGTTAAATCGCGCGGATAACTTGAATCTAAGCTTGAAAAAAAAATAAGTTATGTCAGTTTAGTGCCTATGTGGGTGGCGGATAGATGTCGCCACACACCCTCTTGCTCAGCTTTGACAGAAAAGTGTTTCGTAATTTCAATCAAGAAAACTGGTTTTGAATTTTGCTCGAATCATGTTTCCGAATGGAAATGGTAAGTCAAAATAATTACTACCTACATATAGGAGGTGCAGATTAAATAACATTATTAGCACATTTGCTCGTAATATTGCGCTAATTGCACCATTTAGGTTCATAATGCACTGTAAACTTTATCACGTGCGTTTTACTCTGTATTCCCGCAATAGTTAGAATAGATTTATTAAATTAAAATGAATCTGTCGCGTTTTTAGGGAAGGGCGCGGTTGGGCGACCGCTCAGGGGTCATGTAAAATGGCGAAAGTTGGGTTCGTTTCGTGGCGAAAGCGTTTGGTATCGTTTATCCTTTAAAATTAAAGTTCGCGAGTATATTCGGAAAAAGCTAGCAGTATCGTCACAACGTTAATATTTTCCTTTATTCAATTATCATCTCATTTTTTCTTACATTTTTAAATATTTCTTGACAAAAAAAAGAAAAAAACATTTAAAAATATTAAAAAAAATAGTTGTCCGCCGGTATCGGGAGCAGGGTCCAAGCTACCGGTGGTTAGGGCTCCAGAGACAGGAACCTCCTCACAATGCGAGCCGTATCGAGGAGTACTGCCTTCTGAATCAGGCCCTTGATCCAACCGCCTAAAGAGAGCCTCGAAAGATGTTCGTCGAGGCTCTTGGCCATAAGGCCATTGGCCGTCACGACAATCGGCACAATGATAGCCGAGTTCACATTCCAAATATCGACAACCTCGTGTGCCAAGTCAAGATATTTTAATTGTTTCTCTTTCTCAGCTTTCACGAGGTTCTCGTCATGCGGAATGGTAACATCGACTATCATTACGCGGCGCGCTAATCGGTCTATCACCACAATGTCAGGTTTATTGGCGACAATAGTCCTGTCGGTAATGATAGACTGATCCCAGTACAACGTGACATGGTCCTCAGATTCCACAAGTTTATATTTCAAGGCGAGCTGTTGGTGAATAATCTTGGCCACTTGGTTGTGTCTGTGTAAGTACTCGCCGTTAGCCAGACGAGAACATCCAGAAATTATATGTCTGATGGATTCACCCGGACGGTGACATGCCCGACACACGTGAACCGTCCCGTCCTTCATAATACATATATTTCCGTCAACATAACTTCGTCCATAATCGCACAAACAAAACCTTCAGATTCCCCAAAAAGGTCACCGAAACGTAGCCAGGATACGGACGCTAGAAAATCTACATCGGGCCAATGAAGAGCCCGGTAGAAGCGCCCGTGAAGCTCCTTGCCTTGCCATACTTCCTTGCGGTCATCGGTAGTAAGTACTACAGGTTTGCGCCAGTTCTCTTTAGCCATGGACAGTGGGGTAAGTCCCTTGTCCACTGCAACCACATCTCGGTGCATACCCACCTCGGCTTTTAAAAAATATTCCCTGAGACTGTACTGTACACTTCGCGATTGTGGAGGGTCTTTGCGTTTAAAAAGCCTCGACCCCCGCACTTCCGTGGGATGTACAGTCTCATCACCGATGATCGTGGGTGATGCATACGGTTTGCGGTCAGCAGTGTACGGACTCTCCTATCCAGAGTGTAGAGTTCGGTCTGAGTCCATTTGAGTATGCCGAAAGAGTACATTAAAACCGGCATGACCCAACCGTTGAAGACGCGCACCTTGTTCCCGCCTGAAAGAAGGCTATTTAATACTTTCTTCAGGCGACCGAAGAAGCGCTCCCTCAACGATTGCTTCATGTCAGTTACGTTAATGTCCAACGCTTTCGGATGAGGAAAGGGATCTTAGGTGTATGGAATCCGAGAGCCGAATTCCTTCGGATTCCATAATCTCCCCTCGCTTTACATACATGACTGCATATTTGTCCACACCAAATTCCATCCTGATGGCACTACTAAAAGTTTCAGTTACTTTCAGTAGCTTCATCAGTTGCAATTTGTTGGGGGCAAAGAGTTTCAGATCATCCATGTAAAGAAGGTGAGATATGACCTGACTACCTCTCCTCAACCGGTAGCCTAGACCTGAATCCTCCAGTAATGTGCTTAGAGGATTCAGGGCTAGACAGAACCAAAGTGGGCTCAGCCTGTCGTCCTGGAATATTCCAGTAATAATATAATATTCTTAGTCTTTTTATTTTAGTGTATCCGTGATATTTTTATTTTTACATTTATATATACAACATTATATATGCGAAACCCGAAACACGTGTCGACACCTGCAAGGAATAACATCGTAACTAATATATTTTAGCTGCCCCCCCAGAGACCCCGGATTTAAAAAAGTTATAACTTTTCCTTCCTAATGCAACAGAATTAGTAAGTACGTAATTAACTGTAGCGTACAGTAGCATCAATCTCAAACTAAAATAATTTTAAGGCTAAAATAAGCATCTGAGTACTCTTACTACCGCAAAAATCTCAATTTTTTTTTAAACCAACGCGCGCGTTTCATGCTTTGAACCCTGCGAAAAAACTTCAATCACAGAGGTTACTTCTTTTTGCCTCTGGATTGGCACTGCTATTGGATTTTCGCATGTTTAACCGGTTTAAACAGAGGCTGAAATTAATTAGGAGCCCCTTGCCTTTATAGGCAATTATGGCAAGGCTAAAAATGAAGATTGTGGACATTTTGGTCTCAAATAATATATCCGAATTTAACGGAGGCAAGATTTAACAATTTTAGAGTTCTCTTCGCTCGCTCTTCAGTCGATCAAGTGTCTCCTTTATGACGAATCCAAACAATTCTAACTTCTCAAAGGCAAGGTGTCAAAAAAATTCGAGCTCGTCTTGTCTATGAATTGATCAAGAAAATCCGGCATGAAGGACCCAAACAATTCTAACCTTGAAGATGGTAAGATGTAAAAAATTTCGAGCTCATTTCGCTCGCTGCTGCAGCCTACTTTCATTTGAATCTTAACTTTGTCTATAAGTCACTCAAGTTACTCCGGTAGGTTGAAACAATTCTAACATGTCCAAGGTACGGTGTTAAAATTTTCGAGCTTGCTTAGTTCGCTCTTGGAGCCTAGTCCCTTTATAAATGGTCTCCTTAAGTCGATTAAGTAAAATCTATTGCTTAAAAAAAGTTAATAGTAAACTTAACCCTACCAAAACCGTTTTTACTCGCACCCTTCTGCCCCCCCAGCCCAAAAGCTGACGACGCCGTTGTCTATACACTCACATCATTTCTTAAAAAATAACATTAGACAACTAGTTTACGAGGCTACTCACGCCAGCAAAAATCCTAAGTGTTCACATAGTCCATAGGAGATACTGATTTGTTTCTACACCCTCTTTAAGTCGGATTTAAAATAATATTTCAGTAAATCCTTTATTAAGGACAGTTATTTTTTATTCAATAAAAACCTTAATATAGTAGGTAAACTTTAAACATTTGAAACTAAAATGTTTAATGATAATGTAACATTACGTTTGAAATAAAAAAAATCAACTAACTTTTGGAGGCCACTGAATGAAAGTACTTACTTCAGTTCCTTAAAACAAAAAAAAAAACCTCTAGGCTTGAAAATTTTCGATTCATTACTGGCCTTTAGGTGTAAAATCAGATGAGGAGGTTGCTTTAGGCCTTTTAGGGTATATTTAGAACATCCAACAACGTCAAGTCGTCAATGATTCGTTTGCGGTTTTCAACCAGGGCAGTTCTTTGATCACTCCAGGAAGCAGACACTAGGATTAATTTTGAAGCTGCACACCAGGAAGTACTAGTAGATTGTAGAGATCAAATGACCGATGAGTTTATGGTGTATTGATTATCTTTTCACACCACCTGCTCGTAAATGTCAAATTATAATATTATGTCATGCAAACCTAAAGTAAAGCAAGTAATTAATGCCCTAGGCTCTAGCCGGGTAGCAATATTGTACGAGTACTGAATTTCATTACTGCCCGCTTGGCAATAACCTGATTTGAATTTGGAACCTTATATAACAAACTACATGAAAACTTTTACCAAAGAGTTTTCGCTGCGCAGGTTTTAGTTGCCGTCGTCCCGTCGATGAACAAAATAATTAAATTACGCAACTTAATAGTAATATTATTTGAAATAATAAGAAACAATAATGTAAATAAATTAAACAAAAATAGTTAAAACATTTAAAACAATTGTTTTTTGCAAATGATCAAACCCAACATGATTGATATAATTGACTCGCTCTATTTTTTTTATCTGTAGCGGTAATGGCGGCAAGTCATCACAACAGTTGATCGAAGGCTGTGGTGCGCACCCCAGCCAGGGTAGCTAGATCGTGTTTTTGAATTTTCCACATATGCAATCTATGCAATCCCCATTTTATTTTTCAAACAGGAAATGAAATAGATACTTATAAAACAATTTACATTCACAAAAAGTACCACTTAGTATCGAGTTTTGTTTCAGTGTATGTATTGCCTGATCCCGTTTACCCTGACAACCACCTTGACACCCTGCAAACTCAAACTCAAACTCAAAGCATTTATTTCAATTAGACCATTACAGGCACTTTTGAATGTCAATTGGCTTAATAAACGCAAGTTATTGTTAAGAATTAGTAATTCGGCTGTAAAATGTCGTAAATGTTGCAACTTTCTCCAAGGATTTAATTTTCCAAAATTTTCCCATTGAACGATTTGTTTCCCTAAAATAAGGGAAATACATATATCCTTAATCACCCAACACTGGGAGAATATTGGTGCGCAAAGCCATATTTTGAAAATCGAATTGGTTTTATTTCCTCGCAGTGGGTGTGAAAAGTAGACTATGCTCCTCGGGGATAAAGGTGTCTTCGTCTTGGGCTAGCTTAAATCCCTCATTTCTCTCAGAATTCTAGTCTTAAATCCCTCGCTGCGCTCAGGAGTTAACTCAAAGCTCCCTCGCTCCGCTCGGGAGCCCTAAGATCCCTCGTTGCGTAAAAGTTACACGTATGTACTTATAGCCATTGCAATCGCTTTAGGTACACAGAATTTCTGAATGCGTACGCCCAATTTTGTATGGGAGTTTAGAGCTTGCGTCTCGACTGAATCATCGGTAAAATATAGAAAATGTAGTCCGATCACCAGTGAAAAAGTGAGTATACAATCACTGCTAACACAAAGTGATAGTAGTTAGTAGAAGTTTAGAAATCTCTGGAACAAAACAAGACACATTTAAATTACTAGCTGTGCCCGCGGCTTCGCTCACGTGTGGCGTATTCTTTTGGCATTATCAGGGAACATTAGGTACATGGGAAGGTGCAGTCGTAGTACAACAAATAGTATTACTAACGTCATGTATTTAGCGCGGCGGCAAATTAATCTGAATTTGGGATTCAAAATAATTAAAGCCGGTAGCAAAAATAGTGGGTTGGCAGCAACAGCTGAGGGTAATTTGGGGCTCCTATTTCTGTCTGCAGAGTTTAAAGGAATCTAACCGATCCTTGTCGGAGTGCCCTAAGCTCGCTGTGCCCTATGATCTGCTACTTGCCTAGGCAAGAAAATTTATGCAACTCCAAATTATGCCAAGCCTTTTATTTCACTGCCAAGATATTATTTTAGTAGCAAATAGTTAGTCGCCCTTTAAATTGTTAGTCGCCTGGAAAATAGTCATTACTAACATCCTCTTAAAAAATATACTAATAAACTGACTTACTGTTAATTAAACTAAAACCTGATAGTACCTACAGCTTTGTTTTAAGTATTAAAGGGACTCGTAGTCAATTTTTTGGGGGAATAAATTTAGATGGAGAAGAAGTTTATGAACGAAAGCAAATAGAATAATATGCAGTTTAGATGTTTTCGGAAAAAAACGTCATACCAATCGCTTCTCAAAGAATACGACCTGCTTACATTAAAGTCAAGGCGCGTCCTGCTTGACACAGTGACGTAATTCAGTGTATGTCGAAACAAGTTTGATTGCCCTGACTTGGTGACTGGTTTGTGTTACCTGGTTCCTCGAACAGTGCATGGACGGCAGGTCTGCACCAGGCGACTGTTCGCTACCAGCTTTTGTAGATCCACTGCTGGTGTGCGCTCACCGCTATACCGCTTAGTCGACACATACAATACGCGTTTTGGTGCAATAGACATATTATTCCTGAGCAAATATAAATTTAAAAATTGTATAGTTAAAATTTTAAAGGATCACCAGTTGGCTCCTTAAGTTTTACATAACTTAGGTATAATTGTTTATAGGCTAGGGACCTATATGATATATCACGCATGAATTATTATTATTACTTTTTTTGTTACATCTTTTATATAATATTGTTTACCTTTTTTTCTTTTAACTTCTTTTTGTTTCACAAATAAACTGATTGATTAAGTTAACCCTGATTAACAGCTAACGTTTGTTAACAGCTTGTTTTTATTATATAATACAGTAATCTGTGAAAAATGTTGTGGGTAGTAGGTATATTCGTTAAATTTTATTTTAAGACAGAATTGTTTGTGCTTAATATACTACTGTTTGTTTTCCAAAATGTAATAAATCAATTCATGATCTCTGTCAAGAAAGTACCGGGAAACGATCAATAATACACAAAATTATTTTATCGCCTTCAAAGTATGCTCCTTCAGATACTATACACTTACGGCAACGAATAATCCTATCATAAAAACATTTTTTAAACGCTTTTTCCGGAATTGAGTTCAGTTCTCGTCGCGAATTTTCCTTTGTCTTCTACCGAATGAAAATGGGTGCCACGAAGTGGTAATTTGAGTTTAGCAAAAAGAAAGAAGTCGGCTGGAGCCATATCTGGTGAATAAGGTGGTTGCTCGATGGTATTTGTGGAGTTTTTGGTAAAAAATTCGTTCACTATGATGGCCTTGAGCGAAGGCACATTATCGTGGTGCAAAATCTAAGAATTTTCTTTCCACAAATCAGGCATTTTTCGTCGAATTTGCTCTCTTAAACGCCGCATAACACTCAAATAATATTCTTAATTTACTGTTTGACCTTCCGGCAAGAATTCCGAACCGCGATAGTTAAAGAAAACGGTCAACATGACTTTGACTTTTGATTGACTTTAGCGTGGTTTTTTCGGTTTCGGTTCAGTTGTAAGGCGCCACTCCGAAGCTTGTTGACTAGTTAGCATGTCAAACTCATAAACCCACGTCTCGTCACCAGTAACAAAGCGTTTCATGAATGTTGGGTCGGAATTGACTCGTTCTAGCATGTCCTCAGCGACTCTTACGCGGTTGAGTTTTTAGAGAAAATTCAGGCCTTTTGGGGCCAGCCGAGCAGCAACATGTTTCGTACCCAAGTGATTATTTAAAATGATACGGATCGACTCGTGAGACACAGAAAGTTCAGCGGTTATCGCTCTCAAACTTGGATGAAGATTTTCAGTCACTATTTCCTTCACTTTTGCGATGTTAACTTCAGTTGAAGACGTTGATGGCCCACCAGAGCGAGGCAAATCTTCCATCACATCTCGACCGCTTTTGAACGCTTAGTAACACTCATAAGCACGTATTTTTGATAAAGTCGATTCACCGTAAGTAAGCCTTTTGTAACATTTTCAGGGACACAAAATTCCATTGGTGATGTAAAATTTAAGACATACTCTTTGTTCTATGTTTTTGTCCATAATGAAATTCGCAATAAACGGATGCAACCTCCTTTATCTGTTCTGTGGACGCAACGCAAACTCTCAGTTGTGCCAAACAAAATAGGATTTGGAACAAATTATCCATTCCCGATACTTTTTTGATTGAAGGTATATTATTTACCTGAATGTATTAAAATCCGGCGATTAATAATTAAAAAAAAAAACTTTCAACTTTGAGAGTTTAATTAGCTGATGCAAAACAAAAGTGAGAATATGCAAAAAAAACCCGTTACAGAAAAATACTGGAAACGTTTGAAGAGTATGCGCTTACGTAATCTTAATGTTTCCGAATTAACACAAACGTCGTGCCGCGTGAGCCACAGATGAAAATTTTCTAAGTTTAGTTTTTCAACGCATTGTAATGAACTTATTGCGCACTTATGAATAGTCTTTCCACTTGGTAGCACTTCGTCTATTTGCTGAAAAGTTTTGAAAAAATTTATCAATATTGTCAGACATTCTGTGATATTCTAACCATGGTGAAACATAATAGGCATGTACTTCCATGGTTGTAGCAGCTCAATGTGACTCCAGGGCTCCCGACCAGATTTATAGCATTTATTGTCACATAGGTACGCTATTGACGCCGATTAACGTAGCCACCTGTTTGTTAATAATTTGATAAGACTATCGACATAAAGCTGGTAGATCGAGTTCCTAACTTCGAAATCCGAAGACGTACAAAGTTTTTCGATATTGGAAATCGCGTTACGAAACTCAAATAGAATTAGGCAGGACACCTAGCAAGGCGCAGTGTCGAAAGGTAATTAAAAAAAAACATTTATTTTGGACCAAAAATGTTCTACATTTTGTAAACGCACCAAACTGCGAAGCAGTTTGTCGGCGGGCTTAAGGACTAAGCCTGTCACCGAATGGCGTCCAAGAGCTGGAAAAAGAATTAATGGCGGCGAAATACATGTGCAATGATAATTCAAAAGACGATTTTTTGCATAAGAATAGAAAAGACGCAGCTTCAACCTGTTTTATGGCGTTGCCCTTTATTGATTAAAATATTCCGAAGACACTTACCTGATTTAACAATTAAATACGCGACACAATACATAATATTGTAATTTTAAAATAAACTACAGGTGGACCTCGAATGATAATCTAAATAGTTTACACTGCGCGCACTCTACCTTCTATCTCAACTCAAACATGGTTCAAGATATAAAAAAATGTTTTGACAAAACTTGTAGAGAATAATAATCCTCTACAATATTTGTAATTAGTACAAATAGCATAAAACCCATATGAATCGAGATATTTGCAATAAATGTGTAAAAAATCTAGTTTTTGACCTTTGATCTTGGAATATCTATAGTCGCAGACACCCTACGATAAATAGGTTTTGAGACAAGTTTTAGGGTGCCAAAATAAAGGTTTATACAACTTTATAGATGACTATCTCTCATTCCGAGATTCTTGCCCTCATTTGACTAATATTCTTGGACGAATAGCTGTTGCTGATTGATAGGCTCGGTTTGACCACTGTCTCACCAGTTGGTGAGCCAGAATGACGTGGACGATGGAAGAGCACGCTTGCCTAGATATACATATATTCGCTCTCGGCCTGAAGACACCCAGATTGCCTTTTAGCTATCGCGAAAGGGAACTCAGACTGGCAGAAAATTTCACTTCTCAACTGTGCGCACAATCAGTGTTTTCCTATAACGTTTTGGGCGTGCGGTGCGTAACTATGGCTGGGATGGCCACCGTCAAGTAGTGCCGTATCACCGTACGTACGTTTGTTGGAGAAAGGCAGTAAGTAGAAAAGGGCTTTGAATTATTTGGCTTGCATAACTTCCACCATTTTATTTTATTTCCAAAATTGCTGCCACGCTTTAAACCTGTTTTAAGCAATAGCTGGCATCAATATAAATAAATAGGCCATCAGAATCGTGCATCGGGTCATCATCAAAAGCGTATATTTCGGAAATGTGATGCTTTAGGAGATTTTGTCTCATGCAATACTTGTTTGTATTGCTGCCAGCAAAATAAAAAAAAACAGCTGTTTTCTATTTTAACTAACCGACTGAAAATTTAAATGTGGAACGAGGGGGGGAAGGGTTGGAACGATGTACTTAATACGTGGTAACCGTTTTAGTGTCGGTGGATTCCACCCTGTAAAGGTGCGAATCGCATTAAAGTCGCGTATTCTCTACTTTCCTACAGGAAAAACGGTGTCCTGAATACGTTCGTGTGTTCGTGGTTATCGACACCTCCAAGCTCACTGTGCATTCTTTTAAACACGGCTGTAGCAGTCATCAACTGGCTGTCTGCTTGACTGGTTACACCTATGTAAACACACTTTCATTTAACTACTCCCAGTCAACTTGGTAGAACACAATTTATTTCTTCATTAGGTACCCTCATAAATAAATGTACTAACTTATTGTTGGCATTCGAGGAAAAGAATTTAGCTCGCGTAGTGTCTGTCCCCAGTTCCCGAGCAGCGCGTGGTGGGGCTGGGGCCGAGCACACGCCTGGCGATGGCAGTCAGTGTTAGTACCATGTGGTGGCTGGTAGTGTTGGGGCAGGTCTTGCTCTTCGCCGAGGGCATGCACCTTATGCCCGAACGGCAATACGGGCCTACAGCTGAGGTAAGTTACTTCATCAACTGTAAAGCTTTAACATAAGTGTGCAGTGACTTTATACAGTGCATCATACTACGCTTCACCTTTACCGATTTAGTGTCAAAAGTTGGAGACAGGTGTACATTGGTCAGGGCTACTGTCCTTTTTTTGTGCTCATACAGTCGGATTCCTAAATCGGAAAGTGTGAAGCGCGTTCAAACACAATGTAGGTACCTACTTATTGCTTAATTTAAAGTTTTTAATTTTGTGACTTATTATCACAACTACGTTTAATTTATTTAACTTTTCTATAGCATACCTAAGCGATATAAGATTTTTTTACCTATAATAACCGGTTGGCTACAAAACATAAAGTAACTATAAGAATGCTAATTGTTTATTCATTAAAATGCAATATAATTATCTACTTAATGCAAAAAGTGATACCTACCTAACCACTGTAAAAATTGTTGTTATTAACAATAAAAAGTTCCATATTCAGAAATCAGTGTACCGCTAAATTAACAAACTAGGTGTGTTATGACCACGATAATTATTACCGACAGGTAAAATTTACGATCACTTTTCGTGTTTACCACGCTAAACATTATAATCGATACTACACGTATCGGTACTTTTATTTTACTTAGTACATTAACTAATTACTGTCGCTATTACTTTTGTCATTATGATATGGCAAGAAAGGAGGTGTCTGATGAGATGACAAGTAATAGAGAGGTATGGAAGAAGACATGCTGTGCCGACTCCAAATAAATTGGGATAGGGGCAGGATAATTTTGATGATTACTTTAGGTAATGTGGCAGGTCGTCCTACCGAACACTAAGACTTTGCGGATGACTGACATACAAAGGTACCTATACATCCGCTGAAAGATTCAATAAACATTTTTCATGCTTTGACGATTTGACGCATTGGTTTTCAACTAGATTGGTAGAAATGGACCAGGAAGATTGCCTCACAATTATAACCACATTTCCTGGTTGCTTTTCAACTCTGTTTGATGTCTTAATGATGTGAGCGAACTGTTTCTATTATCAAAGCGAAAATGCATTGTGCATGCCTAAAGCGAGTTAATGAACTTGAAGTGTATTTGAATGACTGCAAATCATATCACTCATCGCGATGTTATTGTATTATCTGAACATAAGTTTATTCTACAATGCTAGACACTCTTTATCATAAATTAATTTCGTTTCAGGTGAGCTGCATCGAATATGCATCACTAAATCGAGAGAGAATCGGAAGAATGCTCAAAGAAGGTAAATCTGTAGTCCATTCTGTCACAGCCCATGTACAGGTTTTTTAATATTTGGTAATTGGTTTGATAATTTGTTCATTTGTTACGTAGGATGGCGTTCCCAGAACCCGGTTCTCAGAAAGATGTTCACCAAACGTTCCGCCGCACTACCTGTTGAGTTTACACTAAGTATGGAACTGATGTCGCGACGAATGGACAATTTTATTGACAACGCAATACCAAGAAGCGATCATTTGTTAAATGAACACGCAAAATTAGTTCAGGATATAAACGGTTTGCGTCAGGTGGTATTTATTGCACCATCTATCGAAGATAACAAGGACTACGACGAATCAATTTTTCATGAAATTATTGAGACTGCGCCAATTCCAACACCCATCATGCCGGCGCCGCCGCTCAGACCGTTTATAAGTTCGACCAGATCACCGACGAGTTCCACCAGAGGAAGTTCGATACCGATTATATTGCTGGGAGGTGCGAGTCAACGGCAGGTGGTCAAGAGTCAGCCCATCAACTTCGCCAAGCCCACTGTCAGCTTGGTGGGCACGACCATCTCTCCTGTCATCAGACATCCCTATCCTTTCGTGATGCATACACCGCAGCGGAAGCCGATTAAAATTTGTATGTCGTCTGTTCCCTCAATGTTTTCTTCAACAAAACGACCGCTCACTTTTTGGGACAGACTAATAGATTACTTTATACCCAGCCGTAGTTTAGGTAGGTAGGTTACCTAGATTATTTCATTGTTAAGGTTTTCTTTTCTTTTTAGCTAATACATTTTTTCCAATAAGTAGTGATATTCATTTTATATGCTTTTAATTTCTTTCGTTACCCATTTAAAATAGTTAATCCTGATTTTTTATCAGCATCATTCGAATAACATTAACGCTGTCTGTCAGTTTACCTATTTAATTGGCAAAGATACTTTATTAGTTTAACTAAAACACTCACCTAATCACAACCTATGTTGAAGAAGCACCTATGTTGTACAATTTTAGTTTTTGTCAACTATTACTAGTCGGAAGGCGTGTTTCTCGACGTTATTACATTATTGTGTAAGTACATAATACGAGCACCTACTCTAGATGCATGAACATATCACTTTGTGTCTGTGCACATTATATGTACCTACGCGTGTGTTGATACCACAAATCGCGTGTGCTGCGTCTAATTACGAATGCCGATTATGTATTGTCTTCTTTTTTACACTTTTACGCGTCGGAATGGAAAAGTTGAACGTCTCATGTGTTATGACTACTTATGATAAAATAATTATTTTTCATTGTGCCTTATGTCAGTAGTTTTTGTTTGTGTTCTGGTAGATATGCAGTGGGAACTGTTCATTCATCGAGTGCGACGTTATGTCACGACTACTTTTTAACTCTTAATTGTATACTAACGCTTTACGATTAGTATTGTGGAGCTTCGTTTCTTTTAAGGTGTGTATCGATCATGCACAGCAAATCCCCAAACAATTTGTGGCGGCGCGAGGTGGCGGCAGCCGTGGTTTTAGCCCTCAGGTACACGAAGCTCCTCGCGCTGCTCCTTACTACTTCTTATCGCTGCAAAAATAACGGATTGCGGACGAGCGTGGCATAATCGATACTCAGCTTTACTACGTCTAAAACATGTAAATAATTATATTTTGTCTTCATAACGTTGCGGGACAGTTTGTAAAGAAAATGTCGTGTCTGATATTTTTTGTTACCAATTAAAATATTTTATTTGCGGTAAAAGCAGTTTTATTTCTTTGTATTTTCTAATATTGATCGTTATTTTAATGTTTGCATAACCAGTGTCATCCATAAATATGAATAAATTCCTAAAAATATGAAAATATTGTCATATATTAGTCATCATTACGTACTTACCTATTTTCTCATAGATGTACAATGTTATTGTTAGTTGGATAACACCATAAGTACTAATGGTGCAATCAATAATAGTGAAAGAGAGTTTTTCTCTGAAGACTTGAGAATCTTGGCACATCCGTAAAAAGATATAGGGAGGACTTTAATCGAAACTTATTACTTATTTATTTTTGACATAACTAAATATTGTATACCTTAAAATACGTTACATGCAGCTAATGCCAGACGCCTCGATCTCCCAGAGAAGAGGCCTACCTATGCGCTAGCAGCGGGAACATTACTTCCTGGCTGGTAATAAAGTAAGCTATTATGCAAATGAGGATATCGATAAATAATATTTGCAACAAAATATATTCAGTCTTAAAAGTATCGGGAATGGATGATTTGTTTATGGTTCCAAATACAATTTTTTGTTTTTTTTTTTTGTTGTTAGATCGGCACAACTGTTTTCTATTTTGGCGCGGAGTTTGAATAATCTAACTACTTAGATTAATCTAAGTAAAAAATGTAATAATCTATAGTATCTAGTATGTAATGATCTAACTAAAAACAGCACTGTATTTAAATACAGTGCTGTTTTTAGTTAGATCATATTATGTAGTGTGTATTGCGAATTTCATAATGGACAAAAACATCGAACAAAGAGTTTGGAATTGGAGTTGCGCCAATGGAATTTCGTGTTCGGAGTCCCTAAAAATGTACAGAAGAATAGGTACAGAAGAATTGTATGGTATCGGTATGTGTACAGAAGAATTACGGTGAATCGACTTTATCAAAAACACGTGCTTATGAGTGGTAAAAGGCGTTCAAAAGCGGTCGAGATGTGATGGAAGATTTGCCTTGCTCTGGTAGGCCATGAGATCAACGTTTTCAACTGAAGTTAACATCACAAAAGTGAAGGAAATAGTGCTTGAAAATCCTCATTCAAGTTTGTGAGAGATAGCCGCTGAACTTTCTGTGTCTCACGAATCGATCCGTACCATTTTAAATAATCACTTAGTTATGAAACATTTTACCGCTCGGCTAGTACCAAATAACCTGAATTTTCTCCAAAAACTCAATCGCATAAGAGTCGCTGAGGACATGCTAGAACGAGTCAATTCTGACCCAACATTCATGAAACGCATTATTACTGGTGACGAGACGTGGGTTTACGAGTTTGACATGCAAACTAGTCAACAAGCTTCGAAGTGGCGCCTTCCAACAGAACCGAAACCGAAAAAACCACGGCAAAGTCGATCAAAACTCGAAGTCATGTTGACCGTTTTCTTTGACTATCGCGGTGTTGTGCACTCGGAATTCTGGCCGGTAGGTCAAATAGTAAATAAAAAATATTGTTTGAGCGGTAGAAACCATAATTCGCGGCGAGAACTGAACTCAATTCCGGAAAAAACATTTTGATGATTGGCTTATTCGTTAGCGTAAGTGTATCGTTTCTGAAAGAGCATACTTTTGGATGATTATCTAACGTTTTGTGTATTATTAATCCTTTCCCGGTACTTTCTTGACAGAGTAGTTTATGTTTATAAAGTAGTAGTTAGGAAGTTCGTACAGCAGCTTTTCATGATGATTTTAATTAGTTTTTCACGGTAAGCACTGATAATTTTGAATTGGGCGGTTATTCACACTGCCGGATAGTCTTACTACAATACTAACATTGTTTAAACTTGCTACTTATTAAAACTTAATGTTTTGCTGTTCTTACGAACAAAGGGTTCGTGCGTGGACAAATAAAACCGTTTTGATAAAAATACTCGTTGATAAATTTAATTACCGGAAGTCAAATGTTACTGTAACCTTCTAACCTACTTATTATTTGCCTTGAAGAAAGATAATGTTTATCTAAGTACTATCTACATTTATGCGCAGCTAAAAAAATATACGCGTCGAATTGAGAAGCTCTTGTTTTTCTCCATGAAAATATATTTTTTTAATCATACGCCTCATTGTCGTCAATTGTGCTAAACTCCACTTCCTATTTTTGTTTCGACAGAGAAAATGCCTACCGCATATAACACCGTCCGGCGGGCCCGGGCGGTGTGGTTATGTGGGGCTCACACCCACTAACAACTCCGCTGTCTTTGCCAACACAACGCTGCTCCACCCAAGCGGGAATGTGGACAGGTAGCTTCCTTTTTTTAATACTAACCCATACCGCACCGTCCGGGGAGATGGTTTGGTTATATGGGCCTTGCGTCCACTAAAAAACACCGCCGTGAGCCTACTGTCGCTTTGGCGGATGGGCCGCGAGAACTGCTACGCATGACGTTCACGACCCATCCAGCGTATCCCGCCTCCGGGCACCAAACTTCTTTGGCGATGTTCAGGCTCACCTGAGACATCGCCACCACTCGTGAGAGCTGTGCAATGCGTCGAAGACAGACTCCACAATTTATCGCCCGTTGACCCCTTATAGGGCGGCATCAGGTCGCCATGACGCCTCCACCGCCACCCTGTCCTCCTGCGACGAATCGCGTCAGTGAGTAACTCTTCCTCGTTGACGCGCCCCACCGCCACCATCAGCGAGATGACGTCCTCGCAGAAGGATGCTACTGCATTCCATGCCCCCCTGCTATCGGCCGGCAAGGAGAGGTCTGACCCGGTTGCTGCTGCGAGAGCATGGCGCTGCACCACCCAAGCAGGACAATGCTCGAGGGTGTGAAGAGCCGTGGCCCCGTTGCAGCCGCACTGGTGACACACGGGAGTCGCGTCCCGGTGAGCCACTATGTGCAGGTAATTGCCAAAGCAGCCATGCCCCGACAATACATGCAGACGGAAGGACAACGTCCCGTGTCGCCTCCGTCAATAGTTTCATGATTTTTTGAAAACCTCCATTTATACAAGGACTAACTTTGTCGGTATATAAAGAAAAGCTTATCTATTGAGAAAATGTACAATTCAAGAGCGAGCGCAGCGACGTCTTTTATTATAGCATCCCTTTTAACTGAAAAATGTTTGTATCCGGTGTCCGGAGTCGTGTCCACAACTTGTACCTACGTGCCGGTTTGACGGAACCTGCATGATGTAAGGTAATGGCCACAAAATCAAGGTTAATAGATATTGATTGCATTTAGGTACCTGTTGAATGGGTTATCGATTCTCCTTGGCACCAGATTTGTTTTCGTGGTTCAGAGAGCACATAAATCAGGGTTGGGTGCCACAGAGTGGTTTCAAAACAGGTCACTTGGCTTTAACAGGCTCCAGTGAAGCTTAGCAAGGTAACCAGTTCAAGGACAAAGACCTGAAGGTCTATTTATATAATGTAGACAATGTAGTTTCTATTTTCAGGTTTTATTTTAATCTTTGTTTTCATTTTAATGGTTCGTAATAACAATATTCTATAACTAATGGGTAGATACAATAATAATGAATAATGATTATGTAAATAATTTAACTATGTAACCAACAACAACAAAAATGGTAGGAACTGCTTTAAGCCACAGTTAATTTCTATAAAATACATATGTTGTTCACTTGTGTAATGAGAAAGTAGGTAATTGGCTCCATAGGAACTATTGTCACAACAATATTGATAAAGGATAAATATTCAGATAAATATTCGAGAAACGCTTATGTATCATAAATTACTGACTTAAGTATCTAATACTACATACTTATTAGTAATTATTGTTCCTTAACTTGGAACATAATAAAGTTGCTTAAGTACATAAAATTAATTAATTTCGCAGACGTCTAAAAAGAGACTATCGACTTGTGTCCTCGATATTTTTCATGCTATTAAGACAGTCTCTTTTCATTAACATCATAAAATGCAAAAATACCTTAACTTACTTCCTGCTTTCAGATGTCCATATACATTCAGTCAAAAAAGTATCGGGAATGGATGATTAATTGTTTATGGTGTCAAATTCAAATTTATGTTTTTTTTTCGTTGTTAGATTGGCACAACTGTTTTCCATTTTGGCGCGGAGTTTGAGTTGCATCTGTTATTTAGATTATATACAGTGCTGTTTTCAGTTAGATCATATCTAGTGTGTTTTTCAAGCAACCACCTTATTCAACACATATGGTTCCAGCCCACTTCTTTCTTTTTCCTGAACTCAAATTACCACTTCATGGCACTCGTTTTTATTCTACCGAATGACGAAGACATAAAGGAGAATCCACGTCGAGAACTGAACTCAATTACGGAATAAGCGTTTAAAAAATGTTTTGAAAATTGGATTATTCGTAGGCGTAAGTGTATTGTTTCTGAAGGAGCATACTTGGAAGGCGATAAAATAACTTGGGATAATTATCGTTTTGTGTATTATTTATCGTTGCCCGGTACTTTCTTGACATAGTAGTACATACATGGGCCTTTAATAAACCAGCAAAACTCCGAAAGATAACGAATGATCTTCTAAACTCATACATCAAGAACAAGTAACCAAACGAACAAAGAACGTTGACCAAAAAAAGAATCATCAAAACCTTTTCCATCTTATTTGAATCATCTTTAGAAATTGATACTCATTTCGTCTGCAGAGTTTCACTAGCTGATTAAACTTGGCCTTGTAGAATAAAGCAGTTCTTTTTAGTGCGCGCAGATAGGCAGGTTGACATCGAAGAATACGTTCAGTTCTATAAGAGCCGCCAGCACTAGGTACCCGAAGTAGATGCAGCCGCAGGTGATGCCGATCCTCCAGTCCAGCTGGAACTTGTTGAGCAGCAGGCAGCCGTACAGCGCGAACAGCGTCGACAGCAACGAGATGGCGCTGTACGATAGGCCACTTGAATTTATTGACACCTGAAATATTGAATGATAAATTATGTTTATTTTACAAATAGGTGACTCATAACTCAAGGAGCTCAAGGAAACGACAAACAATACCAAAGAAAGGACATTTGTGTAGTATTAAAACCGTTTATCGTTTTAAACATTTTGTCCCTCAAATCACATCATGTCAAGTGATTTGATAGGAGCATGGGTGACCCATTTCTGCTAACATTATGCAACACCTAAGTGAATGACTGAAAGCGCACTGTTGGTGCGTTTGTCTCAGTGCCTTAAGTTCAAAATTCCAACAGAGAATGCACTGTGCATTTTTTCATTCATAAAGGCCCATTTAGATTTAGACAGTTTCTCGCACGATTCGTGGCGAGAAATCGTTTACAATTATCATCAAGAAATAATCACCATAAGATTATCGTAACATATTGTTTACTTAGAGGCAACACCTAAATTCTCACCTGCGATTATGTCATACGAGATTCGCAAGTAACTTATCACCTGCGACTGTTTACACAGCGAAATATATAGTACAAAGATTCTTGCTTACGAGTTCTCGACTTGTAAACACGATCTCGTATGTAATTTTTTCGAGTTCATACGAGTATCGTACAAATCGGTTTGATCCGTTTTTGAGCGCGAAATTTGTCATTCAAGTTCACGGATTACTACGGTATTGTTCTCAAAATGACACAAAAATCATTGGATTTGCTTACAATGATAAGTTCATTGCAATGCAGCTCTTAATGTATTTGCAAGAGAATTTGGGGTTGAGGAAATTAGCCCAAAGGAAATAACAGCCAAAATTAAAAATATGAGAAGTCTATATTTGCAAGAAAAAAAAGTAAAATAATTTTTGGGGAATGGTAGTCTATTTTTTAACCCATCATCTTTTTTTCCGTTTTCGATTTATTAAGACTTGTTTTAGAAAAGCAGAGAATAATTAAAACGCACCCTCACGCACTGCTCTCATGGTAGCGACTATCATAAAACTCGAAATACAATTCTTGCTTTCAATTTCTTTTGACACGGAGAAAATATTCAATTGCAAGGTATAATGCAATGTGTACACGAATCAACTTTTTTTATATTCTTTCGATAATCTTTTCTTCGAGTCGAGAAACTCTCTCCATCTAAATGGGCCTTTAAGGTTTCAATTGGTGTACATCATAAAACAGGAAAACATTAAAACCAAAATTGGTTCGGGTTAGAATGTCGGTGTCGTGTGACAATCGACAAATTACGTGAATGAAACCGACGTATAAGATAAGCGACAAGAGATGTGGTGAACCTACCCAATGATGGCCTGGAACAGTAGGGTATGCAAGCGATTTAATTAGCCATGGCAGACCCAGGCACAATAGTATGTCGAATGTGTTCGATCCGATAGAGTTGCTGAGTCCCATGGTGCCGTGGCCTGAAAATACAATTGATTAATAATATTTCTTTATCTAAACCTTCTATTGAATCTCAGAGCTGAAAGTAACATACTTTTCTTTCAATACACAACTTATCTTCTGAGAGCTTTAGCAGAATCGTAGTAGGACAATAATATGAATCACGTTAAAATTCTCATGGTCACAGACGCACCCTGTTTCACTGAGTTTCTTTTAAGGTTCAATTCCGATCCCAAAGGCGACCGCTACCGCAAACCGCACCAGCTCTCTGACAACGTTTGCGTAGATGATGGCCACATTTCGATGAAGGCAGTCGCGTCGCTGCGGTCTATCATTGCAATTAGGTGGCTTTGCGACTGAAGTCGCCTTCGAAATTGTATCTTAATATCACCATTTATGCGAACTTGAAGTACCTGATCTAAAAATGATAGTAGAAAGATACTTTACCTTGTACAGTTACTAGCACACTGGACACTGCTTCAGGTAGGCTAGTACCTGCGGCGAGTATCGTCAACCCGGTTATACTGTC
This sequence comes from Standfussiana lucernea, assembly GCA_964057025.1. Taxonomy (NCBI): domain Eukaryota; kingdom Metazoa; phylum Arthropoda; class Insecta; order Lepidoptera; family Noctuidae; genus Standfussiana; species Standfussiana lucernea. The sequence continues at coordinate 12,332,710 of OZ059784.1, forward strand.
CGGCACATTCAGAGTATCACCTACGGAATAAAATAAAAATGAATAGAGGTTTTAGAAATATTATTGCCACTCAATACTACAATTGCACAGGCACATAATATGTAACATAATTTATTTCGCCTGTTTTTGCCGTGGGTGATGCCGGGTAGATGGATGCGTATGTTATTACAACCACACCGCCATATGTAATAAGGGGCGAACCTATTTACTCGAATCAGGCAGAAGTCTTGGTAAGTCTAGTTAGACCCATTAGACAATACCTTCCATGACTTGGGAATCGATCGCAGGTGCGCTTGCAACAAGGCAATAACATCTATTAATTATTAATAATTCGCCAAGTTATCGGGTCAAAAATGTTGCAAATTAGATCTAGTATCTCCGATTTCAACTAAGAAATGCACCCAATTACCAATTACCAAAATTGCTACAAATAAAGTAAGCACAGCAGAATTATTCGTGACTATTTAACATAGAATTGCCAAAATGCAATGAAGGGTACAGCAGCAGGTACAGGACATGATATACATAAGTATACTTCATTCATAAGTGATTAGAACTTTTTTGCATGCATCAGGTATCATCTTGTCATCTGGTGTTTCTTACCAAATTAATATTTATTCGATCCATTTTTTAAATTACCTAGTACTGTGATCATCCAGGCGACCAGATAGGACACTCCTCCAATCCATGTGACGCACATAAGGAAGGTCAAGGGATACAGGTTCGGCCGGCGAACGCAGTCAGGGATGGTCAGCCACAGCACCAGGTTGATAGGCCAGGAGAACACAAAGAAGAACTTCTTCCAGAACGACGCTTTTTCACCAGGCCAGGACCACATAGAGTAGGTGCTTAGCGTATCTGTAATAGAACGAGCAACAATGATTCGAGCTGTATGCCTGATAGGGATTCCCCATCGATTAAAATGATGAATATTTCGATAACTTTCATCCCCCATTTGATAAAGGAGATAAATTTTCAAAAATCCTTAGTGCTCACTTTCGCTAGGGCTTTAATATTGTCTGTCTGTGAATTTAATTTTTTATAAAGTAGAAAGATGGTATAATATGTTTTGCTGTTGGAAAACTTGGATTTCCAGTTGTGCTACATCGAAGCACGTCGTGGAATAATAAAATAGTCGCTAGTTGCCCACTCAAAAATACTTTTTCAGTTTCCCGTGATCTGTCACGATTCACAAGATCCAGGAGATAACAGCATCCAGGAAAAGTATCGAAGGATAAACATTGTTTAAAACCATAACGGTGTGATATGGGGTTGAATGTTGGGTTAACAGTGGGTTGGAATTGAATGCAAGAGGAAAATACCAGTTCTAATCGGTTGTTCACGAACTTGGTATTATTACGCAACAAGCTCTTCTACAAACGTTATTTCAACTTTCGCTTAGTGATATTTTATATATATTATTTAGAAACAACAAACAATGACATAGTAAAGCATAGAGACTTAAAACTTAAAATTAACAATTATGTAATCAACAGCGTTATTCGCAGCATACAGAAGATAGTTAATGTAAAATCTAAACATATTTCTTGTCGTCATTAAAGCGCCCGTGAGAACATACCAAATATTTTCTCTAATAATGCTTTGTGTTGGTGAAAACGATGAAAAATCCCGCGTACATCACTCGGTTGGCAGTCATTGTTCAAAATAGGCAATTAATTGCTTTATGGTATCATACCGTGCTTAACAATAAATCTTTTATAATTTCGTTCAAATTTTAACTCCCGGTACACAGGCCTCCTGTCTATGAAGCTATAAACCACACGTCTTCGATTTTTGGGTTCTAAGACTTGCAGGTTTCCTCACTATCAGTTTTTCTACTATTGTACACAATTTTATAGGTACTTTTAATTAAGTATATTAAGAAAATAACTTGAATACCTACATAAATCAAGAGTTTGAACGACAAATTTCACACATACTATTACTTACTTAATTACAATTGCTCCATAGGAGTTACAATCAAGTAGCTTGCTTTGTCTTTATACCATTATTAAGTCAAAGCAAGCACCACAAGTTACAACAATCTCAAATCTTTAGAACGTAAGAACCAATCAATCATCATTAATCAAGTTCAATTTCAACCGGCCATAATGTTAATGACAAAGCGGTTTGAGACAGGCGAACTGTCAATTTACCAAGTAGTAAGCGATAATTTCCTGAAAACTTACCTGAGTCTGTGGAACCGTGCCTCGTTGCCTGGCCTGCTGACTCCACGTCAGTACTATGAACATGCAGGCTCATGCGCCTAGGGTCCAACCCTTGGGTTTTTTCTGAAATTGTGGAAACAAAAAAAGAATGTTGAGACGAGCAGTGTACCTGGATGGGATCTTCCATGGATAAGTTACAACCTATTATCTCCTGTTTAATCCCTTTCGAAGACGGATTTTACAAAGATCTTTTTGTGGTCTCTTTCGCTATTGAACCCTCACGTATTTCGTGCTTCTAGAGTGTGTGTGTTGTTGCGGGTTAGGGTGAACGCTGTGTGTCAGTAATTTAGGATTTGTATTACACACTACTGGGCCACTTGGCCACTTAAAACTATTTATCAAATAAATAAACGAAAATGTCTGGAAATCCCTCACTACAGATAGGTACAGATAGGCTTATTAGTCCATAAAACGTTATAATGCACAGTTGAAACATTTGAAACTATGATGTTAGATTATAATGCAACGTAACGTTTGAAGTCATTGTTTTGGTTCAACATTCTCTAACGTAAGCAAATCGTAAGGAACAAGGTTTCGAAATTATTTCGAAAGCAGATATAACTACGAGTAGTCTGTCCAGGTTTGCTTGTCTAGTCCTTTGCAACCCACTGCAGTGCGTACATGTAAGCTTCCCTCCATATTGCCATTCCGTCTATTTCAATGGTTCTAAAGTACATAATATGACTTACCATTTGCAAGTAGCGGTGTGATTTCTGTATACGGTTTAGGCTTCTTGAAGGTGCAGCACCCGCTCCTGAAAAACTTTCCCAAAGAGCCGTTGAAAGCCATCGCTGAAAACAAATAAAGAACATAATCATGTCCGTTAATACATTAGGCAATTACTTATAACTCTTCACAATTTGTCAGCAGTTCATTCATCGTGTCTCGTGCCCATTCATTATATAAGTGAACATCAAAACATATTTGCAGTGATTGCTGGGATTAGAGAACTAAACAAAAACTTTTACTAGGTTACAATTGATAGAAAACTAAAGATTTGTCCACTTGAACATTACCAAAGCGTAAATAAAGCCATCAGACAATACTGACATTACTCAATCGTATTGTAATTAATTAAAAAAGAAATCCGCAGTCATGAACATGTCACTGAAACATTCTACTGTAAATCAAATCAAACAGCTAATAGTTTTTTTTACCGTTTGACTGCTAGCAAATGCAAACTGTTTATCGGGAGCGCACAGAGTAAGTAAATATTATCTATTTATTATTTATGTACTAGTAGGTTGTGCTCGGATGGTCGCAAACATAATAGTTTATTAAAATACGTGCGTAAATAATATGTCAAAAGTTTTACTTAATATCTATCCCTTAAAAAATATAACATAAATATTTGCAGAAGATAATACTTGAATCACCTTCAAAAAGGCTCTCCAAAATTCAAGCAGGTCTGCTGACATATTTTTTTAGAGTTCAAATATTAGTTGATCACGTAGAAACAATTTTCGATGACTCCACATCCGTGTAGCGGGGTGTAAAGTCCAGGTAATTAGCGGTGCATTCCATATAATTTACCTAATATGTAGAAAATGTACATGAGTACAAGCAGCAGCGCTTCGTGCCAGTAAATTACGTCGTCCAGTAGCGTGAGAATGAGCGCCACTACCGCCACTGCGTACATCACGCAATCCCGTGACACCGACCACCAGTCCAAGTCCACCACCTGCGAGTCAACACATGCACTGTCAGTCGAGGAAACCAAACCAATCATAACGTGGATAAATAGATGCAATATACTGAGATCAAAAACTCTGATAGCTGCTACGACACGTCGCCGACGTGACACGGGTATGGACATGTGTGCCACTTGACGAACAACAAACCGGGGCAGCAGACACCACTTAGGAGACAGCGAGCCTACTTGGATGTCTTCGTTCAGAATGGTGAGAAGTGACGCAGAACCGGGATCAATGGAATTGAATGGGGGGAAGCTTTTGTTCAGCAGTGGCTGGGCTACTGTCCCATTAGTCACTACAGGCTTGCTGTTATCACATGTGAGGCCATGTAGCTCACATAGCTGCCAGGTTTAACTCGTTCCACTTTTACCGATATAAAGTACATGAAAACATAGCTCGCTTTCTCCCGTCTTTCGTAAGAAATTACAAGTTTATTAATCTTTGTCACTTCAAAATTGAAGTTTTGCTGCAACGTTATTCAAACAACAAAAAACAACTTTTTAATCAATCATTAGATCAAAACCTATTGCTAAAGAACCACTGAAAAATAATGTTGAATGAAATACTCGAAACACTAAATTGATTATTGGTAAAACACTTGATTGCATCGTTTTCTTGACACAAGATTTTCTATTTTACTATTACAATGTAAAATGTGTATTTAAATAAATAAATATTTGTCTAGCTCAGATGTTCATATCAGTAGAAGTTGTAAAGAGATAAATGATAAGAGATGACGTTATTAGACAATAATACGTATAATTTGAAATGCATTAATAGAACAACAGACACGTTTAAGAGGAAATAAGAGTAAATTAAATAGACACACGCTTGTTCCGTATTTGTTCTCAGATGATAATTCGTAGAAAGTAAAGTAACTAGGTTTTAGATTGAAATAGAGATAGCTTTTCTTACCTGATATAATGTTAAATACAACTAGTCTAAGAAAATAAGTATACACCTAATATTATCGGCAGAAAATAAAATCAAATAATTTTTTTTTGACATTTTCTTTGGGCTCATTTGGTCGCAAATCCCTCCACGTCATGCCCTCGAAGGATTACCGACATAGTAAAATAACCCTGTATACGTATTATGTAAGTATTATTATTTAATCTACTCAGTACACGTCGTGGTGATATTATAACATCATCAACATAGACAATGATAAGTAAAAAATTAAAAAAAAAAAAAAATACCGAGCCGATTTTGATGAAACTTGCATTGTTTTCTAAGTTGAAAGATACCTACTTAAATCTTTGATTTCTAGTTTCTGAGAAATACGTAGACAAACATACATAGACACAAACATATATACAAACATGTATGGAATTTTGAACACGTGTTTAGTCATATTGTGCATTTCAACAATATTGCATACGTTCCGGTCGAATTGATAACCTCTTTTTTTTGAAGTCGGTTAAAAATAAATAATCACCATAGTGAATTTCATAACACTCAACCAAGGCTCCAAGGTGTGCTACACCAAGTTGGTATGGTCGGCTCGGCAGTATTTGACAAACAATAAAAGCCGGCCCGAAGCAATAAGTATTCAAAATTCACCTTTTATTTTGATTCGTGCGGAATACTACCATTGCATCATCATTGAATCATATTAGAGTAAGCTCGGCACAACTCGAGCTAAGCTGCGTGGTAAAAAGTTGTGGTCGAAAGTATTTCTCCACCCCTAACTAATTAGTTAAGTTTGTCGATTTCTTGCCACTTGACTTGGTGCACTATTAGGTACACCTCAGCCCCTAAACCTCCGGAGATTGCAGACGTGATATTGTTATGATTTGCCCTAGTTCCGCCAGCTAATTACTGCTGCTCTGGTAGATAACATAATTGTGAGGCAATCAGTTTCTGTTGATTGCATTTCCAGAAACAGATGTGAGAGAATAAGAAAATATACATATATTCAGTAGTTTTGGTGAATTGATTGTAAATCATAGACTGTGCGTGTGATAGCAACTAAAATTAGTTTTGGATAGTTTTTCATTGGACGGAGTCAAATTTTAAGAGAAGTAGATATGACCACAGAAACGATTTCAAAGAATGCCTACTTAAAGGTTCAAACAAAAACGTACAGACAAATTGCGACCACGGATAAAGACAAAATATATTGAACTGTAATATCGGTTGGCGTCCAGTGTCCGTAGCTAGTCCGCAATGTGACAGCATATCTATTTTAAGACAAAAGGTTCACGTTTACACTTACCTTCCCCGCGATAAGAGCGCAGAACGCGGGCACAGCTAGTACGTTGAACACTGCTGACCCCACCACGGTTCCAACGCCGATGTCGCCTTCGGTCACGAATGTACCCACACAGTTGATGAACAGCTCTGGACTTGAACTCGCTGCCGCCATGAACGTCGCGCCAGCTACATCCATCCCTATGTTTAGGCCTGGAAACACAGCATTATCTAATTAGTCATCATCTGCCTGGTATTTTCCTAACTATGTTGGGCTCAGCTTCTAGTCTAACCAGATACAGCTGATTACCAGTATTTTATATGGAGGGACTGCCAGCTAATCTCCAGATCCAGAACCCTGTTATTACAGGGTATTACGATACCTCTTTGGTAAGACTGGTTGTCAAACTTTAGAGCCGCTGAATAAATATAGCGACTGTCAAAGATCTGCATAGTAACAACCAGAACCGTAATTTCCGAGGCACGGAGGAAACTTGGTATGTAATTGATGATCACCCATCCACGGACAAACCTTGGCAAGCGCGGCTAAACTCTGAAGATCAACCCGTGCGGCTGTTATTATTTAACCACGAGCTCCATAAATAATTAATTATTAAGTATAGTCGATTAATGGTATTTTCTTCATGATCATCTAAATCCATTTGTTTGTTTTTTTAATATATAATAATGAACAAATCTTTATTGCATGGTTACCGAGGGACGGTAAAATAACTGGCCAACAGCTAGAGGGTGAATGACATTCAGAAGATCTGGTTGAGACTACACACGCAGACCAGGGAATACAAGAGAGGAGGTCTATAATCAGCAGTGCGTGGAACAAGGCTGCCGATGACGGTGATGACGATTTCTGTGTTACAATGAGAGAAAGAAATTCGAACTGCTTTTTGAACATGGGAAAAGTTTGGTGGCTTTCTTAAATACTCTAATCTCAGTAGGTTTCGAAGAGAAACTGGATTGATTCGCACCATAAAAATGAAACGTGGGAATTTACGTTTTTCTACCTGATTATACAATTTTCCCATAATCTATGCGCATGCAATGATGATGCACTTAGCAATTACTCAAAAAGTTAAAAGCAGTCTTCTAAGACCATTTTCCAGCACCTACAACGGGTATGATAGCTATAACCCTAACAGCGGTACTTATAGGCTGATTATTTGCAGAAAAACATGTTTACGTGATTTTAATATTTCCAACAAAGAAGGTTGTACAAAAAGGTTTCGTAACAAATTGCTACGGCGTAGACCCTCGCTACGAAATTCTACGAATTCTTTTAATAGTGCTATTTTTCCAATAAAACTAAATATTCAACGATTTCATAGCTTCTATATTGTACCTAATTATTATAAAAAATCATAAGCTTTCATAGCATCGATCTAGTAATACCACAAACGAAGTCTACCTGCAAAGACCGAGTGCATTTTTCCAATATTCAATTATAATTAGAGAGCATCCTTTTTACCTGCCCTCTTTGATAGCAAAATTAGTCCCTGCATATTCGACAAGGTTTCAGGGGGAGGGAAGAGAGGTTTGTAAAGGGCGAGGGAGAATTTCCTACCGGCCAATCTAATTTAACTTGTTTTACCTCGGACTTAAACCCCATGCCTGTATTACACTGTACGAAGTTACGGAAGTGGAGTCTTAAGATTGATTGTAACAATTGTTATACAATCACTCAGGATTGAATAAACATGTAATTATTATGTAGGTACTATCGAAAAAAAAAAATTGAAATTTCACTATCTGGAACTAAAGTTATGATTTCTAGGGTTTATAATTAGGTAGGTACTGTAGACCTTTTAAGGCATGGCGAAATATCAAAAGTGCCTATGAGAATATCGCTTGTATTGTTTGTTTATATTGTAGGTTACCTAATCGATAAAATTTAAGCATTTACTAATTTTTTTGTTAATTTTCTCCTCGTAATTATATGCCTAAATAACTGAATTATAACGATGATTACAAAGAACCCTTTAAAGGGGATTAATAGGCGGCGATAGTTTGTATGGAAGTCCGTCGATATCGCTGAAAGGGAATCATCGACACGACGATGAAGCTGATGGGATATAAATAAAACCCGGCTCGTCAGATTTCTCCTTGAGATACATCTCAGGACATTACTGTTGGTAGAATCGGAGGGCAAATGCAGGGATTAAAATTTAATTTTCTACAAAGTGGGGACGAGAGTCTAGACTTTGCGAGTCCCGATGTATCGATCCAAATTGCATTTTTTTTTCATTTACGCCATTATCACGCTAAAATGAACAGAAAAGGGCTGCAACTGTACATAGCTTGAGGTGTAGATGGCTTTGGCACATAATGCGTGCGTAATGTCAGCCGAGTCGTATTCGTAGGGTCTCATATCTGCCCGGAAACGTCCGTCACTAAATGCGGCTTTAGGGTATAGAATTTATTCCTGTTTTTGGATTTCGAACAATTCTATCCCAGAGCTTTGACTGTGGCAAGTGCATTCGATGACTGCCGTAAAATCGCGGATGCAATTTACTCCTATTACAACCATTACCTATTAGTCACAATTTTGTGTCAGAATGAACGCGTGTTCGTAGTCTTGAACATCTGACAAACACACCTTGACCTGAAGGACTGAAATGGAAAAATTGACACTATCGTGTACTTAATGATTTAACGTCTAATTCGAACGTGGCACGTAAAGGCGGCACGTTTCTGAGCTTTATTAACCTCTTCCACCTCTAAATGACCTGGATGCCACGTGACACAGTGAAACACGCAAGGAAGCACCGAATATACTCATCTACAGCATGCAGCATCGCGGATGTTATGATTGACTACTTTGAACAACTACCTGTTATCTGATGGTTTAATTTGTTCATTACACAAAGTGAGTTGTATTGTATTGGGATCGTAGGCGGGATGGGGATGGGATGTTGTAATAACCGACGTTGCCTTAGAGCGGTTTCAGACCAGCGTATTTGGTTGCGTTTATAAACTTGTAGCGGCTTACGCGCAAAAAAATGTAATTTCGTACACGCGCTTATTCCAGTGTGTTCGCTCGATTAAAATGCTGTCAGCAAAAGTGACGACATAGGCGATTTTCACACGATACCGCTCGTCCGCGCGGTCGGGCGCATCGGGTTGATGCCTAACACACGTACACCGCACGACCGCGCGGACGAGCTACGGTCATCGCCTCTAAATTTGCTTCAACGCCTCCGCCCGACCGCGCTGACAAGCGGTATCGTGTAAGAATCGTCTTATCTTGCGACTCGCGCTTTTACGAATTTATATGCGCGTCAATACGAGTACGAGTTTCGCTTGCTTCAAAAAGCGCTTCACGCGCCGGAAATGCGCTAACCTGAAACTGCCCATAGATCTAGGATTGTAAACATTTTTTTGTCAACAAAATAATTATATCATAATCATATTTTGAAGATGGAATACCAGAAAACTTATATAGTTAAAGAATAACTTATTTCAGGGGATTAGTTTATATGCACAATATCGTGCGTAGCTTTATTAACGTGCAATAGTATCAGTCACAATTAGCATATACGAGTATGCAATAATATACTAGTAATGTAGACTCACGTTCGCATATCATCTCGATGGCAGGCACGAAGTATTGCTCGCAGACAGTTCCCAGCAGAAAGAAGAAATATATCGCCAGTATGCAATGTATGGCAATATACCCCTGTGAATTAAATAAAAATCCTTTATTTGTACTAACAAAATTACATGAAAGTTTTCAACTCGGTTCTATAATATCGACGATAGAAGTGACCTTTGGCGTGGGCCTCCGCCAAGTCATCAAAGTTTCCTGTTTTGTGTTGCTTTCACCCAAATAACCTCTACTCTTTCATAAAATACAATGATCCTGTAAACTGTCAGTTTTAATTATGTAGCAGGTAACTATACCCAACCATACTTCGTAAGTACAACTGATATTTCTCTCCTATATAACCTTAATTAAATAATAATGTCTCATACAAATAAATCTTGAATCCGGAATGAATGCTCTCAATGCTGTTGAAAAACGCATCATTATAAATGCAAACTAAGCGGTTCCAGAGATAGATGAAAAGCGAATTTGTTGTATTCTGTATTGAAAACAAATATATGAAACGATCACAGAAACAGTCTCCCGTTTCAAATCATGACAGCTCATTTCACTTTCGATACGAAAATTTCTGTTAGTACGTAAGTTTCGTGATTTTAACCCACACGACAATAGTTGGCAAACCAAAATTCGATTTGAGTTGCTATTAAAATATCAATATCTATATCTCGCCTAATAAGACTCTCGAGGATAATGTAAAATAATTTTCTGAATCGGATCAGTCGTTCCGAAGATTACCGTCACATCCAAACATACAAACTTTACCTCTTTATAATGATTTGTATAGATGTAAACGTTAATGAATCAATACGTCATCATACTCATGTCACGAGTAAAGTGCTGTGTGGTTCTTTCGGTGCGTGGCCATAGTTGGAGCCAAACCCGCCATCTAGATTTTTCAATACAATTTTCACAGACATTTTCACAAATGTTTACCAAATGCAGCTTCCAGAATCAAAAGAATCATGCTGCAATAAAGTTAAGATTTTCAATGTACATAATTGGGAGATTTTGTGTAGTATTTAATACAGCCTATCCATAAAACAAAAGCATTACTATGAAAGGTTTATAAGTTTAGTGCAAATAAACGAACGTCAATGAACGCTTCTAACGTATCCTTGTTTCATCATATAACATATTGATTTCGATTAAGTTTTAAAAAGTGGGTAAAAGATAATTACTTAACACAGTTCTGCGATTGCCATAGCTTGTTTAGCATTGTGATTTTGTTTACGATATTAAATTTTGCATTATTTTTTACGTAATAATTTAAAGATAATGTAGCTCAACGCAAGCGAATACTAGGACAGTTAATTATTATAGGTACCCACAAGTTTTCAATAAGTTGTTTACTTTGTATAGATAATGTAAAACTATCGTCTTCTCTCCTTCTTACATGTTTCCTCTGGTAGCGGGTGAGGCCATCGGAAGGGAACTCGAGAATTGCCGCGGGAGTGCAGTTCCTCTCGGCACTCTCCACGACGGCGAGCAGTTTCCGCGACGGGAGGTCCGCGTCATTACCTGAATACCACAAAAGTATTATATTCAACACTCGCCAACTCACCATTTTTCATGTTCAAGATATAACAATGACCTTTACCTGAACCTAATGACGATTCTAATATTTCTTGTTCCGAATGATCACTGCCAAACAACAAATAAACTAAGGGTATCCCCAAAACCAATAACACTCTTATGGCCGTCGCAAATCTGTAACACTTGTACCGTCTAGTCCTTATTAACATGTTTGCCATTTAAAAAAAAAAACAAGTAACAGTTATTATTAAAATCTTTCCTTAGTTTTAGTTACGCGGTAGCAGAAGATTTGATGGTACCGTCAAATGAATTTGTAACGTTTAACCTGACGCCACTCTAAAGTAGGTGGTTCAGAAATCATTTACAGGTACATAAACAAATACAAACATAGACGTGTAGCTGCACCAATAGTCGGAAAGTTACTGCACACCGTGGTTTGTTACGATCCTTGATGAAAATGAATGATTTATCAATAAATATTATTATTAGTAGTAGTGTGCTCAGTACACACTCGTATCACTGTTATCGACGGTAATGTAAATAAAATAGGTTCCTTTGATGACTGTACCTAATCTTTAGGTAAGATTATTTTAAATTTCTTTGCTCACATGTGGAAACGGTTATTAGATAACTTTATATAAGTACCTATGTAGTAGATAATACTGCAAATAGAATAAAGTCAATATCAGAAGACAATCGTTACAAGTTTTAAGACGCACTGCAACAATGTAACACGCGAGGACGACTGAAGGCAAATTATAATTAAGAATATGTAAGTAATACAATTGGAGTTCCGTATGTACAAGGATGTATTACTTAACAAACATATTTGAAATATTTATCGTATGGAAACAACGGAACACATGTATAAGGGCCTAAATCAAAATGTTTCACTATTTCCATAAAAAAAAGTATCAGTACCTAATGTTCTATTTACTAAATATCAAATCGTCATCACTACATAGTATAAAACAAAGTCGATCGTTGCACCCGTGCGAAGCTGGGGCGGGTCGTTGTATGCCATTACCTTTCTAAAGATATAATGATGATCAGATACAAATACAGAACAATATCGTTGCAGTGAGATAGACACAACAGGGCACAGTGGACCCCAAGAGAGATGGGCCGATGAAATTAAGTATTTAAGCGGCCGGCCAAAACTAGCCCAGGAGACAGAAAAAAGTGCCAACAAATAGAGGATGCCTTTTCTCAAAGAGGGGTTCTTAATTAATCTTATAGTTTCATATTGGTTTTGTATTTTTATTTTATAACTTTATTTATTTTTATACTAAATTAGCTTGCTTTTGGCCGCAACTAGCCTAATGTGAAGCGATAGTGCGACCTAGGGTGGAGCACGCTTGCCTAAAAGTAACCGATTCACTCGAGCCGACAGATAATTCCACAGACTGGCGGTTCGCACATTAAACTAGGAAACAAAACAAAAATTAAGGCGTTTTTATTATTTGTTTAAACATGCAATCAAAGTGACCACTGCGCACTACCGATGCTGTGGAAGTAGCCAAGTTTTGGGCCAACGACACGAAGAAAAACAAGTCAAATAAAATAAGTATAGGCCCTAAATATAATATTAATGTTTACAACTATTTAGAGATCGCTTTGTTTACATTCAATCTAGACAATCTTATCTACCTGCAGTTACTGCATAGAATTTAGTTCTACGACAAGGATTTTGTTGAGTGACATTCGAGTTAACATATTGTAGTGTATCTATGTGAATATTATATCGGCTCAACTATACGCGTGTTTTGCATTAATAAAACTTGGTCGTCGCCAGACAGTCAGGTACCGGAGGTACACTAAAAATAATTATAAGCTTTCAAAGATGGATTCCTGAAGTTGATGGCTCAAATTATTACAACAGGAACAGAAAAAACGAAATTGTAGGCCCTGTCCTGCAGTGGAACATTAGAATAGTAAAAAATTCGAAGATGAAACTGTCAACGAAATTGTGCTGAATATAATTGGAAGTGGTTGATTAAGTATTTTTGGAAACAAACATCATCACCCTAGCAATACACGAAGTATCAGGCAGAGGTGTCTCTAAAGTATACCTACATTTCGCACGTTATGTTTAAAGTCCCAGAGTAAGTTTTATATCTAGAAAAATAAGCCATCGCTGCACCGTCGCTGTCCGTACGAGACTTTTTCAGTATAAAGACTCTGCGAGACCGTCGCCATTCGCGTGATCTTATTTTCCTGCTTAAAATGGTCGACGGAATCGTAAAATGCAGCGATTTATTTGAGCACATTCCATATGCTGTTCTTTCAAAACCTCCCAGATATCCCATCACCAGACTGTTCCATATTCCTTCAAACCAAATCAAACCTCGGTCTGAACGCTCCCTTGCTACGAATATGTAGAAACTACAATAGCTCCTGCAAATCACTGGAAACCGATTTATTTGGTGTTACTCTCAACAAGTTTAGAAGATCAGTTAGAGAGAGAGAAGTAGATTATTTGATTTGCCTTTAAACTATTAACTTCCACCCAACTACATCTTTAGATATCGCATTCATACTCGTAATAATGATAATTAATTTCATTTAGTTTTAAGTAAAATTTATATTGTATTCACATATACATCTTATATTAGTATTAGGATTAGAGAACTTTATGTTGTTGTCACTATGGCGAATGCTGCGCATACCTGTAATAGGCATACAAACCAGTTTTTGTCTCCTATAAATGTTTAGTATGTAATGCTGTTATTGTACCGGATAAATAAATAAATAAAGTCCCATGTCCAATGGGGCGATCCTTATAATTGATATTGGACTTGTAGGTTTCTAAATTACACAGCTTCCAGTCTAACCAGACGAAGCTGAATACCAGTATTTTACATAGATCGACTGTCTATTTGGCCTCCAAAACCCAGTAACTGGGTAATACAATACTCCTTGGTAAGACTATACAATATAATGGGCCAGACATTTATCACCTTGGAAATCTTTGGATTACTTGCAGTGATTTTCCGAAGCACTACAGATTAACCGGTTTAGTACCTACTTAAACTTTCTGTAAGACAGATAAGTTTATGATGAGGTTCTGTAGATAGCCCACTGAATGCACAGAGAAGTCTTGAAATAAAAAAAAAACAGTATACAAGTTTATTTACAAACTACTAATAGATCTAAAATAATCATAAAAATATGTACAAGTATCAAAATGGGAAAAGAATTACAAGGCGTCAAAAAATTCGTCCACATCGTTGTCAGTAAGCAAAGTGACCAGATCTCTGGCAGTATTGCCACGCTGGATGGCAATGCTGATTCATTGGGCAAAAAAGAGGCCAGCCCGCTGGCCACGTGGAAAATCGTGACTTGTATACAAGTTATAATGAGAATTGTTATTATTTAAATTTGTATAGTGTTCATAATAAAGAATATTCTATCTATAATGATAATTGTGTAGTTTCAAATAAAAACACAGCCAAAAACAATTATGAATTATCGATAACATTATTAACTAAACAGATAACGGTAATGATTTTGATCCAAACAATAACACAAAATAGGTTGATACCTACACGTCCTAGAAATCTACTAACTACACTCACTGATAAACCAAATAATCTCTTTCAAGGTTGAACAATTATGTCGTAAACAATAATACAGCTAGATCTGCTTGCTAGCTGCACTTCAATAAAAATATTCCATTAAATTAATAATCTCTGGATTAAAGGGCCACTCGAGGCAGCTGAGAAATTTTCCACTGTTTGTGAACACAGAAACATCGTGTAGCTAAAAGTAATGCCCATATCAATAACAAATATTATCGATAATTTGATAGGATGGTACGCGAGACCATCGTCAGGTAGTCACTGTGTCCTCCCGATGCACGTACGAGTACTATGAGTAAATAAAAGCAAAAATATTCATCCACATCGCCGTAATAGGGATATATTATCTACTACAAATATTCGATTATTTTTTTAGTTTCCACTGCTGTATTTCCAGTTTTAATTTTCCTTGGTTTTTCGTTATTAGGTTCCGGATCTCGGAGAAAGAGTTAAATATTGTAGTAGCAAACATTGTTTCGTTATTGTTGACAATATAATTTGCTCAAGAAAAAGAAGGGGAAAAAATAAATTAAATAAAAACTAATCTTGCGCGTCCGAGACAAACGAAGGTGTACATACTTAATTTTAATTCACGAAAAAAATCCCGACAAAATGTGAAACAGCAATATTGTGTTACGAAAGTTGTTCATTGTGAGAAGAACAACGACCAGGCGCGGTCCCAGTCAAAGACTCTTGGTATTAATAGAATGAAAGAGCGAAAGAAGAGAGCTTCAAAATTGAAGTAGGCCGCCTTCGCCCCTGGTTATTTTTGTTCATTCATCAGAGATGAGAATAATAGTAACTCCTTCAACTTATACAGAACTAAAAAGGGGTAAAAAAAATGCATTAGCGAGCGGAGCGAGCTTGAAAATTTTAGCATTCTGTTTCGTAAAGGTTAGTTTCTCTTGTTGAACGATTAAGCAGGAAATTAATTATTTATTCAATTTCCGCAAAACTGCTATTTTGGGGGGGGGGGGGTCATAACCCCTGTGACCCCCCTCCCCCCTAGGACCGCGTATGACAACGACCTAACAGTTATTTCAATTACACCCGGTACAAAGTGTTAAGTACTAAGGTCAATCAACTATCAAATCAATACCTGTCACCGAATCGTAGCAATCGAGAATCAACGCGAGATATTCGAAACGACCACGGAAAAGCCACGTATGTCACGCCTGTGACAAAGGAGACAAAGGCCTCATATTCCCGGGGAGTTTAAAATTTTTGAAACCCCGATTTAAAAAAAAGGCTTAATACATCAAATTTCCATATTAGGCGTCCAGACTCGCGATGAGTTTGACTGACTGAAGCTGAGACAATAATGACTATGAAGATGACGCGCATACTCGCTAAAATTGTTCACAACTCAATATTTTCTTAAAAATCAGGTTGAACACAACACAAGACTGTATTCATCTTTCACATCTCATCATCTTTCACTAAGAAAGTGTATTACAATTTAATTCTCTTTCATCATTTTAATATTATTTTCGAAGTCAAACAGAAGAATGTGTTTTATGGTGACTTCAACTTGATGCATTAAAATGTAATAGAACATTTGCCTTTTCATATCTTTTACGGTAAACATTGACATTATTCTCTACTATTGACTTCAGGACTGACGTTGAAAACCTACACTATGTCGGCGCATGAGCATATACTCAGAATACTAAGTACGTATACCTTATCATTATATTGGCTTTCTCTTATAAGTATCAAGAACGTAAAATTGTGGACGGGTAGCATGTAAATTGTTGCTCAGCGTTGATCTATTTTTTAACGATCTTTGTTTCCTTTACACCCACATAGGAGCAATATTGTCTTGTGAGTCACATCCCTGATAGCTGGTTTACTACAAATGTTCGTGCTCAAATCTTTTAATTAAGCCTAATTGTAAAAGTCGCGTGCCGCTGCGTATGGAGTCGAGAAGGGCTTGTAAATTGACGTTTGACCCCACGGATTATTAAAATCAGAGCTCAATGCGCCCGAACACTTCTTAAATGTTGTAGGTGTCTATTTTCTTTGTTTTTAAGACATGTGTCCCGATTAAGTCATTGCTCGGCAAAAGACACGTTACATGCTCCAAGGTGGAACTGCTATTCAATGACTTTTTGATAGGGATTTTCATCAAATTAGATCGGATTGACCTAGCACATTCAGGTTTGTTTGAATGACTTTGATTGAGTTTATCTTCATTTTCAAGAAATGGAACTATATATCAATATGATAGCCAAATGTTGTTGTAATAAGATGTTCATTAGAACACAGTAAGAGCGTGTGTGACCGTTGTGGTCACGTGGAGACATCAGCCGAACACGATGCTCGGCCGGGAGTCACTCCCGCACTGCGCCCGAGCGCTGGCCGCCGTGCGTGTATTGTATGGAAATAAATAATTGGCCCCCGTATTCTTCTTTTGACGAGCTCTCCGGCGGGTCCATTATGTCCGTTTGAGCGTGAGCGGCGGCATTCGGACGCCAGTGGCGACGTCCTCGGTCGCCTGCGTCGCGCTCTACACGATACTACTTCAATATGAGTTCCTCCGATCGAGGTACGAGTCCAATGTCTTACTTTTATCGGGGTCTGGTTCGAGAGCATTCACACATTTCTAGCAGCATGGAGATTCAGTCACCGGTCTTCGATCCTGGTGAAGTGCGCGTACCAGCACGGCAAGGTTATGTAGAAGGAGGTCGGAAGTGCGTCCAATTCCCGTTCAGCAGCTAGGTCACTCACGAAGTGAATCAAATTGAGTGGCGAAGAAGATTACATCAACGACTCAAGTGTTGAAAGTGAATGTAGTGTTGGTGAAAGCTGCGCCAACGCACCTGTCCCGGCGCCGCACCACGCCGTAAGTATGGAAAAGTGAGCGGCGCTGCCGATGCTGCCATGGCTTCTGCTCCACCAGGTACGAATATTCACGTTGCCATCCCGTTATCATACGCAATTATTGACACAGATATCTGCCCAGTTGTTTAAAGGCGTAGGCGTTACATGTAAACAAAAACATGCTGCTGAGTTCAGTCCTCAATGAAAATGAACTAACAGGTGAATAGTCTAACGACCACGATGCTGAAACAAAAAAATGTTGGAAAAGGAACTATTGCCGGTAAACATTTGACGGAAGCTATTGACGAAATTGTCGAAACACGGGCGTGGCTCGATGCTCACCCGATGGCTATTAGTCTTTCTGTAAACGAATTAGTGTTGATTATAGCTCAACAACAGAGAGTACCTAGCAACCGCACCTTGTTTCACTGGATGCCAGCGTCCATTGTAACGACTTCATCAAGCGAGGACTGACCTGCCTCACTATCGACAGCATTTACTACAATAAAATTCTTTACGTTGGTTATTATCGTGGGATTTGTAACCTTTTTGGTGTAGTATTCCAGGGAAACCAATATTCAATATTTCAGCAGGTATCATGAAACGATGAACATTGCGAGAATTAATCAATCGTGGGCAGTGAATAATTGGTTCTCATCGATATCTATTTTTAGAAGGTCTTATAGTTCTTGATCTTATGGCGATCATAATTGCTACAGAAGTTACCCACTTGTCATAATCTGGACACTAATGGACGCGGCGCTGACAAAGTCATGTTTATCGCGATGATGAATGATACAACACGAACTATTACACCTTGTTGTATGATTTGATTAGGTAAATTTGATATTATAGCTATTTGCCGCAGTTAGGCCATCGTTCTTAAAATCAGAAGGGGAGGCAGACTCCGACTCGGCGCCTCATCCGGTCACTCCTCGCGCAAATTGTCAATTGGCCGTCGCGTCGTCCACTCAGGGCTGTCACCGTGCAAGGTTGAGCATCGCCTGTCTTCACGTGATCTTTTTCTGGTAACGTCCAAAATCAACTCCTTGATTTTGGGCGCTAAAATGACCAAATTTTCCTTGCATACGTCCATCAATTATCTCAAAACTTCAACTAATTTCCACAAATCTTTACGAAACCCAAATGAAGATCAAAAATCTATTTGTCAATTGTTACTAGTCCATTACAGTTTTTCAAAATCTTGATTGCTAGTTGCCAGTTGGAGAAAGTAGCTTTGTACTCAGGAAAGCCATTATGCCCCTTGGCCGTTGGGCAATAGAAAGAGCCACGGATCGAAAGACGACTTATGCGTCGCTAATGCGGACTTCCTGCCATCTTTGATCTGTCAATTTCCTTCATGATAGTGCACTCACATACAGCGAGTGTCTCAACTATAATAACGACTAACATGCACAATTTGGCACGAACACGGCTACATAACAAGCAAACGACACGTATTTTCTAAAATCAGTTAATTCGGTTAAACAAGTTAGTGCAGCAGTAATTTGAGACAATTTGCTCACGATTGGCTTGTTGACTTTGCTATTTGAAGGAGCCGTTTTTAGAGTGGTACAGGATGTGCGTTTGTTAATCAAGCACGCCATAGCACTCGCGCTCCCTCGCGGGTATCTTCGTGATCCAAGCGGCTCAATGGTCACTACGAACGATACAACTATTGAATTGGTTGTAGGAACAGCCAACTTTAGCTAAACTTAAGTCACTGTTAACTTTATGTTAACGTTATGTAAATTTTATGGTCACATAATGATATTGCAAAGTCAAACATTGGTTACCCTTTCTAGTCGAAAAAAGTTTAATCAAAAAGGCAGTTTGCCATTTTGTTTACTTGTAAGTGCTAAACTCTTAAATGCATTAGAGTATAGAGGCAAATCTTACTAATTAGTGTTATCATGTGTTTCACTATCAAGTGTATTCAATATATTTAAATCACAGGAAGCACTTCAGCGAAAACAACCCACATATCAAGGCCACAACAGTAGTATTAATTCAATGTTTGCAACCCGTATTTTTCACAAAGCACGAAAGGAAAATATTTCGGTATAGTGTAGTATGAGCTCGAAGCAGCGTGAGCAGGCTACGCGCGAGTTGGACTGACTAAGGGCTTAAAGGTAGCAAGAACGAATAGGATGAAACCTTATTCAATGCAGGAACGACGAGCGAAGTTCTTCTGAGAGTTTTAACTTTATTTTACTACAGCTAAATCTGCAAAATGTAGTTAACATAACATTATGCCTGCCGCAGTAGCTGGCAGCTCATTTCTAGAATGTGAAAAAGAAGAATTTAGATTTGAGCGAGTTAGCTGTAGTAGATCGAGGAGTGTGACAAAATGATTTTTTCGATGCGTAATAAGGCATCAGCTGCTGCTTACTGGTGTTCAGCTGCATCCGGTAAGACTGGAAGCCGACCCCAATAAATTTGGGAATAGGCTAGGCAGATTATGATGATAAGGCGTCAGCCACCGAGTTCTCTTCACCTTGCTTGAATTTATTGTTCGTGCTAAATTGGCTGATAAAGTGCAACTGCCGCTCTCGACGCGGAGGATCGCTGCTGCTCCATGGGTATGACAGTGCGTAGTTAAGTGGCTTCATCATCTGCTTAGTCTTTTCCCAACTTTGATGGGATGAGCTTCCACTCTAACAGTATGCAGCTGAATACCGGTATTTTATATGGAGCGACTGCCTATGTTAACTTCACAACCGAGTAAGTACTAGGTAATACGATACCCCTTGGTAAGACTAGCCGTCAGACTTTCGGGCCATTGACTACTGAACGTCTGTCAAAGATTTACAATTGACAACCGAGACCTACGGCTTACCGTCCTTTCTACTAACTAGGTATGTAATCAAGGTAACCTAGGCAAACGGGGCTTAACTTGAAGATCGACCCGAGTGGCTGTTATAATTTAGCCGCGAACTCCTCGTAGTTAATGCTGGCTTATGATCTGTAAACACTGTTACGTCGCCGTCTTCTATGACTCTTTGAAAGTGCTTGTCAGCCGTATAAATGGGCTATAAATCGCGGAAGGACATATGTAATATGCGTAGAGACGCTGTGGTGCACTTGTCGCTTTTGAGAAAAAACCCAGAGGTTTCCACTCGTTGTCTGTTCTCCGTTGTAATACTGCTCCAAGGCAGAAGTCTGAAGCGTCCGTCGTCAAGACAAGGGGGCTTCAACAGTGATTAAGACAGTGCTTTGTTTTATAACGACGTTATTATTTTTCATTTGTTCGTCATTTAACTATTTATGTCTCATTATTGATTGATAGTAAGGGATTTTATGGCTATAGGTTCCAGAGACGACGCCGACGTCTTTGCGATTGCGATTGATATTTAAATATTGATAAAATTGAAGGTTCAATGTGCGTTTAGAATTTCAAGATGGTAATTTAGTAACAGCATCATAGATTTCATTTTACAAGTCCTTGATTCCGACATTAAATTGCTTTGAATTAGTTGTAATTCATCACCAGAAAAATACCTATTTTTACCTCGATGTGGTAATCTTCTCTTGTATTATCCCTTTCCGCCGCTTCCTTCTGCGACATGATGTTTTCACAGAAAGACATCACCGCATACCAGGCCTCTGCGCTTCCCACCATCGAGCGAGCAAAGGTCGGAAGCGTTAGAAATATACCTAGCCTAGCTATATTTGATGACTGACAAACGAAATAACCAAGAACAAAGATGGATCCCAAAGTTACCGACTCTATTTTGTCAATTATTACTTCCTACATCAGGTTGCACAAGATCACTTCGTACCAGATTCCACAGCAAAAAAGTAAGTATCCTTTTTTTCAATTACTGGCAAATGTTGAGAACAAGTTTCCAATATTGTCAAGGTGGACTCTTATAAAATCTCCAAGATGGCTGCCATAAAAAGTCCCAGATCCCATAGCAGAACTGTGAGTATTCACTAGCCACTTTTTATTCTAATTTTATTTAACAATACAAATGAATGTCTGACTTTAATAAGTGGACTTAATCATGAGTTCCTTAACGCGGAGTAAGTATTATAGTAAAGTCTAAGAAGGGTAGAGTTCTATGAGACCTGTTTGTTTTTAATCGAGTTTTACGTCTGACGATAGGCATACTATGTCGACATTAAACAGAATCTTTAAAGGTCCAATAAAAGATTACGCTAGTGTGTTCGTGTTCAACAACTGACTTATCTTCTGTCAGACTTTAAGGTAATATCAGAACTGGCAGTCCTGAACAGAGATTCATGCAAGGTACTTTAAAATGCAAGATGACATCCTTACAGAATCTAAAAAGACTCCTATGACGTATGGAAGACCCAACTCATGTTTTCATTATTCCAATGTCCGTTAGTTCCAGAGGTTATCCACCGCAACTGCACCCCACCGGCCATCGACGACTTCCCGGCGGGTGTGTTCACGGAGCTGCAGAGGCAGCATGGAGCCATCGTCCTCCATGCTTTCATCTCCATTTACCTGTTCCTGGCCCTCGCCGTTGTGTGCGACAAGTTCTTCGTGCCCGCAGTTGAAAAAATATGTCACGGTGTGTATAGTCGAGAATATGCATTCATACCTTCCACTATCACAGCATTTAAAAACGATTTTTTAGTGAAATACGGGTTGCAACTTTAAGAAAAAGCCTATTTCAAAATAACATGGTTGTGCTTTTCAACTGTTCAGTGGGTATTTTATTTCCTTTTCCACTTACTTACTGAAGAATTACGTCATATCGTTCCCTGCTCTGACGACATTTCAAACTTTCTTTGAATCATATTTGCTAAAAATGTTTTCACCATTTACTTAACAATCAAAATCATGATTTACGTAAGCAACCTGAGTAATGATGACGTAATAAGAAACGACCCTAAGGATTTGTTAGCATCTTTAGCCAGATGAGTAATAAAGTAATAATTTTAATCAATGTTATTTTCTAAATAATAAATTGATAACCTTAATTTTTTAAACCTATGCCTTGCATTCCTTTCACATAAGCGTGTTAGGGCTGAAAAGAGAAACGCAGTTCTTCGAGATAAAATTATTTGAAAGAAATATGTTTATTCCTCACTGTTACAGCACTGAACATGACGAACGATGTGGCGGGCGCCACGTTCATGGCAGCCGCGACGTCGGCTCCGGAGCTGTTCGTCAACGTCATCGGCACCTTCATTACGGAGGGAGACATCGGGGTGGGCACCATCGTCGGCTCAGCGGTCTTCAACATTCTCGCCGTAGCTGCATGCTGCGGTATCGGCGCAGGAATGGTACCTATACTCCTTACATCCACACTTATAAAAAACATAGCAGAGCGCCTTTAAATGATCTGTAATTGCTTTCAGGTTGTGCCCTTAGACTGGTGGCCACTGACCAGGGATTGCCTGGCCTACGGAATCACAGTATCTATACTAATTTGTATAATGCACGATGAGTATGTTCAGTGGTACGAAGCCTTACTCCTTGTTATGCTGTACGGAGTGTACATCTGTATTATGTATTACGACAAATCTATTCAGAATTTTGCGAAAGGTCGGTATTTAATTAAGTGATGAACCAAATAAAAATGACTCATGCTTAATTTTATCACAGAAATGTGTTGTTATACAGGTAACTGGAACTGTGTGTCGGACATGTTGAAGAAAAATGAAAAGCAAGATAACACCGTCGCTGTTGAAAATGGTATGTACCAATGTTATACTTTTTATAAGATTCTTAATACTATTAACACCTCTGACAGCAATAAGATATCCCTTGTGCTATTATTTAACTTTCCAGAACTTAAAGATGCTAAACAATCCTCACCCGTAAACAAAAATGATTTGTCTGAGGATCACCACCAACACAATGGGAATATAAAAAGTGCGTTATCTCTTTGCCCAGATAAAAATGAAAAGAATAGTGAAATTGACACGACAAATTCTGTGAACGTACCAGCCGCTGACGGCGACAAAGCTAAAAATATCTGTATTGATGTTGAAAGCAAGGCCTATGATATGGAAATTGCAAATCCTGAGGAAAATGCAGCTGTAGCGACCGTCGAACAGAACAACAAAGAAGCAGAAGATAAATATGTGCACTCTCTGTGGAAGTGGCCCACTGGTAGAAGCTGGCTTACTAAGGTAACTTCCGAAACGGATTAAGTACCTACACAAACTACGGTTCAACTGAATGTTCTAACTGCCACGTTTTCTTACAGAGTACCTGGATAGTGACTTGGCCCATACACTTGGTCTTCTTGTTCACCATCCCGGACTGTGAGAAGCCACGATTCAAGAACTGGTTCCCACTGACATTCATGATGTGCATTGTCTGGATAGGATCGCTGTCTTATATCGTAGCTTGGATGATCACTATTATTGGTATGACGAGTATTTGGACACGACAGTTCTTTACGTTTTTGCTCATATCATTTGTGATATTTTGACAAAATTGTTACATTACAGGGGACACGTTAATGATACCTGACTCTGTGATGGGAATTACTTTCCTTGCCGCCGGTACATCAGTGCCGGAAGCTGTATCCAGTGTAATAGTAGCAAAACAAGGTGCAGTGTATTTTATAATTTTATGTTTTCACATACCTACATATTTTGAGTGCTTTGTTTGTTAGGTCTTCTACGTTTTTTTTCGCTGTCATTTCTTCAACTTTTCACTGACTTTAGTTTTTGATAACAATACAGGCCATGGATCTATGGGTATCAGCAATTCGATCGGATCGAACACGTTTGACATCCTGCTATGCCTCGGCCTGCCGTGGCTCATCAAAGCATCGCTGACTCCAGCTGAACCGGGTCACTACTGGGTTAGAAAACAATTATTTTTAATACATCAATATGAATATTTAGCTAGCTTGCGACAAAACGAAATAAAAAATATACAAAAGCTTAATTTTAAAATTCCTGCACAGTTTACATACATTACATTAATGATTACTACATTTGCATATTGCGAACGGAGCTTGTAACTTAAACTTTAAAATGCGGTAGCACTGCGAATTTGCGACGCTGTAATGTAATTTGCTGAGTGACTTGATGACTCGTGATTATCGTCGGGATGGTCGGGATAAATATAGTTAAATGTTAACAGGTGAAGATCAATTCGATGGGGCTGGAGTACTCCGCCATCTCGCTGCTGTCGACGCTGCTGCTGCTATACTTGACGTTCTGGTTCAACAAGTTCAAGCTGGACGCGGCGGTGGGGCGTGCCTGTCTCGCCATGTACGCCATGTTCCTGGTCCTTGCCACGCTTATTGAACTGAACGTGTTCTTCCCGGTCAACGTACGCACGTGCAAGAGAAGTGAACTAAAGTCTTAAGCTAGCCAAGTGTTTGGACATAATGACAAGATGAAGTGTAAAAAATGGTAGTCGTGATGTCTTTTGCAACAGTTTCATGCTCAAGGCTGCTGAAACATTTACGTGTAATTTGTAAGCATTCCGTTACATTTTTATTAGAATAACTCTCCGATCATGTCTCTATTTACCTACACTATTTCTTAGTCGAAGACCAGAGAGCGAGCGCCATTTTCATGAGTGGAGTTCTTATTTAATAAATAGTATTTATGTAATTTAGAAGATATGAGAATATGCATGTTTGCGCAAGGTGGAATCTTTCTTGATACAATATAGTTTCCGTTGGAAATCGATGTAGATTAAATAAATGATAGTTTTGAAGTATACCTCAACCAACTGTTAAGAGTATCGGTTATCCACTTGAGTCCGAACAGTATTAATGTATGTCTAGTAGAGTAATATACTCGTATGTCCCGCATTTGATAGGAAAAGCAGGGCAAAATGGGAATTTATACCAAAAAATATTCTGCCATGCGTATTGTCTTTACAATCCATTCTTTATTTGAATCTCAACAAAGTAAAATTCGACTACTCGTCGTCGGACCCGTCATATTGCCCTACTTTGTGTCGAATGTGCTTCTACTTTAAGAGTTATTTAGGTACATAGAGTGTTTGATACAAAGCACCGTCTACAATCAACGTTCTCTCTCTATCAGTAATCTCGATACAGATAAGTTGATGTAAATACATAATATACGATGTAATGTAACTTTCTTAAACTAATTAAATATATCTATAGATTTTTATTTCTTTTATTGTATTTGGCTAATGGCCAGTGGCCTACAAGAGTGTTGGGAAATCATGCGTTACCTACCTACAGGGCGTAAAAACATTACATCGGAGAAATAAAAGTCGGAGAAGTAAAGTAGTGCCTACTTATCTACGCATTCTATACAACAAACTAACTAATATTGAGCATCAAATTTTGCTATCCAACCCAGGTATATAGCCCAGTACTGGGAGGCAAGTTACTTCTTTTTTACTCCCGTCCATCACCTGTCTGTAGTCTTAAATAAATGATCCAGGGGACAAAATAGAACGTTGTTTTAAACTATTACTCCTAATTTCGGGGTTGACTTTTTATCTGTAGATTTTTTTTTTATTTTCACGATCAGCGGTTAGTTTGGTACCTACATACATATAAATCAACCAAGCAATAATATCAATAGGCACCCCTGGCTGGAAGCCTTAATTTAACCCACAGGATTGTCCGGTTAAGCAGAAGCCAGCCCTAGGCTGAACTGCGAGATGCCCTAACAAAAAAAAAAAAACAATAGGCATGGAAATCAAAATGACGAAATTATGTAGAAAACTTGTAGGCACGAAATATTTGTCAAATGACAGTTGCAGAAACTGTCTTATGTAGTTAATAATATCATGGGTATTGATTGGGACCGAATCAGTGTTGATTAGAATATTTAGCTGAAACATACAGGTTGAGGCACGGGAACTTCTTTTTTTTAAGTATTACTTTAAGTATAATTCTAATTCTTTTTATTTAACATACTCGTACATTAAAAGTTTTTTTACTAATTCTTGAAAACAAAATATTGATGGTGGCTTTATACTTTATATTTTATGTTTTTTTTTGGAATTTCCTGTTTCGCATTCTGTATAATAATTACGAAAACTATACAAAACTGGATTGACATATTACTTATACTAAGTAATTTTTTATGTATAATATACATAGATACATACTATCCTGAATATACCTACTTATAACTAAGTATCTATCAAAAAACTTTACGCTAAATGTTCAAAATAATAAACTAATTTTGCTGGTTATGCTGAAATAATCGTCAAAATCTCTCTGTCTAACCCAGAAAACAGACGTGATATTAACTTTATTAGTAGATATCGTGATATTAAAATTATTAGTAACTTATTGGTTCAATGATCAGTGATTGTTATGATTCAAGATGTTGGGATCATGCTCTATGCATATGATGCAGACCATACAATTCGAACCCTTCCATGGACACACTAGGAAAGGGGTAGCCGCTAAATATTAAATCGAACATTCAATTATGTAGATAGGTATATAGCTAGGAGTGCTGCGCAGCTCAAATTGAAACGCAGTAGCCGGCCGATCGATAGTTCGTGGGCTGACGTTGGTACACCCTGTGTCATGTTCCCCCGCACCCCGCACTTGCATACATAAATAAGTACATGTGTACCGACCATTTCGATAATCTCATGGCATATAATTGTGTGATGAATGTTTGGGGAGAAAAATAATACGAAGGCAAATTTTGTATTAATCGGTTGTATTTAATCTATAACTAACAATTAAACTTTGTGCACTTTTGTACAAACTATGATCAGTAGTTGTCGTCAACATTGTTATTGTTCTTCCGAGGACTTTGAGGAGTGTCGCCCATTTTCTGAAATAAAAAAATACCCAATCGTGATCTAGGTCAATTGGAAAATTGTGCATTCTGTTATGTCAGGTCAGTTACACCAATTGCAGTTGGAGTGACAGATCCTGTTTTCAATGCATGTAGCATTGATTAATAGGACCTTGAAGATAGTCCTCATTCGTCGCATTTGGACGAAGAAAGGTCAAGACGTTCCTTTGGGTAGTGGCGACTCGTAAAAAGCACTTGCCCGAAAAGAAAAAAATAACACTAGAAACTTTTCTCTAAATTGAAGTTCTTACGCTGGCTTAGACTTCAATCATCACTTATTATCTTTATTTTTTACCTTTGCTTCTCAAGCACTTAATGAACAGTTTCTTACTTTATTACATAAGTAAGTTATGACTGATATATTAGGACTACATACATCGTAAGTAGAGTGCTCCCTCAATTGCTCGAGTTCCCTCGCGTGCAGCTCGATGTCGTGTTGTGTGAGTCGCGGGCGGCGGCATTGCGGGTGCTGTACGGGCAGCCAGCGGTGCACCATCGGCGTCAGCAGATCTCGATGCACCTAAACAGTCACACATATAACCCTCACAGCAAAAAATGGCCAATCCGTCGGCTCACACGCCTTGACCACCAATTTGGCTAATCGGCCGTCAAGGGACGGGATGGCAATCTTGCACGTTACGTCTTTATAGGCACGACACGACACCAGCGGAACATGCAATAGATATAACGACTTGATTAGAAGTCGTTGGTCTTTATTGCCTTGCTTTTGAGTGAATAGAGCATGCGTGTAGGTAGGTACTCTGGATCTGACTTTGAAATAGAGGTCTTTATATTGTGCAGCGAATTAAATCCGGGTCTAGATTTTACAGGTGATGTTGAATCGTTAGAATTGTTGACTATCTGTCTTAGGACCGAACTAAGTAAAATTATACAAATAATATATATTATATATTCCTATATCCTGCTGCGCACGCTAAGTCAAATTTACTGTACCTATTTTTGTACCAGCAGATAGAGAAATGCCCGCCCTTCTTTGCGTTATTCAAACAATACCTTATCGACACTACCTGTAGGATCGGCTACATTGAGCCAGAGTCACTTTCATCATTACATGAATTTAGGTATCTACATAAGAACAAAAAAAAAAATGGAAACTACAGGCGAGGAACTCCCTTGTCTCACGTTATATGACGTAGGCGCAACACGTTTTCTAAGTGGAATCGTATCACGATGTTAAAAACGTGTTACCAAATAAATCAATACCGAAGCATGGCAACTTGACCCAGCTACGCAAGAACCTGGCCGTAGGTATATAATTTATTTTTAGCCAACTTGTAGGCGGAACACCAACAATAATATTCTCAACAAAATGGCTTGTTCCAAAACGTTTAATACCACTTACCATAGCGGGATCATTGGGCTCAGTGAAATATGAGACGATGGAGCCCACGACGATACACACCGTCATACCGACCAGAGTGTAATACAAGTAGCTCAGCCTGTACATGAAGAATGTTCCTGACCTGCTGAGTAACACCCTGTTTATGAATCCGCACTAAAAATACATATAACAGTGACGTC
The DNA here is from genome assembly GCA_964057025.1 of Standfussiana lucernea. NCBI lineage: Eukaryota > Metazoa > Arthropoda > Insecta > Lepidoptera > Noctuidae > Standfussiana > Standfussiana lucernea. The sequence continues at coordinate 12,361,676 of OZ059784.1, forward strand.
AATAGGAGGTACCTTATGACAAACATGAGAAAAGAAATGATTGTGAAAGATTCTTCTGACGTTGATTGCGGATTTAAAAAAAATCTACTGTTTCCTGCAAACGTCAAAATGTACTGAACAACAGATTTTTTTTTTAATAACCGACGTAAAATTTCCTTGTCGTGTTCAGAATGATGTACTGAACACGTGGTTACCGGCTTAGCGTCGCTGTCCCTTCCACCCTGTGTAACCTTTTGCTTTGTTATTTCGAAATTAATAAAGTAGGGAAAAAATGGTTACGTAAATTATTTTTGAGAAAGAAATCATGACGCATAAATAAAACGGCTTCTTGTGGTACGCAACCACAACAAGCCGTTTTAGTTAAGCGTGATAAGCATGATTATTCCATATTGAGAACGAAAGATAAGGGAAAAGAATAACTTCTGGAAGTCAACTATAGCTAAAAAATTTTGTCAATTGATAAAATCCTCGTTTTTCAAGCCATTACATCATCATCCACAGCCAGACTTCACCCACTGCTGGGTAGAGGCCTCCCTTTGTTTGTGCCAATTTCCACGCTCGTATGCCAGCCTCACCTAGATTTTACCCGTGAAAACTATTATACCCGTTACATTTTCAAACGGACTTGAGAAATAAGGAGGTTATAAATTGACTCAATGTTTTCTTTCATTTATTAAATATTGTTATCATTTGTAGTTTCTACAACAGCACAACTTGAAAAATGCCATCACCTGTCAAACTCAACGGTAGTCAGTGTGGTTGGTGTGGTTGGTAAGGTCATGTTGCCGGGACATCCTGCGACCGACACAGGCTTGGGGGTGACCACTATATCACCCCTGATCATCGCAGCTTGCGTCCCCAGCGAGATCCAACCTACCAGCATTGTTGATGTCAGTCCTCCTGTCAACGCACCCTGGTGGCAAAAATATAAGTAGGTTTAGCTACAAATCCAGTCGATCAACAGAGAGGCCTCTTTAAGAGGGAACCGCCAGCCAGGTCATGGTCAGTGTCAGGCTTTATGTTGAACAAAGGCAGCAATATTCACGGCCGTAATACATGTATGTGTTTATAAAAATATCATCATTAAAATCATCATTTAGTGCATTTAATCCCATTGAATGACTTATGACAAAGTCAAAAAATGGAATCAAAGAAACTTAGAGGGTTATATTGTAACACCATATTTATTGCGGTGGCAAATCATTTTTGGTTGGATCTATTTCTGGAACTTTCGCTTCCTGTATCAGTCTCTTAGCGACGGACCAAACGGGCCATGTTTTTGGTTTCCTGTGTGTTTATATCTAATTTATAGGTAACATTATTTTTGTAACAGAAATCTATGATTTTCCGAGCAAAATGCTGACACTTGAGTTATCCAACTATATAGACTGAGTTACCGTAGAATTAATCCAGGGTAGGAACAGACCCATTGAGAACAGGCCTAGCAGGCTTCCAGCAGTTATTCCAGCCAAGCTCTTTCCAGCTTGAATCAAAGCACCCATATGTTCGACTAAGAACACCAGGGCTACGCATGCGAATCCTGTGAGAAAACACAATGTTTACAACTCATACATAAGTAGTTATTACGTACATAAATTAACAGCATGTCGAACCAGACAGTTTTATGATTATTGGCTATTACGCAAGCAAACATACATGTTTAATAAACATTACACGCTTGATATGGGTTGTCTCGTGCAGGAAAATAGCGAATACATTCCAAGGGGAAGTTCGTTTCCTGTCATTTTCATTATCCGAATACAACTGAATTAATTTATTAATTAGTTAGTTAACAGTGAACGCTTCGCTACCTACCTACCCTACCTTTGTATTGCAAATGAAAAACTGTTATATGAATACATAGGGACATAAGACATTATTTTCGTCTGAATATAAAATTATAAAACGCCGCGTGCCCCAGGGTAGCATATTGGGCCCTATCTTATTTTTACTCAACATTAACGACATAGTAAATGTGACGAATCATAAATGCTTATATTTTGCTGATGATATCTCCATAATTGCTACTACCGATAAAAATATAAATTAATGAATTACGGATCATGATGCGGACATAAATAAAACATTAGACAATCTAATTAATTGGTAAAATAATAATAATTTATCTATTAATCTTAAAAAATCTGTATTATAATATATACAATTTAATCAATCTTATGAAAATAAATTTAATTTTAGAATGGACATACCACAAATTACACAAGTGACACAAACTAATTTTTTAGCAGTAATTGACGAACATTTAGACGGGAAAGCTAAGGTCGATCATGTTTGCAATAAAATAAATTTTGTATACGCTAAGACCGATTAAAAAAGTAACAAATATAAAAACGGCTGTGATGTCTTACCACGCATATGTTGAGTCCTCATTACGGTATGGATTAATTATGAGGGGAAATAGTACGAAACATAATAAAGCACTTGTCGCAAAAAAAAATATGTTTACGCAGCCATATACGGGATTCCAGCTGATGAATCATGTCAAGCAATATTCAAAAAGCTTGGTTTGCTACCGTTACCTTCATTGCAGTTTTATGAAGCATGCGTGTTTGTTAAGAAATATAAAGAATTGTTCAAAACAGCAAAGGAAATAAGTTCTTGAAGTCGCCGTGATCAATACAGACTTGTATTACATGAGCTCCCTAGATTAACAAAATATAATAAAAGTTGTCTGGCTATGTGTGTACGTATTTATAATAAATTATCACCGAATGTATTCAAAATATTAAATTGGAGATTATTCAAAATTAAATTATATAAATGGCTGAATGAAAATAATTAAGGATTTTTTTGAACATAAATAATAATGTTTTTAAATTCAAGTTTGTTTATTCGTTTAGTTTGCATGCTTTAATTTTAAGCAAAACATGTATTTCATATCCTATAATAACACCTTTGTATACCATGTTTTACGCAAATAAATTATCTTATCTTTTATTAGGAATTGTTTTAAGTTTGTGTATAGATAGCTTTTGTGAATAATTAAAACAAATTTCGCTTTATTGCCGTTTTTTTTTTAATTTAAGCCGATAAGCAAAAATAACAAACCTGAATGTGAATTAACGAAAAGATTGTTCAAAAAGATTTTTTTTTTAATGATTCTAAAACAACTGAATGTAGTCGAATCAGGGCACGTTTTTCTAAGGAAAATACTCTACATACTAAGCATACAATTTACGTTAGGGTTATTTATGTTTGGGTAACCTACTAAACAGCGACATTCACAATAAATAGTACTGTTTTACTATGAACAGACTAAAGAGTTCTATTTTTTTTTGTAATTTCCTATATTACTACCAGCAATTGTAGTGTTTATTAGATAGGTAAGTATTTATGAGTGCGCATTTTCCTACGGATTTTCCCGCGTGACTATCAACTTTGACGATCTAAATAACGGGTTTACGAGCATTCTAACTGGTTTGTATTGTCCCTATAACTTTTTATTGAAAATAATAAATTATCATTACTTAAGGAAAACTTACAAATGGTATGAACCTATTTATGGTTTTTATTATCAGTTTAAAACCCATTTCGCAGAAATTGGAGACGATTTACGAACCGAAAATTAAAAAAAATTATATCTAGTAATTGAATTCGAAGTAGTACTAAGTTAGACGGAAAATCAGAATGAGTAGATGTCCTGATACGAACTCCAGACCCTAAATTAAAAAGATAGCCAAACGGCACTTCTCCAGTTACTGCCACGTCGAGTTTGAAAAAGGAGGCTAGATTAAATGGACAGACAGCGTATTAGCCAGGAGGAACCTGGAGGGAAAAGCGGCTGCAGTATAGGGTTAAACGCGCGCATACATAAATATACCCACCACAGTGTTAGGTTCATTACAAATGAACGCACAATGATGGCTGTACGTACATATCATCAACGTTATTGAACGATTTCCCAAATGGATTGCCTCGGTTGAAATTTCATCCCAAAAGATAGTAGCTCTATCAAATAATCGAAAATGAATAAAAACATAATTTAGTTTGATGCCAGATATTTAGATTTATTTTCTCTTTTTAGCAAAGAGTTCAGATCAAAAATTTTATATTGTATTAAAGTGATGCGGAACCCTATAAATCCACCCTCCGGCAAACTCTGAGTACCTACTAATGATTGTCAGGCGGGATATAGGGATCTCTATTCAAATACGTCAATAGCTAGAATAGGGAATGGTGTCCATGTGTGTGGTGTGGTGTGTATACAGAAAGGGGGTTCTTTTGTATCCATAGACACCAGTGTTCATCCCACGTGTGCTCGTGTTACTGAGGCCCCACGGCAAATCTTTTTTACTCTATACGTATATATCGCTATAGGCAATTAGACACGTGCACTAATTGGTTGCTCCCTCTTCTTATTTTCATGCCTGCGGGGTGATGAATGGTAGGTGTGTCTGCACACAGTCAATACCCTGAGTAATAATTTATTTATGGTTTAGGTTTTGCTAAGAACTTTCACCTGATGTTAACGACGAATCAATTTGAAGCTGCATCGTCTAACTTCGAGTTGGCAGTGACAGAATATCAAAGAATCGAAGAGTAGATGTTTCTATATCCATTTTGAAAAAGGTGTGGTGGATCACCGAACGGGAATTGTGACAATCTGTGCGGTATTCCGTATATGCGCTATTTTCAAACCACATAAATTAAAAATAATTGGAACAAGTTAAGATTTGCATTTGAACTATTTAAAAAAAAACAAAAGTACCTAATTTTTTGTCACTTGAATGAGGTTTCAAGTAAACTTTAATATTAAACAATTTAATTCGTTTTTTATTCAAACGCAGTGGAAAGTCTCCTGTTGGCCAAGACAATCACAATAATTAATATCAAAGGGTTTCATCTTTTTCTTAAATTTTTCGATAGCTTATGTCAGTCGCATACATTTTTTCTAATAAAATGTCAGTTTGTTGGGGCCCTTTTATAATTTTTTTGCCCTTTGACAGATTAGCTTAAATTTTTGGATTGATATATTCATTATGAAAAAGTAGCGAGATTTTTACGATCACCTTTCTTGATAATGAGGAGAAATAATTAAAAACAAAAGAGCTTTGTATAAAATAATTAATGTCGTCCTCGATCTGTAGAATAAGGAAAAATGGATTATACTAAATAATAATTGTCAAAAAACGATTTTCTATAAGACCATAAAAAAAAACAAAGTTATGCCAGACAAGAATAGGTTAGCCAGAAAACGAGCCGTACAATTTTTTTTCAGCAGTTTAGAAAGTTTTATGTACGTACTAGGTACTTGAAATACTCATCTTGAGCCCTTTCATAATTATGATTCTATATTATCTACCAGTAATAGTAGCGCCTACATTTTTCGTTTTCTTGCTGTAACAAAAAAAGACCGCCATATTTCGACACCTTCCCATCCTACTATTCTGTCAAGAAAGACACAAAATGTTAGTTTAAAGTTAATTTTATCGCCTTAAAACTATGCTCCTTCAGAAACTACACTTACGCTAACGAATAATCCATTCATCATAACATTTTTAAACGCTTTTCCCAGAATTCAGTTCAGTTCTCGCCGCGAATTCTCCTTTATGCCTTCTACCGAATGGAAACGGATGCCACGAAGTGGTAATTTGAGTTTAGGAAAAAGAAAGAAGTCCGACTTCTTTCCAACCGACTTCTTTTGGTTGCTCGATGGTTTTTGTTGAGTTTTTGGTCAAAAATTCGTTCACTGTGCTTTGTGCGAAGGCGCATTATCGTGGTGCAAAATCCAAGAATTTTCTTTCCACAAATCTGTCATTTTTCGTCGAATTTCCTCTTAAAACCGTAACGCTCAAATATTTTTTATTTACTGTTTGACCTTCCGGCAAGAATTCCGAGTGCACAAAACCGCGATAGTCAAAGAAAACTGTCACCATGACTTTGACTTTTGATCGACTTTGGCGTGGTTTTTAACCGACTTCAAAAAAAGGAGGAGCTCAATTTGGTTGTTTCTTTTTGTGTTTGTTACCTTATATCTTTGTCATTTATGAACCGATTTGAAAAATTCTTACTTCTTTATTGGTCCCATAGAAATTTCATCAAAATCGGTTGAGTAGTTTGGTTTTTAAATTAAAATAGCTGGAAAAAATATATCATTCAAGTAAATGAAATTGTGAAATTGATACTTGACAAGGTTTTGCGTGTGATACGATAACTAAAAAGGGTGAAATAAAAACTTTTTTGCAAAAAAAAAAAACACAAAAATATGGCGGTAGCAAAAAGTCAATGAAACAAACAATAGTGCCCGACTTCCGAAGGTTATTTTCCATATTTTTCGTGTTTTTTTTTCGGTTTCGGTTCAGTTGGAAGGCGCCACTCCGAAGTTTGTTGACTAGTTTGCATGTCTAACTCGTAAATCCACGTCTCGTCACCAGTAACAATGCGTTTCAGTAATGTTGGGTCGGAATTGACTGTTCTAGCATGTCCTCAGCGACTCTTATGCGATTGAGTTTTTGGAGAAAATTCAGGTGTTTTAGGACTAGCCGAGCGGCAACATGTTTCATACCCAAGTGATTATTTAAAATCGTACGGATCGACTCGCGAGACAGAAAGTTCAGCGGCTATCTCTCTCAAACTTGAATGAGGATTCTCAGTGACTATTTCCTTCATTTTTGCGATGTTAACTTCAGTCGAAGACGTTGATGGCCTACCAGAGTGAGGCAAATCTTCCATCACATCTCAACCGCTTATGAACGCTTTGAACCACTCATAATCACGTGTTTTTGATAAAGTCGATTCACCGTAAGCGTTCTGTAACATTTTCAGGGACTCCGAACACGAAATTCCATTGGCGATGCAAAATTTAAGACAAACTCTTTGTTTGATGTTTTTATTCATTATGAAATTCGCAACACACAACAGATATGATCTAATTAAAAACAGCACTGTATTTAATCTAAATAACAGATGCAACTCAAAAACCGCGCTAAAATGGAAAACAGTTGTGCCAATCTAACAAAAAATATTAAATTTGGAAACATAAACAAATCATCAATTCCCGATACTTTTTGACTGAATGTATGTCGCCTGGGCGGTCATGATAAAGGTATCACGACATGCCAATCATTCAAATACACCTTGCTGTTTTAATGCCACATTTTAATCATTCATACAAAACACGTAAAAAAAGAAATTTAATGAAACTCGCGAAAAACAAAACACTCCTTTGCAGTCAAGTAACGAATAGAAATGATTACAGGAATTTCGATCCTAATATTATGCAACAGTTCATTTCGGGATCAAGATTGCGCAAATCTAAGACGTTAACAAAATTGGTCTTGATGGGAATATAGTTCTTTAAGCCGAAATCTTTAGGAATATCTAATAGCGGGCAACTTGATAATGAGCCTCAGGGCATCTCTGCATAGCATAACATACATAACCACCCATTGTGGGACACAGGCAAGAGAAGGAAGTGGGCAGTTATCCATCCACGCGGGGCTAGGGCGGGTTAGTAGATGTCATGTGTTAGTCTTTTAATAAAGATTATTTTTTTAAAAAAACGCGGAATTTAAACAAAAACTAAACAAATTAAACGAAAACTATAATTCTTTTAAGCTGTTTATCAAGCCATTCATGATTAATAACGTAACATTTCTACCGGAAAAGGAAACCAGGTAGAGTGTAATTCATTCAGGTAATTAACATCACGATGTGTCCATCAAGATAAAGAAACGGTAGCATACTACAATAATTATGTTTTAGTTACTTTATTTAAGTGTTAATAATATAAGGCTTTGGCAGGGTAAGGAGCCCCACGGACGCTTTTTCCGGGCCATGCATGGGCCCGATGTAGACCTATCAGCGTTCGTAGCCTGGCTACGTTCTGGGGACCTTTTCGGAGAAACCGAAGGTTTTGACTCTGCAATTATGGATGAAGTTATGATGACGGATAACTACCGGAGAATTATTGTGAAGGACGGCACGGTTACCATACATTTGTCGGACAAGTCACCGTCCGGGCGTATCAATCCGTCACATTATCTCCGAGTGTTCTCGTCTAGCTAACGGAGAATAGTAATTGTAGCTAGGATCCATCAGGAACTTGCTCTTACAGCCTTGTGGAATCAGAAGTGCCGTACTATAGGTATGTGCCCGACCCAGTTCTCGAAAATGGCAATATCACACTGTACTGGGATCAATTCATCATCACTGACAGGACTATTGTGGCCAATAAGCCTGATATAATAGTGGTGGTAGATCGAGCATGACGAGAACCTCGTGAAAGCTGAGAAAGACAAGCAAATCAAGTATCTTGACTTGGCTAGCGAGTTTGTCGACATGTTGGATGTGAACTCAGCGATCGTTGTGCCGATAGTCGTTTCGGTCAATGGCTTAATTGCCAAAAGCCTCGAGCAATACCTAGAGAAGCTTTCGTTAGGCAGTTGGATCAAGGGCTTGATTCAGAGAGCGGTACTCCTGGACACGGCTCATATTGTTAGGAGGTTCCTTTCTCTGGAGCCCTGACCGCCGGTAGCTTGGACCCTGTTCCAGATACCGGTGGGCTATTATTTTTCATATTTTTAAATGTTTTTGTTTTTTTTTTTCATTTTAGATTGATTTATTTAAAAATATAAATAAATAAGGGAAATAATATATACTTTACTATACTACTAATACTTTTCTTTCACAGTTTTTTTACCGCTAATTTAGATCTTATATGTTCAACAGGGATCATTTAAACCTCAGGTTAGCAAACTTAATAGCAAGTCGTAAATAAACATTGAAAGGACTATTATTCATTTCAAAGAATTTTGTTTTTGTTATTTATTCGGACGTGTATACGTACCAATAACCACCACAATCATCTTCATAATGAAACTGGCAGCTCTTTCCGAAACAGGTTTATTGTAAGCAGGTCGAATGAGATCCTCGAAAATCACTCCACACATCGAATTTAGCCCGGTGGACATCGAACTAAAATATGAAAACAGGATAGTTATAAATAAAACAAACGACTTTTTTTAACTTCTACTGTCGAATTAAAAATAATTTTAATTAATTTATACTCAATTTACTGACATCGTTTTGATTAAAACTTTTCAACTTTAAAAATGCACAACAGGGTACTGACAGATTGCTGACCGGACTCGCAAATAATCTACTGAAGTATTTGTCAACGATCGGTGTCCGCAACAAAGTCCGTAGTCTGTCCGTATTGGCTTGAATGCTCATCATAATTATTAGAGCCGAAAAACGTTCATTGCTGAATATAGGCCTCCCCTCAAAGAGTGCTGCAAGTACCGATGCGCGCTGTTGCGCCCTTTGACCCACATCTAGCAGATTTGTGCGACATTCAGTAGATTGTTGGTCCATCTTGTGGATCGCACAAGCCAGCTAATTGTAGAAGGTACCTTACAATTAAACTAATCTCTTTTAAACTTGAATAATACGGCGTATCTCACCGGGACTATACCTCAGTGCAGCACTGAACACTCCACTCATGAAGATGCCAGGCAAAGCAGGGATGGATCCTGTGATGGTCATCACAAAGTACGGTAGCAGCTGGTCGCTCTTCCTGATGGCCCCCGTGGTCAGGGGGTCGCACTCCGCAAACGTCGCGTAGATCACCAGCCCGGTGTAGCAACACAGAGATACGATGATGAATATACCCGCTGCCATTATGAATATTGTGCTAAAAGAAAACAGGACGATAATATACGCTTTATGAGTATCATTGTTAGACTAGTCTCATTTTGAAACGTGCTGTATATTAATGAGTATAGAATTAAATGTAAACGGAAAAAGCTCGCAAATAACTTATTCCCAATCACTGTTATTCCTAAAATTTACAGAATGTACAAATTCATCAGTGGCAACGACCAGAAAAGTGCCGAGGCAATGAAGCTCAGCGAGTCTAGAGAAACGATTCAACTGTGTTAGATTCCGAAACGTATTTACAGTTAATCAGAATAAAAAACAGTGGAGAAGTAAGACTAAACATAATTTCCACCCTCTTTCAAGCAGGATGAACTAGGCCGGTGCTACAAGAGGAAATGCATTTCCCCTTTCCACTGCCTATTAGTGTTTCAGCCTACATAATTATATAGAAATAAAACGATTTTTTTCACTTCAAGACGTCTTCCTTAAACATCACTGTCACTTAAGCCAAAGGCTGAAATAATGTGCTATGATCATCAAGGTCATAAGACTTACATTCGAGCTCGTCTTAATGAAGACAAGGCTAGACATCTCTGTACCATGGCCTGATTGACGGAGCACGAGGCCAGCCAACTGAAGTAGTTACCGAACACAGTCGACCAAAAGGTGTGCCGGATAGTGGGGTCTACGTCCATGCTGCAAGAAACTTCACAATAAACATTCTTGTTCAATAGCAACCAGAACTTTTAGCATTTTCGTATAATTTGCTGTCAAAAATCAGTCTACTCACTTGAAAAACTCAAGACGATCTCCCTTTTTGTTTATATCAATCACATTGGCTATCCCGCCTAAACGCCACGTACCGTAGGCAAGAACAAATATTACGCCAAAATACATAAGTACTGTTTGTAGAGTGTCTGTCCAAACTACAGCCTTTAGCCCTCCCTGCGAAATACGAGAACGAGGTATTCAACATTTATTATCATCTGCCCAGATAATGTAGCAATGTCTGATACAGTTGACCTCAATGCCAGACGGTTCTAGAGTATAGTCATTTATTTGTTACTAGCGGGGAATGGAATAGGGTCAACATTGAGACGAACCACAAATCGACGTACTTACAAGAGTTGTATAAAATATACACACGAGGCACACGATGGGCGTGATTAAATGTAAATTAATACCAGTCACTGCAAAGAAAGGATATACGTGAATAATCATAATTGCGCGGATGCATACACGTAAGAACTGAAAGAAATATAATACCTTGACTGAATGCCAGAGCGGGCACATATATAACTATAGGTATGTACAGCATCATTTTAATAATAAATATTATTGATCCCAAAAGTCGCACCTTTTGATTAAATCTCAATCGTAAATACTGAAATAAAACACACAGAACTGAATAAATGAGCATAAATCGCATTACAGTAAATGTTATGTTTTCGTAAAATAAACAAGTTCACTAAGTACATATTTTTCTTCGATAATGGATATGACACAATTACAGCACAAATATGTTAGTACGTCAAGTTAATACCTCATACGTTGAAGTGATCTGCAAATTATAAAATACAGGCAGGTAAACAACTGCAATAGTGAGTGACACCGCCCATTCCGAGAGCACTATCGTCCACAGTTGTGTTCCGTACGTGTACATCTCAGCCGGCAAGCCCAGCAACGAGATACCCGAAATATAACTAGAAATAATAATGATACTTGTTTAGGAAACATCGCATTCGCAAGGTCACGGGTACAGATTGTTGAACACGGTTGCAGATGTTACCATCATCATAAGATATCATCGGCGAGGCTAGTAACAAATATAGGTACCTGGCTATCAGCGACATGGATATGGGAAACATCCCCATGGTCTTCCCGCCCATAAGGTATTCAGAAGTAGTGTTCTGTTTTTTGGTCGCGAAGAACGCAAAGTACACCCCTATGAGGGCGGAGCAGAGGAGCATCCCTCCGAAGACGAGGTAGTCGAGCCAGTCGAAGTATATGAGCGTCATGATTTGGTTTGTGTGTCGAGCACTGAGTGTGATCGCACGTCCGTCCACTATGACACTTAAACTCCATCTCGGTATATAATAGGCATTTACCGAGCGGAACTTGCAGCTGGAACGGTTCTATATTTATCCTTGGAAGGATCTCGGACTGACCCATTGGAGGGATGAGGTTGGCTAATTGGCCAGTTACCGGTGTAGTCGCATCTTGCGTTGGCCGCTTACGGATGGCCACACAATATGTTAATAGCTGGCCACGTCACTAGCGTATACAATTGAATGCAGTGGACGCAATCTTCTGATTAGTTCTGATTCATAGTATTCTATATTCAGGGTCGTTAGCCCAGGTAAAACAAAATTACGACTTTTGATGGCCTTTGCTATTTTAGAACTATCTAACGATATTGCAAACTTTTATCTATTCTAATTCCTGTACACTCCCCTTGGCTCCAACAATTCTTGATACTTATCATGAGATGAGCAAAACAACTGAAGAGACAGACTTCTACCAGTTTGTAAAAAGGTATTGTCTTATTCCTCCAACTCTTTATTACTAGCTGTGCACGGTTTCACGTGCCGTTGTTTATTTTTGCTCGGTTTCTAAGGGTCTCTTAGGGTTAAATATAATATAACTTACCTCAAGACTTAAAAGAGGCTTAAAAGATTTTTCAAATCCGACTTATGGTTCCAGAGATTAGCCCCTTCAAACAAACAAACTCTTTGGCTTTATAAGTATAGATTATTTAGATATGAGGCTACGTTCTTAGACCAGACGATATGGTAAATGTATGTATGGACATTCGACTTATCACATTACAATCACGAAATATAGAAGTATTTACCTATTGTAGTTCCAGTCATTAATAACTGTGCCCTTTTTTTTTTTTGGAGTGAACATGTGGTGCTGTTACTCAAACGATGAGGCACTGTCCTGCGTGTCCTGTTGTTGTTTTATTACAGGAATTGTTGAACGCTATTGAAGGCGCCAATCTAGTGGCTCACTTCTGGGTCGACACAATTTAGATTGCCATCAACACGCTGAGAAGATGTAGTTCCAGTCAGCACCCCACGAATCGAGCAGTTCCTGATTCCTTCAGTAGACAACCATTGTCTCTTATTTTGTAGCAGAGCAGCAGAAAAGCTCAACTTTAGTTGTTTGATAGTGAGAGGTATTTATGAATTTGTTTCGAAGAATTATACTTACCTATATACAGTATATTATTATAGTGAACCTACTTCACCTCAGATCTTCCGTTTCCTTTATATTCTCGAGAGCCTTTCGGAGAATAAAGCTTTGTGTCAAGGTTATAAATAAATAAGGTGACGGCAGTTGCAGTTGGCGCAGTGGCTGCTACGCTGCGTGTCGTGGGTTCGTTCCTCGCACGGAACAAATATTTGTATGACCTAAATGTAGTTGTTCCAGGTCTGGCTGTTTGTGTATGAGAGTTTAAGGTTTGTAAACGCGCCCAGATACGGGAGAAACTGCTTGGGTGGGGAAACGATTAAAAAATCCATCGACAGTAGAAAGGTAGAGTGGCTAAAGCGTCATTTTGGTCGATATTGAGTTCTATATATGTATTTCATTCGACGCAGAAAAACAAATCCAGTTCAATGATGTAATAACATTATGGCGCTTTAGCCATTTTACCTTTCCACTGTCGATAAATGTATAGGTAAGCAGTATTGTCATTTCTGCTCAATTTCATCATATTGGATCAACTAATCAGCACCACCGTGGTTCTTGTGTCATCAATTATTAAGTTCAGTTTTGAAACAAGATCAATGGCCGCTTCTCTAGGACACGAACACGAGTCTTTTCTCGTGAGTTTCCAGGGTAAGAAAAGTAGACAGTAAATAAAAATCAAATCACATTTATAAACATTTATTGGATTAAGATTGATATTACATGTTTCTGGCTTAAACATTGAACAATTAGATTATTAAAAAGTTGTGCTCCGGCTGTAGGCGTGAGCTTTGAATAAATGGATTAGAATATAATTATGTATGTTATACACGAACAATCGAACATCGATCCAAGTGACTACTGGAGCCTACTTAATACAACCAATAGGCTACAGGTGACATGCGACAATTCAACACTTTCGCGTTCCCTTCATACAATTTCTGCATTTTGTCATTTCTGATAATTTTTTGACAAATATGTCGCATTGCCAATTGTATTAAATAGGGCCATGTTTCTACAAATACAATATTATATTGATTATACAGGGCGGCGCCGATTATACGAATATAAATTAAACTGCTTATACCTCATGACGTACCCAGTCTGTATACAAAATTTCAATCGAATATATCCAGTAGTATAGTCACAGGACATTATTTTTCATTTTCAGCATTTGCTACATGATGTAGATAATAGGCTAGCATCGAAATCGAAAGGATAACGACCCCCGCATAGGTTTAATACTAAACGGATGTTGCCAACTCGCTACTTTGCCTAAAAAGCCTTTGCCAAATTCGTTCCTTAAATTGTACTTCCAGATGCGAATTTGTGCAATTTTAACAAAGATTAGAAAACCAATATTTATAAAGGGTGTTCTATATCGTTAACAGTTTTATGCTCTATAATTTGTTAGAATAAAACATATTTTTTAATTTCGGTTTTGGGTTTTTTTTTCATATTTTAGAAGTGTTCCTATTGATTAGTATTAACGGTGTTATCATTTATTGTCGTATTGTCGGCACCACGTTGTATATGACAAACGACATGTAATTTTCTTAATTAATTACTTGCTAGGTACAGCCACATTCGAGGACCGTGTTAAGGTTTAAATACACAATTATTACTACTCTACCTTATTTCTATTACAATTATATTACGTCTTTAATTTAAAAAAAAAAACATAAATCATTTAAGGAGGTGTGATAACAAAGACATTTATTCATTTTAGTATTCGAATAGCCATGCATTACGCATGTGAAAACGGTTTTATCCGAATTAAGAGAATCTGTCCACTAAGATAGTCAATTATTTAAATTCTATGGATTATGTTTCATGTTAAGGGTATTATATGGTTAACTGACTATTACTACTGTTTATCCGAGTTAAAATGCATAATCCAGTAACATAGACCCTTATTTAATTTCTATAGCATATTCGTAGATATGCTGCGTACTTATACCCCCTTATTAATTATGTTTTTATGCCACCTTTGTGGGACGCGGTTATCCACTTATAATAAAATAACAATTATATCTATGAACATAATTATCTCATATTCATTGCATAGACATTGCATTTAAATGCTATTTATCGTTATAGAGGTGCTGTTTCGAAAAATCTTAAAAGAAGAACATAATTTGCGTTTCATCGAACACGTACATAGGTAGGCTTTTAATAATCAAGTGTAAGGAATATGACCAATTTACCGATTTTTCGTTACTTTATTAAAACAGTATTGAAACCAATAAATGGAGTTTGAAAATATGTTTAACACCAAGTGACTACTGGAGCCTAGTTAATACAACCAACTGGCGACTGGTTATCATTCGCTCTGGCTTCCTGACCAAAATATGAATTTTGGTCACATTTTGACAATTATGTTGCATTGTCAGTTATATTAAATAGGGCCCTGGTTCTACACATACAACAACATAATGATTAGAGATGACAAACGCCATGTTAATTAAAACATGATTGCTGATGTAGCCGCATACGAGGACCGTATTGAGGTTTAAGTACTAACACAATTATTTCTACCCTTCCTTATTTCTATAAGAATTGTATTACGACTTCAATTAAAAAAAAAAACACAATTCATTCAATTTCAGAAGAGGTGTGATAAGGTGATAACATAGACATTTATTTGTTAAATAAACAAATATTTTTACCTTACCTTACTTCTAATAGAATATTTAAAAGAATATAGGTCAATTACTGTGCCGTGGAGAATAGAATTTCGATATTATTGATTTCGCGCATAGATGTTGTTTCTTGCAGGAACACGGTGATCGGTAAGAAACGTTCGATATTACTAATGGTTAAATAGAAAATCATTTCCATCTACCTTAGGCCCATGCAAAGTTAGTGAATACAGCTCTGAATGAAACGGTTGCCTTAAACTGACCCCGGTCTATACGCTGTACCCACTGGCAGTGTTAGCGCCACCAAAAGTCCGCAGAACAGTGGCAACCTCCAGCGAAAGAGCCAAAATGGTTTCAGACACACGACCTTTACACGAAAGTGTCGCAAACAATTTTATAGTGGCTCAATTCTGGGCTATTTTTCAACACAATATAGGTACTTAAATTTTGTCGTGCAAGTTTCTTCCAATCAATCGATTATTCAGCGAGTTGTTATGTGCCGTCTGTTTCTTGCACGAACATGTGTTAACATAGACATTTATTTATTTTCTATGGAATATTTTCATATCATAACGATTGTTTTTTTTTCATGTTTTCTGATTACTTAAGAATGGTTAAATAGACATTAATTTCCATTTACTTATAATCTAGAATATAATATTTAGGCAGATTATGATTTCAATTTATGTTGCATAGGTGAACCGCGCCGTGTGTGCCTGATCGATACCTGCTTGCGAGTTAGTTTCTTGCTGTCATTAACTCGCACGACGCCGTGTTAAAATAACATCGGCTTTTAAATATTTTCGTATTCTATAAGAATTACGAGACTCTTTCCACTAAGATAGACAATTATTAATTTCTATGGATTATGTTTTATTTTATAGGTATACCATGTTTAAATTAAGTTTATACAAGTTAAAAGATATTATCAAGTAATCTAAACCCTTATTTAATTTCCACCTATGTGAGACGCAGTGTCCACTCAACAAACTAATAATTTTACCTATGAACATAATTATCTCATGTTCACTATTGTTATCTAAAGGATTCCTCCGTGTTACCTGCTACATACACGTATCTAACCTCTATAGCATATTCTATATTTGCTGATGACCTACCTCTTTTTGATTTCTGTTATTTTATTAATGTAATTCTATTGTATTTAAGTGCTGTTTATCGTTAGGGGTGATGTTTCGGAAAATCTTAAACGAAGAACATAACTCATGTTGAATCCAGTACGTAGGCCTTTAAAATTCTAAAGTGGGGTGGAAAGAATATGACCAATTTACCAATTTTTCATTAATTTAGTAAAACAATATTGAAATTGTGAACAGACTGAAAAAGAAAAAGAAAGACGGCAGAGTTAGTGAAGAAAAATTGTACTGTTACAATTGAGGCGTAAATCTTACATATGTAGGTATAAATAATGAGTATTTTGCCTCGTTCTTGAGTAGTTACTTTCATCCCGAATGTCGACTCGTCTTCTGCATCGCGACACAATATTGGGCTATTGAGGTATATGGGTTGCCTGTCAGGTACAAGACTCTGAAGGTTTGCATGCTAACGAAGCTATTCAGCAATTTATCTGAATGCATAATTCAGTGTAATCCTAAACTATTCTAGCTAATATTATCACTTAGAATAAAATAATAAAATATATTTTTCTCCAGGAAAATCTGTTATATTTAGCTTACAAATAATTCTACTATTCGTATGTACATCTTTTCGGAGGTATCTCTGGTGTATCTCATGAAATTTTAAACCATTAAAATAATAATAAAACTTAAATTATATAAAAAGGACGCGTGGGACTATACACATCTTTCGTGATGGTATCTATGTATATATACGAAGCACACCAACGGGACAACTATTGGTACCATAAAAGATATACAAGAAGCGATTTTGTGGAAATATTTCTTTTTTTTTTAATTATTAATCTTATTTTTTTTTATGTTTTTGTTGTTTAAAATCATTTGTTAAAAAAATCTTTCACCTATTAATAATATTATACTTCTTCAGTGTGTTTTTTTTACCTATTTAATTTTTTTGTTATTTTTGTGATTTTTTGTTTTTTTTTTTACCTATATTTAGATTCCTTTAGTACTTTTTAAATGTTTTTATTAAAATATTTCGGCATGAAAGAAACAACCAGGTTTTTAACAAATGCGTTCGGACAAAGCGACATTCCTTTCTCTGCAATCTGATATTTTGAAAATAAATTATCGGAAAGAGTTAAAAATATGAACGTAATCAGTTGTTGGTTTTTAACAAAATAAATAACATTTTTACTTCGATTCGGAATCTAAATGTCGTAGACAACATTACAAAAATTGTTTAGTAGGTTTTGAATTCAGGCCTTTGAACGATAATATCCCATCACCTCATCGTTAAAGTTTTGAAAGCCTTATCAAGGCTCCACCTGCTTTTCAGGTGCAGCTAAAACCGGAAAATACCTCCTCCGCTCAACCAACATGAACGACCTTGCTGATTTTTCCAATCGCAAGTTGTGATTCATTGAAAAGTATTCATTGTTTGCAAGTGCTATGCAAATGGCCATTGATTAATTAGCAGAAGCGATTTTGTGAAAATATTTCATCTTATGTTTGTTATTATAATTTTTCCCTTAACACAATTTTTATGATTTTATTATTTTAGATCTTTTGTTATAAAAATATTTTCTTTTACTAATATGTACCTCTTGTATGTTATTTTTTATCCCTATTCTATTCTTTTATTTTTTTTGTTACATAGTTCTAGATTTCTTGTTTTTTTTTTTTTTTTCAATATTTCAACATGAAAATAAAAACAAGATTTTTAACAAATGCGATCGAACAAAGCGGCAAGCCTTTCCTAGCAATCTGATATTTTAAAAATAAATAACCGAAAAGCGTTAAAACTATGAACGCACTCAGTTATTGCTTATAATAAGATAAATAACACTGTTACTTCGATCTGGAATCCAAAAATCGTAAAAATCGTTTGTAGATTTTGAATTCGGCCATTGCACGGTAATTTCCCATCACCACACCGGTAAAGTTTTGAAAGCCTTGAGCACCTGATTCTCAGGTGCAGCTAAAACCGGAAAATGCCTCCTCCGCTCAACCAACATGGACGACCTTGCTGACTTTTCCAATCGCAAGTTGAGAAAAGTTGAAAAGTATTTTTTGTGTGCAAGTGCTATGCAAATGGCCAGTGATTATCACAAGTGTTATTTTTGTTTAATTTAAGAGACAATGGACACTTATTGCATTTGAAAACTTAATCATTGCATTCGAAAACTTGCAAAACTAAAAAAATTAAATGTACACTGACCTAAAAAATAAACGAATCGCTCCTTGAATAGCCATGGTACCATAAATAATAAGAGCATGTACACACTGCATTTTCTATACGACGTAAAAAACAATAACCGAACGCTCGACACCAGTTGTTCAATAATGGAAACTTGAAAGTTCTATACTGCCGTGCTAAACGCAAAAGCCATATCTCAGAGAAAGCCAGTTTCGAGAAAATTTAAGTTTTGTCGATATATTTTGGTTAAAATTTTAGAGATTAGTTTTTTTGCTTCTTAGGTTTTTTTTTGGTTTTAAAATTGATACTGCTTTTTATGTAAGTTGATTAGATGCGTATTTATTTAAGCTATCCGATGCCATCAAAATATTATACTTTACGATTTTTTTGGAGATACCGCTTTTGTGCTTAGTAAGGCAGTATTGGTTGGCAACACTCATTTATTTAGAAGTTTTTGTAGACTCGAAAGAAATCAGGTATTAATTAATTTGGAAATAGAGCTTTAGGGATATGATCTTTATCCTCTACAGGTTAGAAAATTCGTAGTTCTAAGCCCGAAACAATCGCACTCACAGTGTCAGTACCATGCTTTATCAACACGGATTTGGCTATGGTTCCCGAAAATCGTAAACCAAATACAACGTTCTTTAATAAATGTGGTGACTAAATCTAATGTGTTTCGAGCTCAAACCTGCCCCACCTCCCACCCTTGTGAACAGCTCAATGAATTTTTAAATATATGAGTATGTACTAATAAGACGATTGGTTTGACGCCAATTAAATAGAAAAGGATAAAGTTTTAGAGTCATGATTGTATTCACATGAGTTCTGAATTGTCACTGTGGACTACAAACTCGCAACAATCATAAATAATAATAGATAACAAATTCCGTAGACACATGGTTCTACAAGACCATTGTTCCGAGTTTAAAATCCACTCAACTAAAGTTTCCGTGTCGATTATTCTAAATCTTTGACATTCCACCCGAAGTTTATAATGCCAAAAAGTTTAAGTTCAGTGACCAAATCAGATACCTTATGATATTTTTTCTTTTCAATGTTGTATTTTTTAAACCTATTCCTAATATACCTGCTTCCGTTTTTTTTTTGAAGATCGTGTTTTAAGTTCTTTATATTCTAGATTCCGACTTCAAACCCGAAAGAATCGCATCAGAAGCTTCAGTTAAGCGTTATGAAAACGAACTTAGCTAAGGCTCCGTCAATCAGCTTAGGAGTTCAGGACCAAACCCAATGTTCTATCAATAATTCAACGATACTGGTTAAGACGGACACGTTAAGTAGTCGCAGAAACCACTACGAATCCGCGAAATACTACAAAACCATTATTTCGAGTTCGAAATCTACTCATCTGGAGTTATTCATTTGAGATTCTCAAATGAGAATTTAAGTTTGGAATCCGATAGCGTTATTTCGCTTAGAGATCATATTCAAAAACTACCTGCTACTTCTGATGATGAAATCCTTTATGTCAAGCCTGGAACCCGGAACAATCGCATCCGTAGCTTCTGCACCAACACGAACTTGAGAATGGCCTTCAATGAATCTAAGAGCAAAGTCAATGTTCTAAACGATAATAGTTTACAAGTGAAGCTATGGATGTCTGGTCCCGTAGAAACGAGAATTCTACGAGACCATTGTTTCGTGCCCGGATGAAAGTTCCACAATCGATACCGAAACCAATAATGAGACTACGATGGGCATTCCCGCAATGGGCCCGCGTTGTGGAATACGGCCCACTCTCCCTCGCGGTGAGGAGATCTGTGTAGTTGTTACCTTATAAGCTGATGATGATGGGCTTTCTTGACATCGATTCACGGTTGTAGGTTTAATTAGAAATTAATCAAAGCAAGTATGAGGCTGATTGGTTTGCCTTGAAGCTAACTCCGATTAACCGTTTGCGCAAAATGGTGGACGCTAAACTTGTGCCAAGATGTAAAAGGCATAGTTTTGATAGTAACGACTTTACAAAAGGCGCTTTTATGAAGTACTCCTTAAAGGTTTCCGACGCGTATAGACGGGTTGGAAGGGACACCGACGCGAAAACGGAAACCACGTACTCAGTACATCATTCTGAATACCCCCCCATTAAAATTACTACTATGTGGGGGGTTCGCAATGATGTACTGAGTATATTATTATGGTTTCCGTTTTCACGTCGGTGTTCCATACCGTGTTTATAACTTGCTTGAATGATGTTCTATTTTTATTTTTTTCAGGATTAAAGTTTTGAATTTTTTATTTATTGTTTTGTTTGAAATTGCAATGTGTACACGGCCCTTATTATAACTATCTTAATTATAACTAATTATCTACTAATACCATGAAATTATCATCGTTTCACTGAGAGCTAGTGTCACTGCATCTGCTTTCATAGATGGTTCAAAATAGTCCAGCCCATTTTCAAAGATTGTGATTTTACTACATCGGAGTGTTTTTTTATGTAAATCGAAATAGTTGAATGCTGGGTATCTCGAAGGTGTGATTTCACAAGCAAGGATCAAGAGGAGTATATTTGGTGGTAGTTAGGTCTTATTTTAAATTTTCAACTGCAATCACTTCACTACACAACGAAAACGATGACGACATCGCGGTGTTTAAGCCTAATTACGAATTACTTTCTATAATATACAGCGCCTGGAGGTTTTTTATTTATTAAACAGCTTGTAACAGAAATAGTGTAGCCATACTTAAGGGTGAGCTACAGACCATCAAACTGAATAACCTTCTCTATGGGAGCAACGTCGTAATCGTTAAAAATAATCAGAGGCCCGACAAAATGTCACGTCGTAGTATATGCTGTAGTAGGTATCATGCTGGTAGATATTATGCAGCTGCCAAAACGAATCATCTGATTATTTTATCGCGATTACGATGTTGGTCCCATGCAGAAAATTGTTTAGTTTGTTTGCTTTTTGTATATTTAAAGGTGGCATTTAAATATATATACACCCTTCTGTTACACGCTGTATAAGGAAGGCGCTTAGAGTATCCACTTGGTAATTGCGTACCTATGAATAATCCAGACAGATCGTGTAATGGTGGGCTCAAACTAGTACCGTAGTGCTATCCATGCGTTTTGTATCAGCGTGATCCGTTTATTGATGACTCCTACTGTACCGTGCCTAAGATGTTCGCTCACCGTTACGGTTGAATGACTCCTACTGTACCGTCCCTAAGATGTTCGCTCACCGTTACGGTTGAATGACTCCTACTGTACCGTCCCTAAGATGTTCGCTCACCGTTACGGTTGAATGACTCCTACTGTACCGTCCCTAAGATGTTCGCTCACCGTTACGGTTGAATGACTCCTACTGTACCGTCCCTAAGAAGTTCGCTCACCGTTACGGTTGAATGACTCCTACTGTACCGTCCCTAAGATGTTCGCTCACCGTTACGGTTGAATGACTCCTACTGTACCGTCCCTAAGATGTTCGCTCACCGTTACGGTTGAATGACTCCTACTGTACCGTCCCTAAGATGTTCGCTCACCGTTACGGTTGAATGACTCCTACTGTACCGTCCCTAAGATGTTCGCTCACCGTTACGGTTGAATGACTCCTACTGTACCGTCCCTAAGATGTTCGCTCACCGTTACGGTTGAATGACTCCTACTGTACCGTCCCTAAGATGTTCGCTCACCGTTACGGTTGAATGACTCCTACTGTACCGTCCCTAAGATGTTCGCTCACCGTTACGGTTGAATGACTCCTACTGTACCGTCCCTAAGATGTTCGCTCACCGTTACGGTTGAATGACTCCTACTGTACCGTCCCTAAGATGTTCGCTCACCGTTACGGTTGAATGACTCCTACTGTACCGTCCCTAAGATGTTCGCTCACCGTTCTATTGTTGCTCACTTTCGGGACCCAACATTACGAGCTGGATTATTGGATTTGGTAAGAACATCAGAGATATGGTTATTTTATAGGTACCAATCTCTTCATCATTGATGATGAATCGTGTGTAATATGGATTGTGTGATGTACGCCTTCCTTGTTCGATGTTATTTTATCTAAGCTCCTGTTTAATTTCATTCATATAGCAGAATCCGAACTTACGCAGTGAACTTATGCACTTGCATTATCTATTTTATACTAAATATACGTAATCATCACTGTTGTGGGTTCTGTGCTTTTTATACATTACAACTCTTAACATATGAATAAGGGAGTAAAATGCTTTTATATTAATTTAATTCTTTTATATGTCACATAAACGCGAACGGACCAAATTGTTGTTGATGCCAAAAATTAAGGTTCTGGGTTTAAATACTACTTATGCCTAAATTATCTTAATTACTGACTATTATCCAACTATCCTACAACTACTTATCCAAGGTCGACTTCGGATCATTGTCTACAAAGCCTCATCGCATATTAATGCGGAATATGTACACCTTAACCTAATAGACGAATACTATATTAAATCCTATGCTACGTAAATCTAAAACGAATCTGAGGATTTATGGCTACCCGGTGTTAACACTTCCAATTATATTTCACATTTCCTATCTCATGAGATAAATCAGGGATAGCTACTACCGTGTGTGGAAGATTGCTAAATATAATAAAATTAACATTATACTAACTAAGGCTAAGTAGCTTGGCTAGTAGGTATTAGTCATGAGAATAATAGTTTTCAGATTTAAGCTTTACGGACCTATCTTATGAATCATTGTTACAGTACTTGAAAATATATGAATGTCAAAGCAGATAAATAAATATTTAAAAAAAGCTAGAATTGAAGACATAATTTAGTGAATAGAAAAAATAGAGTAAAAACAAAAAAAAAAACATAAAATGTGGTAAAAGAATGAGTCTTCTTTATCTATATTTTTAGTTATTGGCTGGTATACGAGTGGGCGGGCTTGCTGATGGTGAGTGGAAACAGCCGCCTGTATGCATATGCTCTGCCTCCTCAGACACAAAGCTGAAATATCTCATGTGCTTCTCTTTAAACCCACAAGTCAGAAAACAGCAACGCTGCTTGTCAGCTATCATACATGAGTATGATAGCTGACTTTACGAGATAGAATAGGTAGCAGTTTTCGGTGCTACTATTTTGTTTTAATGGTGCTCCATTCCTTCATGACTTTTCAGGAAATTATCCTTCAAATCGGCGTTGAAAATAAAGAATTTAAAATACGTAATTAAAAGTAGAATTGTAAAAACTATCGCAGATAGGTCCTTGATGTTTTTGTTGTCTTTGATTTTACTTTAAATTTTGATCTCCAATTGTGGATGTCCAATTGTGGGTGTAAAATACTAACTGTGACTATCATGTTAGACTAATGGCGGCCCTATGTATCGTACTTATCCAGACAACCTGGTAACAAGTAGCTATCTAGCAAGGCCCAATTCAAGCGATGTCATTGGATGTTAAAAAGATTACAATGGAGACAGATTAGATGTTGAAACCAGTGCCGCGACGACCACTCGTACCGCATTCACGTCAAATAGATCATTCACATGTCGTGTCTACATTATATTCGTACCGAGATGACAACGAACCCTGACACTTGCTCGACATATAACGCTATGATGATGCTAATAAATACTATTTCTACGAGTAGTACCTTACGCGGAAATTATTCCTATAAGAGTCGTGCAGCTTAATTTTAATGATCAATCGTTTTGCATATTTTTTCCTTTTTTTTTTGTCAGTTAATTTTATATTCGTTAGTTAATATAAATTTTCACGAAAGAGCGTCAGATAATAAAATGCTAAGACTATGTTTAAGCCAGACTACCAACTTTAGAAACATGCGGATTCGTGGAAGCTAAATTTTAAGAAAAACCTTTCGGTGCATTATTTTTAATAGACTCGACTTCTATCAGTATTCAAAGGAATCAGCTAAGATAATCCGATATTAGGAGAAAACGCTTCACAGGATAGTTGAGAGCCAAATTCGATAAGTTACAACCGGATCTTAACATTACCGCCTGTAATTGGGAGACCATGATTTCCATAAATCGTATTAAACAATTTGAAACTTTCTACGTATACTTCCATATTAAACTACAGAGTGGAGTACTCGCTACATGTGCAACCCCTGTGTAAGTTATCAGCTATGAGCTAATGATGCTGGTATCAGCTCCGTGAGACTTGTCTGCTGACTACACGACGTTACCTTCATCTTAACTACCTACCTAACACTACTTGCTAGTTCTCATCGAACATCCCTACGCATGCATTACATTAGTTGACAATTTAACACTATTACTAAGATATCAAGTGCCAATTACATCTACCAGAGTATTACACATACACTTTACTATACAAGATACAGATTTCATCCACCTACTTGCATAAGAAATACTTTCCATATATCTCTACCATCACAGACTTTCTCAATCACTTATAGTCCTTTAACTTTAACTTGATGCCTTTGCTTTACCTGTAGAGCAGATGTTATCAATAATTTGATATTACTTAAAATTTTGTTAATTTGTTAATAAGGCCATTCTGAGCACAAATGGCTAATAATTAGAACCTAATTAGAGCAAGACAGTGTGGGAGGTTACTTCGGGCGGTAGTAGCATGTTTGTATTATCAGTCGATGTAGAAATAAGCGTACTATCGAGTGAAGCGCCAGGGGCTGCTGTAACACTACTACACCACAAAAAATTAATATATTGAGCCCCTGGAATTTCTCAATGACACCTCTTTCACCTACGTCAGGAGACGTATCGTGTTCGTATAGGCGTACACAAGTATTGGTATATAACATGTACTCCTACGTTCGTATCAATGAAAATTACGGTTCAGCTGGCGAGTTCAAGTCCAGACGCGACTTCCTGCGGTCTCTGCCCATGGACAACTGTCCTGAGGACGACCTTTGCAAGGAAGAAGACCGCGGACGCGCCTGGTCAGACTTGGACTTCTTCACCTTGCTGCCACCGCTAGCTGGTTGCTTACCTTTCAATGATGACACTGATATCACGACATCAGTGGATACTCCGTCTTGCTCTAAACAAACGAAATAAATGACATCAGTTCAGTTGGAACTTAGCGTTACAGCAGAAAGACTTATGAATGTGGTGCATACCAGTACGTTTGATGACTTCTCCGGCGTTGTTTAAGAAGAATTTCGGTTTGGAATCCTTTTCTTTTTCTTTATCCTTAAGAGATTCCTGTTGATACAAGGAGACCATTGTAGAGAAGTTACAACCAAAAAAATATATGATATAAACATAGAAGATACTGTTAACAAATATTACCCTTGATCTACTAGATTTGGAAGCAGAGTCAGTGCTTCCGCGCCACCACGGTCACTGAATCTCACAGAAGCCCCGTCCGGGCTCCTTACCGGGGGTAGAGGCCTCGGCCTCCGCGATCTCACCTTCAGGCTTCGGCGAGCCAGTCCCCGACGTGGTGGCGCCCCTGTTGGTTAAGAGAACGTGTGAGCATGTGTGTGTGTCAAGCTGCAACAAACGAGACGTTTCCTTGAGGTACTCACGTCATGTCTACCCGGACGGTATTATTGTTCTGTTGATTGCGCATAGCTAGTGTCGATACCATGGGCGGGCGTTGCGGCTTGTTTGCCAGCAGGCGCTCAATCTCAATCATGACCACCGGGGTCAGCTGCGGAACGATCTGCTAACAGATGAAAGGATTTATATGTGATGCACCTATTACACGACACAAGTTAACTCCTAATTGAATTGACAGTACCTGTAGTGCGTGAATGTTCTCTTTGAATTGTTCAACGCTGGTTGCGCCGAGCAGGAGACAGTTCACCGATTCATTCTTCAGGCACCATGCCACGGCCAATTGGCCCATAGTGCAATCTGTTTACAAAGAAATGCATAGTTTAAAATAATATTGGGCTGTACTGCGTAAGAAATAAGAATTAAAGAATAATACAAACTCAATGTATTTGCCAAGTTGGAGAGATCACGAAGTTTATCTCCATAACTGCGTGGTTCTTCTCCGGCCACTTGTTCCTTACTGCCGGAGAGACGCAACTGTAACAAGCATTATATTTAGCTTGATGTTTATCAATCCGTGACTCTTGAATATATAATCTATTAGGGACTGCTACCTCAGGAACCGCGATTTCCTCTTCGCACCAGCTGAAGGTGCTATATTTTCTGTTGAATCGTGATTTAGCGAATAGGCCGGTGATTTCTTCACGGCCAAGTCCCTTCCCTGTTGTGATAGCAGACCATGCCATAGTACCTGGTAACCACAATGTATGTATTAGTAGTATTCACAATACCAATATTTATTACATAAATATTCGGGGGATATACATTCAGGTTACCTACCGACACCGATTTTGTGATATAATTCCGGCATGTAGAGCTCGGCTTTTTCCCTGCAGAACATGTGGTATTCTGTTTGCTCAACTATTGGGGTGATGCAGTTGAACTGTCTACAGTTGCTGTATGCATCCATGATCTACGAAAAAAATTGCTAAGTGTCACTAAAAGGACTTATTTAATTGGCGACATAAAAACCAATTTAGTCACATATTTCGTACCTCCGCTGGGGACCAGCGAGCAGTTCCCCAGTACATGACCCATCCTTGATTTATCACAAAGTTCATTGCGCGTACGAGTTCTGTTAAAGTATCATATTTTTAATAACTATACACTCTTACTTGCAATAAAATTAAAGATCATTGAATTTGATAAATGAACTGACCTTCCATCGGGCATACAGGATCCACTTTGTGCAAGAGCACTACATCAATATATTCAACTTGCAGCCGCGCCAGAGACGCCTTAACACTCTCAACAATGTGTTTCCGAGAGAGGCCTCTCTCATCTGACCTGTTATTAGTATGAGCAAACCTAGTAAATGGAGAGTTTACAGTATGTTAGCAATTAGCGAGCGGAAAGCACATCGAGTGAAGCGACGGTGTGTCAGTGTGTAGGCAGCAAGTACCCTAACAGCAAACTCAAAGCTTACACCACTCATCTTTACATTGTACAAAAAATACAGTAACTCCTTGGATGCTATACTAAAAATGTAACAAGGTATATTAGTAAATACAGGGCGACAACATCAATATATGAGATAGGAAACCAGGAAATCCTCTAAGACAGAAGAGATGTCAGCAGGCTATAACATCTATGCCAAGAAATTCAGAGGAATCGATTAGTCATACGTGATCGGTTTTGCTAATACACATCTAGCTCAAAAACATCAATCTATAACAGTCTCACTACATTTGAACTCCTCATTCCACGTTGAACATCTCGAAAATCAAGTGACAAACATCTACATATGTTGTAAATCGTGCAGTTAAACAGTCTATGAAAGGAAACAGTCAAGTGAGCTGTGGAATGTAACCAAAGCTAGACCTTACTTGGTACTCCAGTAAATTTTTGTGGTGATAATGACGCTAGTCCTCCTTACGCTTCGTTTCTTTAAGATCTTGCCAAGTTCTGCCTCCCCTTTCGCTATTAAATGATACATTATATTATTTACATCCGAAAAAAACAGCAAATTAATTATTTAGTGATGGCAGTTAGACATGTCGGGATTAGCTACGATCATTCCGTTATTTTATTTCAATTTTTTAAACCTTTTATTTGCTTGGTTATTAACATGAAATAAATGATTTCTAATAATGAAGCTAGGGCAACTACTAAGTTGTTGTAATAAAAATCGAATGAAATGACATCGCAAGTCCGTAAGAAAAACTTCCCACGTATATCAGTGGAACGATGTAACTACTCACGAGATGAATCTGCGACACCTCCAACATTTGAATTTTAAATTAAGTCTAATGAAATAAATCAAACCGCTAACCGCAATGTGCTTCTGATAAATCAAAGAGATTGATTCCATTGTCCAGGGCTGTCATAATGACGTCTTCAGTGCATTCTTCGTTCATCATGGCCCATATCCCTAGGCCGATGTTAGGCACCCTCAGGCCGGATTTTCCTAAGTTCTTGTAGCGTAGTCCTGGGGTCACCACCGACGGCATGGTAGTGTGATTCCCCACGTAAGTCGAAACGTGCCGCGACACATTTATTTCACCAGCTGCATACAAAAATCCATCATAAGCTTCAGGTCTACCAAAATACTCTCCTACGATCGTCTATTTTTTTTTTTATTGTCTGTGGTTCTGTGTTCCTTATTCAATTTATTTCAATTCATTATTGTAGCAAAATGTCCTAATTAATTAAATGAGAAAATCCACATTTTGCCTACGTCCTAAGGTGCTCAGTTATAATTTGGTTACAAAATTTTCAAATATTATATTGCCCTTATTTGTGATAGTAGATTGTGAGTCGCGTGATGTGTGAAACAATGCTTAAACTTGTGTAAAAGTAAGCTTCATATAATAGTTAAATCAATAAACATGTAACATAAAATAACAAAAAAACACGCAAACAATCGAGATTTTGTTTTAGTTTTGCGACCCAAGAAAGTTTTTTTTTAATCTTCATTATTTTTTCGTAGTACGGACACTTTATCCGTAGGCACATAATGTGTCTGTCAGTCTTCCCAGAGTCATATTATGTCAACGAGCTGAATATTTTATGTAAATACAAAGAAAATACAAGTATTACTACCTATTCTAGAAATATCGAGATGTTTTTTTATTATGAAAGAGAGGTTAGTTGAATTACAAATCGAGGAGCTGTGGGTGTATCGTACGAGGACGCCTTGCCTGTCTGTTGTACTTCAGTACAGTACACCAAGTAAGATACTTTTCTCATTATCACCAATATTTAAATCAAAAGATTTAACATTTATCCGTCGGTTTTTAATGTAAAAATATTCTAGGAATTCGTGTTATTATACAGTGAACCTACCTTGATCCAACATTTGTTGTGAATGTGCACTGAAGTCATCCATACAATCCAACGATGCGATGGGTGCCCGACACCTAAACAAATATAAACATTTTACAATTAGTTTTGTGTCCAACTCCAATATATTGTGATTTTGATGAAATACGTGATATTTTAAAGATTTATGTCGTGTTCAGAAACGCTTTATAATATTTTGGCGGCTTCCTCCTCGACCTTCCTGGTGTAACAATATTACACAACTAATTTTATTTTTTTATTGAAAGCGTGGCGTTGTTTTATAAATAACATCACTGAAGAGCTATGAAAGTTTGAATCTGTCTAAATTTTGTCATTTATATTTCGCCAGTAGTAGGTACTATTCGCTCGGTCTCATAACTGTTGCTGAGATTATATAAATATTTTCCCCGTCTTATTGAATGAGAGAAATAGAAAACAGTTGACTTTAATATCCAGTGGGGGTAATTATACTGACTGGCGCTTTTATCCCAAAACATAATCATCGCAGTTCTGTTGGATAATAGCCTTACTTTTTTTCCCCTCTTATTTATATTTTCAACTAGCTTTTGACGGCCACTTCGTACGTATGGAACATTTAATAAAATGAAGCCTATATTTTAAGTTAGGCGCATTAACGCAGTTTTCACCGCTCTACTGCTAGACAGCAGTAGAGCTGTGAGAACTGCGTTCAAATCCATGCATTAGTTTTGCGTGATGCGCGTACAAACATACAGACAGAAAGACAGACAGACAGACCAAAATTCTATAAACCGGTGTTTTGGTTTCTGTTGCTCTAATAAAGCCCCCCCATTTTTTTTTCAATATCTTCAATGTACAGACATCGGTCTACAATTTACAATTTTATAATAAGTATAGATGTGACGTATTTGTTTGCCTCTATGTATCTAAAATACCTACCTATTACGTATATTTTATTCATGCTGAGCAATTGATTGCTCCGCTACGTAGTGTCGCACGTTCGATTCCCACACGGAACAAATATTTGTATGGCCTACAGGTAATTGTTCCGGGTCTGGCTGTTTGTGTACGAGTATATATATGAGTTTAAATGTTTGTAAATGCACCCGCGATACAGGAGAAATTTTAAGTGTGGGGCAACGTTTAGTTTAAAAAAAAACGCATTTTGAACTCAGTTTAGTTAATTTTATTATTTGTTTTTAATTTTCAGTGCGAGATAAATGTTGATGATTTATCTACATAGGTTACTAACTAAGGGTCACTACAGATCATTAAATATACCTACATTAAGCGAAGGATTTACTAAATAAAGTCATAGCTAATTTCAAAATGTGTCTGGTCTAAAGCATGTCCATGTTCTAAAGCTATGAAAATGGCAGCAATTCGTTGACGTACTGCGTGATTTCTATTTTTCTGAATGGTTTAATGAGTTAATCAAACATTATTTACCTACATGAAATTAAAATTGATCATCTTCTATGTTACTTCTTACGAAATGACTGTTACATGCATGAAAAACCTTAACACGTAATGATAGTTCGTGATGGCGTACTTTAAAATATCCTGAAACCTTAGAACCTAAACGATGGATCTATAAAAAAATATCGTAACCGAAAAGGACGAAGAAAGAAAACGAATAGCAGAAAACACTAGGATTATATTGAAAGCCAGGAAGTAGGTGTAAGGCAAGTTGGTGAAGAGACTATGTGACGCAATAATATTGTATATCACCGTACCTGTGAGTCGCGGTTCGGCCAACGGTGTCCCCCCAACAGCATGAGGCAAGCCAAGCGATCGTAAAACTATCGCGACTCAAGTCTTAGGCGGCGACCACTCACAACTAGCTACAGGAACACCATCAGTCTCTGACGGTTACGTAACGTTGTAATTGTATCACCGTCTAAGATAAAAGCTTTCCGTGATACCTACTCGCATGCGAAGATCGCGGTGCGCGATGCTGCGTAGTGCGCTCTCAGCTTTATCTGCCAGTGGGAGAAGACATAGCAGTGTCGATGACTATTGCAGATCGCGACGGCTGAATCGCGTTAGGCATAATGGTACTGTGGTCGTAGTCGGCCAGTCATGCGGGTGTTCTCTCAGCGCAATGTAGTCATGCAGGCGCTGGTGGCTGTAGCGGTACGTCTTCTCCCTGCTCGGCGGTGTCTGAGCATACAGTTACCGATAGATGGTGGGCATGGGGTTGGAGTCGACGCTGACGCTGTCCGGCGGGCCCAGGGGCGTATGCGGGGTGCACCGGCTGATGGTAGACTCGCTGCGAGACATCTGCGAGCCCTCCTTGGCGCCGCCGACCTCGGCCCCCTTGCATTGCATCTCGTGACGCCTCATTCTGCTCCTACGCTTAGCAACGGCATCTTATCTCCCTACAAACATCTTATCTGTAACGAAACGTTCATACGCCTCCGCACTCCGACCCACACAGAAACAACCCCACAGAGTTCAACCCAACAAGGATAGGATACGGCGGGTTTAGTTAAGTAACACACTTAAGGAAAGTAGACACAGAGACGCATGCAAGCCCTACGCTAACATCTAGTCAGCTAAGGGTACACAAAATTGAGTGATCCACGTCGAAATAACCTCTAAGCGTAGAACTATAATCGCGTTTAACGTAAAGAAACAATAGGAACGCAAAACTGTCGTTTAGTGATCGCGAAACCGATCCGTTTGCACCAGGAGTGTCGCACTCACCAGGGTTGCCTGGAGGTTCTACGTACTCAACATCTGATGTTGCGGTGCGACACGACGTCAAATATACTGCGAACCTAGCGTACTGTACTGCGGGTGCGGGGAGCGCGGCCATGGCGCACGGGGTGCCGGGCGCCGGTACTCGCCCCGCGCCCACGCGCCCTCCCCTCGCACACCCACGACGCCCCGCGACCCCTAACCCGCTCGCGCCCCAGCTCGCGCCTGCGCGCTGCGCCCTCACCGATCTGACCTATTTCTAGATTCAGGCCTGGCCGCCATTATAGCAATTATTTAGAAAATTTTAAAAATATTATAATTGATTCCTAAGCTCTCCGATCAGATCTACTTTGCTGCCTGAAACTAAGTACCGGTACAATCAGTGCATTTCAAAACTGTCATGCCACGTACAGTCAGCTAGATCGATCTAGGCTGCCCGGCCGGAGGGGGAGATGTTGATGTTGCAGCGTGCTCACAAAGAGCACTAGGTGTGGCCGCACATGGGTACAAAAGTAGGAACTAATTTAATAAATACGTGAAATTTGGATTAAATTTGAACAAATGGTTTGGTAGGATAAGAAAGATATACGATGACTGATATTATTTTTCTTAAAAATACTAGATATTACATTTCTTCGAATTTGTTTTCCTTGGTAGTCGTATGATCAAATAAGTTTGTCACGTCGATGGCTAAGAGCGACTCGATTGAAGGTTTTTAAAAAAGCTTCAATCTTTTTAAAAATGATCCTTGCGTCCAGTGCATCTCATTACCTACCATTCTGTATGATCCCATGCAGATTACCGGGTCAAGCCTGGCACTGCTACGAGAACTTGAAGATGATAGGTACCTGCAAGACTAATCCCACTTCCTAAGCAGATACCGAAATATTCTTTGAACATTTGACACACATTATTTCATTCACTTTGCCAGAGCAAAAACGTACATAACCGTGTGTGTTTGAACTGGTCACTATAGAACATTCGGCATCGGCCTTAGCAAGGGTGTTGATTTTCACTTACCCGTAACAAGAGGCTGGACGGTGTATCTCATCATCTGCATTTGAACTAATATCATATGTGGAGTCACGGAACGCCCGCGGGATGACGTTGCACTCCGCGTTGACTGTAATGGTATGACCTGATGGCTCACCGCCATCACTGTCCAATGACTCATCTGCCAACAAAAAAAAAATGCGATCGAATTATCCAACATAAATTACGTATGAAACGATTGGCGACCTATCTACCCTACCCTACTTTACGCTTGTTATATGAATGAACTCGACTGAATGAAAGGCATGACGTAGGCAGCATGTCGTCACGAGGCTAGTGGTGTGAAAAACCCATTAAACCGCTCGTAAGAGTTATCGTCTTACCAAGGTCGAGCTAAGGGAATGGACACTTTGACACATTAACCTGCTCTCATAGTTTAATAGTCATATACTAGAACAAAGAAGCGATGGATGGACTGTGTGATAGCTAGAAAGAAGGTGACGGACGAGATGACAAGAAATAAGGAGGAAGAAGACATGTTGCGTCGTTCCCAAATTAAATAGGGTTAGGGCAGGAGAATGATGATAAACAAAGAAACTATAAAACAAATTGGAAAATTCACCGTTAGATTTGCTTAGTATTAGACATCAACGCTTCACATCGCTGCTTCAGATACCCTAAAAAAGAAATTCGAGCTGGTCACTCCTTTGTCCTGGAATTAATGTTTAGAACAAGCTGGCTGGATGGGGCTTACCTCGGCAGGGTCCGAAACGGCTGAAGTTTAAGATGATGCCCTCTGGGTCGTCGAAACTCTGGCTCGATTCAGGCTTTGTGAGCTGCGTACTGCAAGATTTCTTCAACATACTCTGCACGGGAAAATTGTTCAATATATTTGAATTTACTTTAAATCACCACACATCTGTCCCCTCTTTTGGAAAAGTCATAGGAAATATTAACTTATCGTAGTTGAAGACTGAACGCGGCCAGCGCCAAGGGCCTTTGTTCCGAAGGGCGTGTTGGGCGCCGCCCTATTTGTCGCCGAATTTCCCGATTATTCACGAATTTCCCCAAATTGTAATTATTAACACAAGCAAACACTTGAATGATTAACACAAAACCCCATTTCAATGAATTTAGTGCAAAATTAGAATATTTCAGAGTGAGCGGAGCGCGCACCGAGCTGACTTGTTGCAGCTAGGACCGTGTTGCATCTATTGCATAGTTTCTCGTCTCCCAGCCCCGGCAGCTATCCGTGCAATTTTTATAGGTCAATATATTCGCGCATGTGTCAGTACTCTGTAATTTATGTCATGAGCCCTAGACAGAGTGCCTAGATTGTGGGAATGAGAGGTGCAGTTTATTGATTCCATCCCGGAACCGACAGATATTGAGATTGTATAAGTTTAAACGTTGTCCGCCATATTTCACGTCGCGCACACTGCCGCAAAAACAGTTATATCTAGAAAATGGTGCGGGACGTATCAACACGTAGTTAGTCGCGATTTCAATTTGCATTCCGTTGTTTAAGTAGTTCGTTTGTAGGTGTGTTTACTAAACCGAGTTGTTGCGTTGGTTGCGTTGTTTTAGTGCATAAAAACTTAAAATATGTAGCGTCAGAGATAAACATTGATTACGTTACACGAATAAGAAGAAATAGTTATTGAGAGACAAGTCCGTTTTTGAACTCGTAAGTCACAAATTTCTTTACTGTATGTTCCTGAATAAATTGTGAGTGAAACAAACCCAAATCTCACTTGCGCTAACTCCCAGACCAAAAAAAAAAACTTTTTCGGTGTGTTCTCAACTATTTTTTAATATAACCCTTACATTAAAAAAAATTAAGACCGGGATCCGAACCCGCAACCCGTAGTCTTACCCTCTTTAAGTATTAAAATAACCAACACCAGCACACTTAAGTTGACGACAAACTTTTTAACCACGCCCTTTACGATTCCCGCCAACATCGGCAGCATACATGGATTCAGAAATAAAGTAAATACATAACAACTTCATGTTCCTGCATGAAAATCATGTAAATTGTCCTTTATGTCGCTGAAACTATGAGCGTGTCGTCGGCGGCGTAGGACGGCGCGTCCCGCGGGGCGCAACAGCCCCCACCTCCTAACAAGTTATTTAGGCCGTATTAGCCCCACTTCTAGACTAGGCAGCGCTAGCCGTCACGCAACACGTAGTTTGTATCAATTAAGAATATCAAAGAAGTGTAAAAGTGAGTTCAATGTTTTAGTAAAAACTTAAGCTTTGATTTTTTATTAATTTGAAACAAATATTAGATAGTGTTGTTGCTCGTGTTTCCTTACATTGCAATAAATATGACCTCAAATAGTTTAGAATATTAAAAGTTATTTAGAAGCTTTAAGAAAACCAGGCCAGTTTATCTTTACTGAAAAGTTGGAGTATAATACCTTTTATTATTAATTAAAAAATACAGAATAATCATTTAATAACAAAAGCGCGCCTTATTACAATCACTTCCAGAAGTGGGTACTTCGTGTGTTCTGCCTGAGTCAAATTGTTACAGCTACCCCCTTTTTAGTCACAAATTTCGTTTATAGTTAGTTTTGGCGACTGCCAAAAACTGTGCTTCAATCAAAACGTTTTTGTTTATTTAAACATTAAGTTGTCCTATGTGGATTAGGTATAATTCCAATAGGAATACACACATACACGGTCACGGGTGGAATTTTCATAAAAGGTAATGATTTAATGTCTTTACGCAGTCCCTTGCGCAATCACGTGAAAGAAGCCTGGTTGATGAACCTGAGATAGCCATATTTCCCTATTTTTGCGTTGCACTTACACGCGCATGAGCTTTGAAGCTAGTTAGATGAATCAATAAAATATTCTATTAATAGGCACAGTTGGCGCAACTTACTCTGTGGTGTTTAGTGGTGTCTGGAATGGATGGACGGCTGTGACGCAGCCTTGCAGCCTGTCGTTGCAGATCACACAATCGGTGGTGTGACCAAGACGTATTCATCCTCCGAAGACCCTCCACAGCCTCCGCAATCTGTACAAACACCATAATTATCATACTGCCCACATGTCTTGTTGTAAGTACATCACACTTAAGAAATTTATTCAAATATTCTTGCATTAATTTACTTAATTCTATCTTGTGTTACCTACTCACCTGATTTAATTAGTCTTGTGATCAATACCGGTAAACATAACCTCTCAATGAGGACTAAATTAACTCCTTGTTTGAAAGTGTATGTATTCTTTGCAGGGAAAGGCATCGATGGGAAACCCATACCGTATGTCCCAACTGTTCTAACACCAGATGAGACTGAAATTACAGGTAAGTACCTCACACTTTACTTACTTATTTAAATTTCTTTGTTTTCATGCTCACTTACTTACCAGATATTAATATTCTTGTGACTGTTTTATCTTTTAACCTAACTTAACACATTGTTTAAAACCTCTTTGAATTTTCGATTAGGTATTTATTTGTTTGAAAGCTCAGTTGTTTTTCTTAAATATAACAGCATAAACATACGTGCCGTGAAATTTAACAAAGATCTAAACAGTTAACAGCCTGAACAATAAACTTACTTAAACAATTCCAAGCTACATGCTGCTACTGAAATAAGACCTTAATTTGGTATGAACCAGATTAGTTTTGTACTTAAGCTGCTTGAACCACTAATCCAAGATAGGTACAGTTTAAAAGTTTTAATTTGCTTTTATGTCAGTCCTATAATTTTCATCCAATAAAGATTTAAAAATAGTTTTAAACTTAGGTAAAAGGTATGTTTGTCTGTCGTGATGGCCCAGAGGTAAAGGCCTCGCCTCTCATGCATGAGGTTGTGGGTTCAAACCTGGGCAAGTACCAATGTGAGTTTTTCAATTCATATGTACTTTCTAAGTTTATCTTGGACATCACAGACATCGGTGAAGGAAAACATCGTGAGGAAACATTAAGTCTGAAATCGCCAACCCGTCTTGAGCAAGCGTGGTGATCAATGCTCGTGGCTTCTCTGTATGAGAAGAGGCCTTTGCCCAGCAGTAGGACAGTTACAGGCTGGCATTATTATTATTTATTAAGTTTGTATTGTTGAAAGTTGAACATTATGCTAATGCACTGAATACTTAATGTGGGTTGCTCAACAAGTGGTTGTTGAGCGTTGTCGCATGATAAACCTCTGTGTAGGTTAGTTAGTTAGGCTGTTAGTTGGTAGTGCTGGAGTAAGTGTAATTTGCTGAAAGCCAGTTCAATAGGATTTAGGTTAGTTGCTTTAATATAGGTCAAAGGATATCATTTTTGTGCATGAATTTAGTTGTTTATTATCGTATTCCTATTGAATTTTCTCACTCAACACAACTATTGGAGTAAAATGACATTTACTGCTATAATTTTATTTTGACCACACTGACCATTACAGCCAAAGCAATTACTCTAATTGGTACAGCTTCAGCTTCCTCACAATTCGGGGGAAGAACGCAGAGATGAGAAGAATAGTTGGTAAAATCAATATTAATTTGATTCTTACAACATTTTCAGGGGTGCCTCTGCCCGTCCCCCGAGGGCGCCAACGACGGGGGCGCTTACCCTCGAGACTAACTAGCGTAAAGCCAGGTACAACCATTACTGACTATTCCATTACTATTGACTATTCACTATCGGCAACAGCGCCCCCGGAAACCATGAATAATGTATTACATCGAGTTGTGGCTGTTTGAAAAAGGCTCAGATCGC
Source organism: Standfussiana lucernea (assembly GCA_964057025.1). Classification (NCBI taxonomy): domain Eukaryota; kingdom Metazoa; phylum Arthropoda; class Insecta; order Lepidoptera; family Noctuidae; genus Standfussiana; species Standfussiana lucernea. Next base: position 12,399,616 of record OZ059784.1, read on the forward strand.
GTTCTGGTATTTTCTCATTGCCAGAACGCGTTGTTGTCGTTTTGAATTTGCCACTTTGCGATGTGGTCGGTTTTTTCGTTCAATGAGCGTGTTCGGCCTTTGAGCCTAACATACTACTCTGTCAAGAAAGTACCGGGAAACGATATACAATACACTAAATGTTAGTTATTCATCCAAAGTTATTTTATCGCCTTCAAAGTATGCTCCTTCAGAAATGATACACTTACGCCAACGAATAATCCAATCATCAAAATATTTATTTTTTCGGTTTCGGTTCAGTTGGAAGGCGCCATTCCGAAGCTTGTTGACTAAGTAGTTTGCGTATCAAACTCGTAAATCCACATCTCGTCACCAGTAACAATGCGTTTCATAAATGTTGGTTAGGAATTGACTCGTTCTAGCATGTTCTCAGCTACTTATAGGCGATTGAGTTTTTGGAGACAATTCAAGTCTTTTTGGACTACCCGAGCGGCAACATGTTTCATGCGCAAGTGATTATTTAAAATGGTATAGATCGACTCGTGACACACAGAAAGTTCAGCGGCTGCCTCTCTCAAAATTGAATGAGGATTTTCAGTCACTATTTCCACTTTTATGATGTTAACTTCAGTTGAAGATGTTGATGGCCTACCAGAGCGAGGCAAATCTTCCATCACATCTCGACCGTTTTGAACGCTTTGTACCACTCATAAGCACGTGTTTTTGAAAAAGTCGATTCACATTTTCAGGGACTCCGAACACGAAATTCCATTAGCGATGCAAAATTCAAGACAAACTCTTTGTTCGATGTTTTTGTCCATTGTTAAATTCGCAATACACACTAGATATGATCTAACTAAAAACAGCACTGCATTTAATCTAAATAACGATGCAACTCAAACTCCGCGCCGAAATGGAAAACAGTTGTCCAATCTAACAACAATAAAAAAAAAAAACAAAAAATTGAATTTGGAATCATGAACAAATCATCCGTTCCCGATACTTTTTTGACTGAATGTATACACTGAAAGAAACAGTAGTTTTATATCAAATACTAAATCGGAAGGTGGACATTGAGCGCCTATTGTTATAAAGCTACTTTAGTATTCTTAAAAGAAGACCTTATTAGACCGTTCCTACGGTATAAAAATACAGTACTTGTAGGGGCATGCAAGGTGTAATTGAAATAGGTAAATAAATTTACCAGCAGACCCCCTAACATTTCTTATTGTAATCAGTAATTATATTTTTATTATTAATACCCAATTGAACTTTTTGGTGTCCACCTTGTTGTAATCAAAAATGTTTTTGGGTAAATAACCAACCTACTTAAAAAAAACACAATAATTGGTTTTGTTTATAAGTAGAAGTAGTAGTAGTAGTTATTTCAGATTACCTATTTCAACAACAGCCTGTATTATGTTCCTAAAGACATTTTTTATATAAATGTCTAGGAGACACTATACTTTTGATCGGGTTGGACACTATACTTTTCTTCGAAATAATTAGGCAAAACTGGCCCACAAAGGAAAGCATAAGTATTTCTTTTGGATCATTTGTTTACAGGAAACATGAAAATGTTGAGTAAACTGTGTTGAATCCCTGTTACATTGCAGGCAATCATTTTTTAATGGGTCTTATTGGTTTTTGAGATTACACAACCATCACTAAGCCGGGCTGATTGTTGCTAACTTACTAATGTCTGTTATTGTTTTCCCTACCTCTCGCTTCTTGTCCTCCTCAGCTTCAATTGCTCTTTGGTGAAGAAGCTTAATGTCGAGCTGCCTGATTTCCTCAACCTCTCTAGCTTGACACTCTTTCTCCTAGAATGTTACGTCAATGTGTAGGTAGACACAGAAGAAAGTAGCACAGAAACAGCTTTACACACAAAGTCAGCACAGCTAGCAAATTATAGACTACAGCTAGACTTTGTTTGTTTGTTTTCAGAAACTTCTAACGACGCAGTAACACACATACTGTAGTATGTAATAAAAAATAACTAATAAATAAATTCTATAGAATCATTAATAACATGAGTGATTGCTTCATTTTATGACAAGGTGCTTTTTATTTAACCATCATAATTATGAGCATTCAAATAAGCATCAGATCTACATGAGCAAACATATAACTAGTGTATATAAAGCTGTCTCTGTACGCAAACACATCATTACCATCAGACTTCGAGAAATTTCACAAAAAGGTAAACACTTGCCTGCCTACCTATGCGAGAATGAAAACGCTTAGTTCATATTTCATAATATTATGCATGTGTAGCAATAAAAAAAGTAGGTACCTTCTGTAGCTGCTTCTCATGTTCAAGTTTCTGCTGCTCGAGCTCTTCTTCTGGTATCGGTGGGGTCTCATCTCCACTGGACGCATGTTTGTTCCCTAAACGGTTCAGCAAAATGTAAATCGTTCGCAACAAAACAACTCCGGTCAAAACAATGTCAATGGCACCTACCCGTGGGAGGATGATACGATATCCAAAACTGATGGGCCATCGTTGCGGGCTAACCAGTACAGTTCAATAAACTACCACCTTATATCCGTTTACGGCACGGAATCCCGAACGAATACTGAAACACGTATAAACCGTAAGATTTTATTCATAGACGTTTATTTTCATGGTAGAATCACTACGGACGGAGTTACGTTGTGTAGAACCGATTGGCGAGAAGCCAAAACGCCAGGTCCCTTACTCGAAATAAAACAAGTAAATGCTCATATTTTATTATTAACAGCCAAAAATTATGTTGTTTATCCCAAAGATTCCATTCTATTTCGTGGGACAGTACTTTATAAGGTTACCGCCGGTAGGTAACTAGGTTCCTAGGTACATTGGTACATTATAATATCTATTGAACAATATGAGAATAATCTGAGTAAAACGAGCATTTTACCAAAATGTCATTCTACATGATTAACGATATGACATCCATCAATCAGTCGCCCAACTACACCCTCTTGAACGGTTCGACAAATATTAGATACATACTTAATTGCAACAATAGGATTGCGAGTAGACCAAGTTCTAAGTACGGAAATTCTGTCATATGGCTAGTATGTATGTATGTATGTATATTATGGGTTAAAGTATGAAATTGCCGATTTAAACTGCAAAATGAAAACTCATTTTTTTCAAGATGTAACATATTTATTTAAACAAACCATTTACTCTCATTATCTATACATTGCTGCCATCTAATCGAAAGTTCAAGTATTATGCCTTTGCGATAGAACTCTGGGGATCTAGATTCGACAAACTGTGTGAAAGCATTTTGTACTGCCTCCTGGGAAGAAAATTTTTTACCACGTAGAAAAGTACCTGAGTGGGTTGGAAAGGTGACAAACCTACAAACATATAGCTGCGTCGAATGGAGGGGTGAAAACATTTGAACAATGTTTCATTTCCCTTTCACATTAATACTTTTTAATCCATTCTTATTAGTTTTTTCTATGCTTTACGTACACTTGGCTCCGCTTGCATGTAAACTTGCCGAACCGTTTAATTGTGGCTACGCTATATGAATTGAAATGCTTATGATCCGACTGTTTGCTCCGTGTTTGTATGGCGTATTACTATTCAGTGAGAGTATAAATTTAATAAATAAATCATTGTGAATCTTTGGATCTCAAGATGTTGACAAAACATAATTATAGGTATTTCAGGAACATTCTAAAGCGCATGGCAAACTGATGGATTAAGAAACGTTGCCTTTCATAATAAGAAGGGGTTTCATTTTAATCTACCGTTTTCCTCAAAATTAATTTACGAAACGACATACGCAACGTTTTTTTCCCAATAACCGATTAACCTTGCAGAAACTAGGGCACACGTGCTTTTTGCAAAACAAGTTTGTAAACTCCGTTCAGTCGAGTGGAGTTATAATGCTCATTATTCAAATTGAAAGAGGGGTGCGCTGCGGCAGTAACCCTTCCGACCTTGAACTTGAATGGGACCATTGGAACAATACGAAAATCGAACTCCACTCATACGTGTAGATTGCGGTAGGGTTATGTTTAGCATTTGTAGGGCGATCGACAGGAAGGTTTAAAAAAATAACTTGATGTTGTGCCGCGAATATTAAGTATAATTTACGGTTGTAGTTCTTTTGCTAGAAACTAGGCTTAGTATTACACAATAATTTTATCATCTCCTTTCATTGCAAGTCAGTTCCAAGTAGGTTAAAGATACAGAGCTTTCAGCATACAAGGAAATGGTCTACCAAAAGCATCCGAACAGTTAGTAACCGGGTCCAATGATATCCAAGTCTTCGTTAAGTAAGTTATTTGACCATAAAGGGGTCCCAAACGGAACCTTGTCTCACTTGGCTCATGTATGTATCTACGTAAACACCTGGTACTTACTAATGAAGATCTATACAAGGCCATTTCGCAAAGCTATAGAGTACTACAGTGACAAAGCTATTTCACGCTGTGTGGCGGACTAGAGGGCAAAATAATGGTATATAAAAAGTCCATAATAGGCTACCTACCTAGATGTAATAATAACTCGCACGATATAAAAACTTTAACTTCAGTGAGTAGCAATTTTAATTTGTTTAAAATATAATTCGATGAGATTTGGGTATTCGTCTGGATTCCATTATTTTAACCTTATCACATTGCTACTTTTGTAGGTTTTCATGGGTGTGGCTTCAGAAGTCCGTATTTAGGTAGACACCCTACTTAGGTAGGTACTTGATATATCTCGGTGCATTTGGACCAAATTCTATGCTTGTCTTAGAAAGCCTTAGATGGAATTTTGAGTAGATAATAGGTAGGAGTACTTAGTATAAATATCTAGATTCGTTGTCGTATTATAGCTTATATGAAAATATAAGCTTGGCAGCTAAGGAATCTAGATATTTATATTGGTTTGCTATTAGATCTAATCATTAAGTAGGTTTGAAGTAGGTAGATTGGAAGTTGACAATTTCTACATTTGTTCATTGATCTAATCATGAATTGAAATGGTGACCATCACTAATTTATTATTGGCTTGACGATGACTAATGATGTCTAATGACTAAATGAATGATTATGAATGATTGAATTGGCAATTTCTACAGGCGTGATGTTATGTTATGTAAATTATATTCATTCTATTTACTTTTTTTCCTCTATCTACAATATTTTTATAATTAAGTATATATATCCATTCGCACTATTTCGCCTTTCTGACCCGTGGAACACTAAAGTGGTTCACCTGGGTGTTCCACGGTTAACTTTCTGTACCCCTGGTTCACCTAGGGGTTTCACGGCTTACTTTCTGCAGGTACCCCTGGTTCACCAAGGTGTTTCACGGTTAACTTTCTCTACCCCGTACTTCTGAATATTACAGTCACAGATATAATAAATACAGGAGATATGATTTGTAAACAAATGTATTCGTGTTCAGATGTCGCCGTGTTCTCCCCACTTAATTCACTAACACAAAAGCAAAAACTATAAGAACGGCACACGAGCTCATATTTCTCCTGCACACAAAGAAACTTACAGCAACACTAATAAACTCACTAATAGAACACAGGCATACATGGGGCGGGGCTTCTACCTGTAGCTACGGACTCAGAATAAACACACATCGCAACTAGTGATGTGAAAAGGTAATCGTAGACAAAATAGTATCGATGAAATTCAGTTACCTTTAATCTGCCCTTTTTATATATAAAAATACAGTACTATTTTTGCACCTGAATTCGAGGTGTTGGCATGTAGTCTTTCTTCAATGGTTGAAAGCACTTAGGCTCAAAGTGAGACGAACGTATCGTGTTATTTTTTTGTGGGAAACCAGTTTGGACCTTTTCCTGTCGCATTTATCCACTTTTCTTTTATTTTTGGATACTTCGGATAGCTAAAATGTTAAAATAAAACCAAGGTGTGAATTGTGATGATGCTATCAATGATACATGTGTAAGAGTACCGCAATAAATGAAAAACCCATACTTGATTCAATAAAAGATAAGTCGAGTAATCAAGAAATAGTAATGAATTGTATTTTTCAGTAATTGATTATATAATTTTTATCATTAAGTACCTCACATTAGTAAACAACAGCTATAAAGTTCCATGTAACAAAAATAGTCTAATTTTTTACCCTTGTGTAATCATTCGTACTAAGGGATCGTATAAAATATCGACAACCACAAAAGTGACATCACCTCTCTAATTATCTACCTAAAACACACCCGCTTCACGAAACTATCGTGTGAGTGAGAGTATCAGTAAAACACTTATCCATTGCACTATTAGACCAGCCGATTCATTGATCGATGTGTATTAAGCAAACAATGGTTGTTGTTTCTAATGAAAATAATTGCTTTTGGTACTTTATCGTGTTTCTAGTATCACGAAGTAATGTTTTAATGAATTTAATAAGAAAAACAATCATATTTTAGTACTTACGTGTGAAATGAGATGCCATCTTTCGTATAATTCACAATAGAGGTGTTATTTTTGCAAACAACCACTGTACAACGCGGCATTTTGTAAAAAATCACAAGCAGTGAAGACGTCGCAAGTTGACATTCGACTAATGGCCGAAACTGGCAACAAGCCTCTTTGCGGCTAGATGCGTTCGCAAGCGCCACGCCCACCCCTCCTTGCCATATCTCCTGTATTTATTATATCTGTGATTACAGTCTATTGGATTACTCCTAAGTAGCTATAGCCAAAGCTAGGTATAAAAATAAATTGACAGCCGTACAATTTATTTGTATACCTGTACATAGCCTTTGCCCGCAAATTCGTACATGTAGTAATTACTTAGAAACAAAAAAAAAGATAATTTTTGTGGTAAAATGTAGTCTTTTTTCTAAGATAATCATCTAGTAGAAGAGCGGTGAAAACTGGCCTGTTACAATTTTATTATATGTATATGGCTAGAAATATATAGTTTCTGAATGTAACCAGTACAATGACAATGTTTCGATGTCAAAATTTATAAATTATTTAAGTAAATCGTTTTTGGTTAAAAAATTATTGTATTAAAACATTAAGTGTATTTGGACAAAACCACCACACAAATAATGTCACCGCGGGATTCAATGCCAAATTAAATCGTGCATTAAACAAAAATACGGTGACGTTATTGGGACTGTAATTTTTTTTAGAAAACGCTATTTCAGTTACACATACTGATAAAATTCCATGAAAAAAAAAATAGTACATTTTGATATAATTTCGGAAAGCTTTTTATTGCGGCCGAGGCGAAATACACACGAGCCGTAGGCGAGGGTGTTATGGAGCCGAGAACTGCAATACCAAATGCCCACGTGTATCAAACGACGTTTTTCAAAACACTTTTAGTTTTTAGTCCAAATTTGTTCAAAGTCCAAATTGATTCAATGGAATAGAAAAAAAAAATTGTGGGGGCGAGCCGCCTCACCACCTGGCTGTGGAATTTTTATTTCCGCACTATAGTGCGGGAATACGATTATAAGAAGAAAGCCACGAGGGTGAAATCCATAGCATGTTGAACCTAATCGTAGTGCTATAAGAGCCCGTTTTCAAGGAACTGGATTGAAAAATATTAATCGAAAACGATAACTAAATCCTCAATATACAAATGCAATTAGTAAATAAGGAAATCACTATAGAGAGTTAAGTGCATTAGAAAAGCTACTACTAATTAAGCATTTGAGACAGTTTTAAGTTCTTTTTTTTTTTAAGTTTTTTCTCATCAGTTCATTGTTTTGAAGTGTGAATTTACTTTCTCGCTATATTTACGCTAAGAGTAAATTTATCTATACGAATATAATAAAGAGGTAAGGTTTGTATTTTTGTATGTTTGCCTACTTCTTTGATTTAATAGTAAAATAAAAAGTGAATAATGATTATAATAAGCGTTCTCAGTGTTGAATTTGAGAATGAAGAAATTTCCGACCGCAAATGCAGAAAGTGGTCCTATTTTGTTCATCCCGGAATACTGAAACCGCAAATAAAGGAGACGTTAATAAGGGGCTTTTACTGTATGTAAAGTAAAAGAGAACCTTACTCAACGAGGAACCTTACCTATACGAGGTGGTATGCTGTTCTGGCTCGTTTCCTACGCTCTTACATTCTGGATTATCTCAATGAACTTAAGGTGGAACCAGGTGGGCCAAGGTGGATGGTTACATTCAAATTTTGTGTCAGAGTGTACATTGTCATTGAACAAAATATGATTAGCGACGTAATACGTATGTATTTACAGAATTATCATTAAAATCGCGCTACCTATTGCCATTAAAAAAGCCGAAAACAAATTCACTTTTAAAAGAAAAGTTCGGAACCACTATCTAAGTCAGACTAAATAGCTCTCAATTACCTACAAGTCTTGTCATAGTAATTATTATCAGGTTTATCGTTTTTTATTTTGGTATTTGTTAAAATATTTATTAGTTTATTTTAATTGTATATGTGTATTAGTATCTATAAAAGTATATACCTACTTTTTCGAAAACAAGTAGTTTTCTTATTTTTATTTTATTTTTTGTAACCTATCACAATTTTGTCCAATTTAACCCCAAGGTTGACTGGTAGAGAATGCCTTGTGGCATTAAGTCCGCCTATGTACCACTATTGTACATGAGGTTTAAATAAATAAATAAAATCATCAAAACAATCCTCTATGTTCATTTTACCCCGTCGAATGGCTATTTCATAATAGTCATTCAATGGGGTAATATTAACTTTAGAGGGTTGTGTTGATGATTTTAATAATTATAACTCGGTAAAACTTTATTAATTAGACTTATGGTCGCGAATCATAATTATTTTAATTAACACAGAATCCGACACTGACCTGCAAATTGCAAAAAAAACGTAAGAAAATACAAATTCCGCGAGCTACCCTGGCGCTATCAACACAGTAAGGGTGCTAAAATTATCAAAGGCTTCATTAGCTCTAATGTAACTACCTCCTGTATTTTCTCAATTCTTTAGCTTTTGCATAAGTAGGTATGACAAATTTAGTATTTCTGTATAAATGAAATGAACCTGATTTGTAGGTAGGCAGAAATTTTCGAGCCCGTTTCATGGAGCTGAAAATGCACCACTCTGAAAATAATCATGCACCTTTGTTTCATTCTGCTTCTAAATAGCACTTTATTCCGTTAGTCAGTCTTTGCTTTTAACCGACTTCAAAAAAAGGAGGAGGTTCTCAATTCGGTTTTTTTTTTGTGTGTTTGTTACCTCATATCTCCCTCATTTATGAACCGATTTGAAAAATTCTTCTTTTATCTGAATGGATCTACTTCCCGATTGGTCCCATATAAATTTCATCAAAATCGGTTCAGCAGTTTGGTTTTGAAATCAAAATAAGTGGAAAAAATGTCATCCAAGTAAAAGGAATTGCGAAATTGATACTTGACAAGGATTTGTGTGTGATACGATAACTAAAAAGGGTAAAATAAAAACTTTTTTGCAAAAAAAACCGACATCCAAAAAAAAAACACTAAAAAAGTGGAAAATAACTTTACTTTCGGAAGTCGATGACTATTGTTTGTTTCATTGACTTTTTTGCCACCGACTTCCGAAAGTAAAGTTATTTTCCACTTTTTTAGTGTTTGTTTTTTGGAAGTCGGTTTTTTTTTTGCAAAAAAGTTTTTTACTACTGTTATTGAGGTTCAACTAAAACAATATGCAAAACTTGATGATGAAACGATTGTGAAAACGAGAAATGGCCGGATTGATAAAAGGCTGGGGTCAAATGAATCATGGATCAATTAAAACATGTTGAATAACTCGCCGATGGTTAGCGATAGTGGCGGTGTTACGAAGGGAGAGGGGATCGTCTTGCTAGTCCCATCGGTAGCTGCTCCAGGGGCGTAGCTTCCGCTGTATCAATGATACGGGGCCCCTGAGTAACATGGACCCCCGACGTGTAGAGGAAAACAATTATCAAATCTATCTACAACCTCAAGTTCCTACTGCTAAGATGAACGATAAGAAAACGTAGTAGATAGATTAAAAAAAAAATATTTTAAGCTATCGTGGCCCAAAAATATTCAATTTTTTGAACTTCGCTTTCTCGCTCCTTGATGAAAATTAAATGATTTCCTTTTGTTTCTTTTTTTTCTGCGCAAAGCCAAGTTCACTAGCTACCTACCTAATAAAATTCTCATCTTTCTTTAAACAAAATAAAGAAAAATACTACAGAGTGTCGATATTTATAATCGTTTCATCACTAAGTAAGTTAGAAAATTATAACAGGTTGGTAAGTCCTTAAAATTATACTACGTATGGGAAACGTATACAAAATGATCCTTTGAGGTAAGATGATCCTTTTCAATTGCAGCGAAACTACGTTCCAATTGTCGCCTTAGTCAATTCGTAATGGTAGTGTTTATCAGCTGCGAATTTGTTGATGATCCTGAGGATCGTCTTGCCCATATCTTGGGGACCACCTGGGACCGGAGTGTCCGGGGTGTCCTTCAGTAGGGTTTTAAAAATACTGTAATTTTACATGACATATCAATAAATTAAATATTTCAGGTACATAGAGATGTAGACTTTGTCTACATCTCTTTTTTTAGTAGGTATCTCCTTTCGCAGGTATGCTGCAAGAGATTTCATTAGAAATAAGCATTACTATTGTACTCTCTTTTCTGTTCCTTTCTTGATTTCTGTATTTAGTGTGTACATAAATAGTTAAATAAATAAATAGACAAAATATGGACACATAAATTTGCTATCGTTAAAAACTTTTACATAAACACTAATTTGAATACCGTTGAAACTACGAGCATTCTCCTTTGGGGATCATATTGTACACTTTTTCCCCTTGAAAAAAAAATAGGTACATTACTGTTGGCCTCGGAATATGAATAGGTCATCTTTCTTTTAACTACCTCTAATCTGCAATACTCACATGGTGTTATCTACTTAATTGCTTACATTTCAGACTCACGCTCTTTTCATACGAAACATAGGTAACTACTGCCCCGTAGCCGGCAAGGCTAACGGATCCTGGACCTGAGCTGTAGTAGTGTATGAGACAATTTTCACAGGGACGTATTATCGGCCTACGGTTTTTTACCTGTGTGCTGGCGAACCGGCATCCTGTGCCGAGCGTACGAAAAGAACCAACTACACACATCAACACTGTCTAGGGATATTTTGGATTTACTCAATTTACTCAAAATTTATTAAAAATAACAAATAACATGTATATATTTTTATAAAGCCCATTTATCAGACTACACTCCAGAATAAAAGAAAACATTTTTTTATTGCGTAAACAAATTTTTATTCAAATTAAGAAAAAACGTGAAATAATGGTAAAACTAACAATGAATGTGTTTCTCAAAAAAAAGTGAAAAATAAGGAAAAATTAATCTGTTTTTAACAGTTATGTGAAAAAGCAGTAGTCAGTAAAACCACCCATGACGTTAATAACGGTCCTGCAACGGTTTTTCATGCTTTGGATTAAGTTATCCAAGTCTTGCTGCGGTATATTGTCCCAGGTCCGGCTAAGATGCAAAAGAAGTTGCTCTTACGTCGCAATGTTTGCAGGGAAATTCCTCAAAGCCCATCTTTGGAGCATGTCCCACGCGTGTTCTATGGGGTTTAGGTCAGGCGATTGAGCGGGCCAGCCTAAGACCGATACGTCGTGCTCGTGCAACCAGCTCGTCACCACTCTCGCTGTGTGCGGACGGGCGTTATCGTGCATGAGCGTGAATTCATGGCCCATTTGTTGTCGATGGGGGTAGATTATTGGTACTAGCATCTCGTTACGGTATTTTTCAGCCGTCATGGTGTTTCTGATCCAAACGTGGTCTGTTCTTCCACCAACACGAATTCCCGCCCAAACCATAATTATCCCGCCGTGGTATGAATGGACTTCCTGAGGATGTTGTAGACGGCTCACACGACCAGAAACCGAACCGGGACTCATCGGTAAACAGCACTACAGACCACTGGTTATCTTCCCAGAGCAAATGTTCACGAACCCACTTTAGTCGTCGTCCACGATTTCCTAGGCGTAGTGCTGGAGTACGAAGCGGTCTGCGAGCATGAAGGTTAGCTTCATGCAGCCTTCTCCTCACAGTTTGGTCACTCACAAGCAACTGGTGCTCTGACTGGAGCTTCTGAACCAACTGCATGGCCGTAACATTTGGTTGTCTTCTCGCGGCAACTTGCAAAAATCGGTCTTGTCGTTGAGTGGTTATGCGCTTCCCGCCTGGGAGTCTTTCAGCCACTTCACCAGTAGCACGATAACGCGACCATAACCTTCATATCACGTTTTGTCTTGTTCCAATCTCCTCAGCAATACTCTGTTGAGTAGCCCCAGCTTGGAGCATGCCTACTGCCCTTAACATTTCCTAGCTCGTTAAATGGCGCCGCTGCATGATGCACACAATAACATTAATTCGAAATTAACCGAAAACTTGTTATTAAACTTAAATTTGACACAAAAAAATAGCCAAAAACTACTGTAGGTAAATGAAACCTTCGGACTTCGCTATCATTATGCCGCGTAAATCTTTTGTTTTTCATTTATTTTTTCAAATTCAAATTTAGAATCGTTCAAAAAGGTTTACAAAATAAGCTTTCTTCAAAAGAATTTAAAACTGGCCAGTTTTTATTGAGTTTAAGAACTTTATACAAAATATCCCTAGACGGTGTTGATGTGTTTACATCTTTCCAGTGATAGTCTTGAAGGGAACCTTAGACGATCACTCATCTGTTCTATCATTAAATTTTTCGTTAACCTAATAGGGTTCATGTTTGTCTTAGCTTTAAGCCTTAAATACCTAAAGCAATGAATAAAAATATGTAAAAAAAAAATTGGAATAAATCGAAATGTAGATAAGTGACCCACAATGGAACAATTTGAAACACAAATACAAATTGGAACTTATAAACTACGTTACGCGTTATTCTAGTAGGTACAAAATACATTAAGGAATATAAAAGTCATACAAAATTATTTTTATTTTTATAAATGCATTGTATTGGACCTTAAATACAATGTGGTAAACTTGTTTAATTTTCTAATACAACACTTTTTTACAATTTATTATTTTATGTAGTATTTTATTAGTGTATTTTTTATTTTATTATTATTTATGTATCCTGTGAAACACTTACTTGTTGCTTTCGCAAAATAATGAATCATCGGCGTACTACCTAATTATTTTGACCTACATATTATTGCAAAAAACGTAAGAAATTTTGGGCTTTCTTGTTTGTTTTGCCTTAATTTTATCGTGTTTAAATATTGTGGCAAATTCCTCAGCAGTTCAAATCAATTGCTGTCCTTTTCAAGCTCAAAGCTTCTGCCAAAGACTACAATATAATATAGGGTACAATATAATATAGGTAACTACTGCTGTTATCATCTTCCCTTCTGATATTGACAATTTTTAGTCTGTGTGACAAGACGATTTATTTTTAAGAAAATTGTTGCCATTATCATCATGATCTGCCTAGCATTTTCCCAACTTTGTTTGGGTCAGCTTCCAGTCTAACCGGATGCAGCTAACACATACATAGAGCAACTACCTATCTGACCTCCACAAAACAGGTAGTACTGGGTAATACGATACCCCTTGGTATGACGTTGTCAGACTTTCGGGCCACTTACTAACTGTAACGACTGTCAAAGATGTACAATTGACAGCCGGGACCAACGGTTTAACGTGCATTCCGAGGCACGGAGGAAACTCGGTATGTAAAGGGTCGTCACCCATCCACGGACCAACCCAGGCAAGCGCGGCTTAACCTGACGATCGACCCGCGCGGCTGTTATTATTTAGCCACGAGCCACTATAATTATAATATATTTCAATTATTAAATCCTAATAAATACATTGCATGACATTCGATAGAAGAATATTTAAAATATATTTTTCATGACGTATCAATTATTTCCAAACAAAAGATGCGAATAATGTCTAGCGCGTGTTTGAATAGTTTCAGTGTGTTTAGTAGGTGAAAATATTTTCCAAAGTCTAACACCCGTATCTATACTCAAGATATAGTAACTACTTGAACAAAATTACTTGCAATTTTTTTATGCAATACACAAGAATTTAAACGAAGTAGAAACCTTCAAAGGAAGCAAAGCTAATAATTCAAACTTTTTATAGTTTTAATTTCAAGCAATTACTAAACTACATAATGAAAATCGTCTCTGAAAAAATTACATTAATTACCTATTGTACTCAAGTAAACATTTTGACTTGTTTTAACACACTGGTGTTAGGCAAAGACAACGTGTTCATTCAGAACTAGTAAATTCAAAAGGCAACACTAGGATTATAACATAGAGTATAATATGGATTAAAAGAAAAAAAATATGTCTATGGTTGACGCCTTGACGCTTAGTTGATTTTTTCAATTTTTAATCAATTTACTCGAAAACTTTGTCATACATTCGTGATTAGATCAGATTACTAAATATTATTAAATAAAATATTTACAAATGATTTTGTTCCAATCATATTTCACACTCAGCATACGAGGTTGGAAGTCCAAGCTGGATATAATGCGCGTTTTATCATTCTGCATGTGCCTGAACGAAATGTCAGTTTAATAGAATGGTAAAATACGTAATTTATGTTTTGTAAAATGTAAAGTGCTTAAAATAATTTTTATAAGTGATGGTGTGTGTAATAAAACAAATATTAAATAAGTTGTAATGAAACGAACAAAAGTATAGTGTCGGTTAGTTAGTTTTTGACAGCCGGCAGGCTCGTCGTAAGTGACTTACGATTGGCCTCCTATAAAAATGAACAATCGTATAAATGAATCTAATCTGGTCAATCTCTCAGGGGATCTATCTACGTTAAATCAATTAGATACTAAGGAGTCGCTAGCGCTTAGCTTCCCATTTGACCATATATACGCGTGCCACTCCGAGGACTCTGAGCGCCAAGAGGTAGCTCTTGACAAGGAAGTAGAAATTTCTGCGCTCCCTGATGACAAGGAGACGGGGACCGCTGTGGAACCAACATTTGAAGTACACAAACTCTCAGAGAGACTAACAGCTGCTGAAATTCAAAACAGAAGATTGAAACATTTGCTTGTTTATCATTTAGATCTGATTCAACAACAAAATGAACTAATATCGAAGAAAGACAAACAAAACACAGCACTAAAATTAGAAAATGACTCTGTGAGTATCTTTTTATCATAAAGTGTTTTATTTTTTAATAGATAGCACTTCAGAAATTTTGTTCGAAAATATTATGTGGTAAATTTTCATCTAAAATTGCATGTTTTTTCTTGATTAGTAAATAAGTGAATACCACATAATATAATAATTTATCCTTACTTTCTATTTAAAAAAAGTCAGTTTTATTAGCTGCCACAAGACAATACAAACAATCTTTTCAGTTTTATTAACTTAAAAGAAATACATTATAAATAAATAGATATTCACTGTGAAAATTAGCAACAAAAGGCTGTAAGTACTAAGACATTAAGTCCATATAAGTAAAATTCATTCAGGCTCTTTAATTTTAGGTTAACATACTATTCTGATCAGTGATATACATTTCATAAAAGCTTAAAAGCACTTGCGAGTTTTTCTCCTATAAAGCGAAAAAGTCTACTCATAAAACAAGATTTCCAGCGAAACTAGAGGAGAAATTGGTACTAACAATTTATTTTATAAAATTTGAACTAAATTAGTAGTCCAAAAATGTATTATTAAAGAGTGTTCAGAATAATTCTGTATTCAATTAAGAAGAGAATATAACCATTATAAAAAAAAGCAAAAACACAAACAAATGTACATAAATAAGTGCGAATACTATTCATCTTTTGGCTCTGCATTTGCAATGACAGCTGCTCGTATATAATTATGGCATTGCTCAATATTTGTTTTAAGATAAAACAAAAAATGAAAAGATAGTCTAAATTAAACACACCCTTGCTGGCTTAAAATATTTTGTAGTGCCATTTTAAAATAATAAATGAATATTTTACCAATTAATATTAAATATTGTTTTTATTGTCTACTTTATATTTCTTTTCTATTCCTAAGCGATTGTTATGCTTGCCTTTTTTTAAAGCTGTGTTTTATTTATATCTTTACTTTTATGATGGCTGTACTAGTAAAATGTTTGTAGCTTTAGCAAAGTTTGTAGTTGCATAATTTTCGGGGATTGTGTAAAACTGGTTGCATTTTATTGAGTTCCAATGGTAACGTTTTATTTATGCATTTTACATTAATAATTGCAGCTTAAATCTAAGGTGACACGAATGGACAGACGGATAACTGTGAGTCAGAGGCATAACATAAATCCTGCACCCGTCTTAAATTTGCCACCTCCAAGTCCTCCACCTATTATCAAAAATGAACCCAGTACTAGTGATGGTCAGGTAATTTACACATTTTTACCATTTTATTATCTTTTAATATTATTAAATCAGTTGCTTTTGGTTTCTCTCGAATCTTAGAGTTAGAAACCTCTACTATGTAGGTACCTCAATAAAAAGTAACTTTTGCTAAACCCAGACCATTGTCCATGTGTGGGAGTAATTTTCATCCAAATCCATGGAGCCATTACTGCATGGAAAACTATCCAAACTTACAAACATATGGTGAATATTTTAAATCTCTTACTATTGTTTATTTCTTTTTCAGATGGTGTTTAATAGTCTAACAGATTTTTTGGTGCCAGACAGTCAAACAAATCCGTTTCTTTTCAATAATGATATTGTCAAAACAAAACCTTTGACACCGGATCCTTTTGATTTGAACAGACCTTTAGAAACAGGTAACATATGCTTACTTTTTGGTATAATTTTAATCAGTCTGTTTTAGCCTCTTGGTTCTATGAGAAAGTCTTGGACACCTTCCGCCTGGGGATAACACAGTGCTATGTCAGATCATAGTTAAAAAGTTATTCACTCAACAATGTATTGACAGAAATATAAGTATGAAAAATACTTCCCCCAAGTACTTGTAGATACATAACTGCCTCTACTAATGATATCTTACATCGGGAATTAAAAATACCAAAGGTGAACGAACAAATCATGCAAGCACTCAGCGCCTACAAGAATATAATTAATTCTCATCCTTATAAACTGGCATCAGACTTGATGAAAACCAATGCATTCGAGAAGTTTAAAAGATAAACCCCACAAGACCTGATACTATGACAGCTGACACCATATAACAAGTTGATCTCGTTCTACTTACGAAAATAATACCTAATAAAATATATTACGCAACGGCCGACCGCAGACTGTAGCGGCAGTGTCGCCCAACAGTAAAGGCAACCAAGCCAAGCGACAGCAATTTAATGCTGGATTTAATGTATTTCTATGAAAATGTTCCTGTAGATGTTGGCATTACCACTTGTTGCCACGGTCAAGTGGCGACTACCAACAGGACACCAGTAGTGCTGTCAGTAGCTGTGACTAACAGAGCGACAAGATATATTGTTTTGTTTGAGAGCTATCAAAGAGACCGAGTTTTGCGAATCTAAAAAAGGGAAGCGACGCTGCCGTCGTCGAAATGTCGTCGTTCGGAATCAAAACATGCAGCGTTACTATAGCCTCCGTTTACCGCAACACCGCTGACTTCTGCGGTCTGTCGTCGTGTTCGGAATCTTATCTTAGATCCAATATTGACTCAAGGGTCAAATATTTTCATTTTTTTGGTCAATATTGTCAAAGATTGACTGGTAGAGAATGCCTTGAGGCATTAAGTCCGCCTATGTACCACTATTGTACATGGAGTTTAAATAAATAAATATTCCAGTCGCGAGTATTTTTTTAGATTTATTCGTATCTCATACTTTAATTTTCCCCTCAGCCATTCTGACTGTCCGAATCTGGAAATCTCTTTCAAAGCACAATAGGCTCTATAACTGGATGGCTAGAAAATCGATGCAGAACATGCTAATTTACTTTTTACATTCAAACAGGCTTTATTTTCGAAATAAAAATCTACGACCACTACTATCATGGACAGATACTTAGGTAGCTTTGGCAAAGACCCTCTGAAGAGAAATCAAGGCGACATCACGACATAAGGAAAGGTGCAGGTGATCGATCGATCATAAATAACCCTATGCAATATTGATACATTTGATATCAATCGTGACGCTAGCACAACTTGCACACTACGGCGTAGCTGACATTCGGCAGTTCTCTGTGAGTTTGTGCCTCTTGCGGTGCCGTGGTAAAATACACATTTTTTTAAATAGCATTTTAGGGTGAGTAGACCCGTATACCTTTTTTAGGGATACAAATTAATAAACATAGTGCATTATGATAGGTTTTTTAACCAGAGGATTCTGCGTTTTATTAGTTGAGTATTGTTGATAGATAATAATGTAAGGGAAAGGGGTTTCCTTTATTTTATTATGAAAAATTCCTGCGAAAATATTCCACAAAAACTTACTTACTGGTATAAAGATATCCTATTTGTGCCCATGTTATGGACTATCCGTATGCCAAATTTCATCAAAATCCGTAAAACCCTTTCGGCGTGAAAAGCTAACATACAGGCGGACGGAATTACTTTCTCATTTATAATGTAAGGACAACACAGGAATGTAAGGAACCATTGAGGCCACAATTTGTAAATAAATGTCAGAATATCTTCCCGTCCTAATACTTATTTATAGAACACAAATAAAGGAAAAAGTAATGTATTAGTTACTGTGGTGCTACTTAATTTCGTTTAAAAGGCATAAAATGTGTGGAAAAGAAAACTTATAAATTAATAAGCAATCTAAATAGAGAATATTCGTTTTTGAGGCCACCTTTTGTGGGTGAACTGTAAGGCAAGGACAAAGCGTAAGTAGGTAGGTCGGTGTAGTGAGTACCTACTATTGTTCGTACGCATAGAATCGCGTATCACCTTTGTTGATGTGATAAACTACGTGGTAAAGCTTCAAGTCGGAAGGGCTAGCCTTTTCCTTGTCCAGTAAAGACAAATTAGGTCATTGGTTAACAAGACGCTGTTTTGTTTCAGACATAACAACCTATCTACCTGGAGACATAGGAGTCCCTTCAATTTTGGAAAATAGCAGCTTGCAGTGCGATAACTTCAGCACAATGATTGAAAATAAGCGTTCGTACTTGAAAAAAGATGTCAAGACTGAAACTCGGAGCGAACCCTTGTACACGGTCACCTCAAACAGGTTATTCAGTATATGAGAAGTAAATATTGACTAAGTATTGTTCTATAAACTAATAACAAGTATGTTATTTTTTATTATTTACAGTGGGAACACTATCATCCAAAAAATACAGAGGAGTCGTAGAAGAACTTCTGGATCGTTAGGCAGTTTAAGTCGGCTGCCTAAAACTCCAGCTGTAAAGACTGAACCTCCAGATAATGGTAAGCCTTTATGAACTCGAATATGTTGAAATATTAATACAAACTGTAACCTAAGTTTAACAAGCCCTTGCAGATTGGTGATCTTTTTAATTTCTGATTTACCTATTTATCCATGGTATACTTTAATTTTATTTTGTGTTTTGCAGCTAATACGTTCGAGGAGGACAAAGCTTTTGAGCGCACATTCAGTGTAAATAAAAAATCTAAAATGATCAACACCTATGGAAAATCTAAGACCTCGAATATTCCAAAGAAAACACCTCATTACACTGGATCACTGTCAGATCGACTGCAGCTCATAGATACCACCCCTACTGGCGAAGATCCTTACCAACTAGGGGAAGCTGACATGAGGGAACAGTCGCCTATTCCCAAACTTATGCTTCAAAAAACAAATCACGGTAGAATGAAAATATGTTCGGAGATGGGGGAGAGTTCATTGCCCTCTAGGCGTATATACGATTTGCCCACGACTGAGACAAGTACTAAAATGCCAAATAAAATAAAGTTAGAGAAAAGGTATAATTTGCCTAATATAGTACCGTATTCGGCAACGCAAACAACTACGCATACATTGACGCACACCTCGAACACGGTTACAGACGCGTGTACGCATATATCTACTTATACGCATGTTCCTAAGCCTTCTGTGCATACACCGAAGCAGGCTGCTACGCTAACTCCAAAGCAGACATCAACGCGCACTCCTAAGCATACGTCGACGCTCACGTCTACAAATGCGTGTACGCATATGTCGACATATACGCATACCACTAGGAACACGACTGCGCGCTCTGCATCGTCCTCGCACAAGGTTTCGCATAAGGCCAAAAAATCTCCCCAGTCTGGGTCACGAAAATCAAATACGACATCGAAAAAGTCAGCGCATAAAACCCCTACTACTACTCCACTTACGAGCCCATTTACGGCTACGTTTGCGCCTACTTTTCCAACGATGGCCTCACACACGGCCACGCTCGGGAGCTTGCAGGCTTCGCTCGCGATCCCGCCTCTCGGTCCGGTCTCTTATACGATTACTGAAATTAAAACAGAGTCCCCGACGCCGCCCTCGCCAACGAACCTATTTATGCACCAACCAGAAGTGGACCGCATAAAAAAAGAGCCTGATTTGGATTGGCCCTTCAGTTATTCGTCGATGCTTCCGGCGGGAAGTGAGACAAGCTTATGTGATTTTTCGTATGGGGAAAACTCGAATTTGACAACTTTGCCAGCATTAGATGTTACGGATTTCCGACAACTAATTGAATCAGATGCAGCTGCGGCGGCCGCAGTAACTGCATTAGAAAATATAGATTCGCTAGATTACAGCGCAGTCGAGAAGATTGAAAATGAAAGTACTAAAAAAAGGGCAGCACGTACTACAAGCTTGGTCGCGCCCGAGGTAGGTATTGCATCTCGATTGAACAATTTATTTCAGGGATTGTAAGTAAATTCTTACATAATTGCAATTTTTCAGGAGGAAACCCCGGACAATCGACGTGGCATGGGGAGCAAACGTGGAAGGAAACGAGCTCTGTCAAGTGCAGGGCTTGGTAAAAATGCCAAACAAAATTTATCGAAAACAGTCGGGCCCAAGCCAAAGATGGGCAGGGGAAAAGGTAGTGTAATAGAATTATGACTTCTCGCTTGTTTGCTATAATGATGACATAACTCGACGAGTAAGAAATATAGGACAGCGTTTTTTTTAAGTTAGACTAAAAATATTTTCATTATATTGCCAATATTTTTTTGCATAATAACCTTTTATAAAAAGATGAGAAGTTTATTTTACGTATTTCGTTACTTAATTTAAAACTTAATTTCGTTAATTTTAAATTCATCTAAAAACAACATCGAAAAATCTACATTTCTGAATTATATTTATTCCTTGACGCAAACGAGCGATCTCACGCTTAAGCCACCGGCTGTGGTGACGGCTGCGGCTGTGCGAGAATTTGGTACAGACAACCGCACGTTCATGGTAACAATATGACAGTGGCTGCGCCTTTTTGTCGGGAAGGCCGGTTTTCGTATCAGAGTGTACCACGGACCAGCGATTGACCGCTCTCCAACTCACCGCGAATACTTCGAATTTGATACTAAGCGCCTTACGCGTTGAATTCGGGGGCTTTAAAGTGTGGCGTAGATATTGGAAACAGACTTAAAAAATGTGATACTTTAGGGGTAATTGATATTGTAGTATTCAAGTAGTAATAGCATTTTGTGGCCCCTAAGCAATGTTGCGATTAAAACCCACCACTTACCTGCTGCGCATAACTTAGGTGCCATCGCAAATTTGTTCCGTACTCATGTTGAGATTTCTTTGCTGAAAGTAATGCTGGCCATATTTAACAATTACAAATATATCTGCTTATCACGAGAAGGCTAACGACAGTATCTAGGGGGAAGATTTAGAATTAACGTAAACACGTTTCTTCGCAACTCTCATCCAGCTGCTACCAGCCAGTCTGAATCCCAGGCCCAAGATCTTTTTGCGGAATTAAAACTAAATATTTTGCATAACATTTAATGTCATGGATTTCCGGAAAGCGATACCTGATATACCATAAATTATCTGAACTGTTTATCTCATTTTTAGCTGCGAGCCGCGGCAAAAAATCCCCTCTACCAGGAATGACGACGAGACAACAGTATCACACCCTGGTAGGAGACCCAGATCTATCGTGGTACCTCGGCCTGGATCCCGACGTTAAAATGGAAGATGTTGATCAGGGAGACTCTAAAAAAGCCTCCACTGTAGAGGTAAAAAAAGGGCCAGGTTGTCTTTAAAAGATTTTTAATAACTTTAGACAACGAACTTTTAAGCAAACATATCCAAAAACCCTTAAAGAAGTAAAAACTTATTTATTTTTAAATTTTAGGTACCTAGATGGCGGGAAAAGCCATACACTAGTTTATATAGTTTAGAAGGCACGGAGAATTTAGATGATAAGGTTTTTGAAAAGCGTCACCAAAAACTAGAAGCTGAGGAGCGGAGACAATTAAGGTACGGTTTTACAATCAATATTATATTTAATTTAAACTTATTTTTTAACTAATGGTTTCAGAAAGTCGATTTATTTTTGTCACATCTAACGGTTTATCGGCTGTTGTTTTCCTCAAGCAAGCAGTTAATTTGTTGTGTGAGTTCGGCTTTTTTTGGGTGTTTTCTTTGAAATGCGTGATACTAGACCTAATTAACAACCATTTTTACCACGATAACTTGAAGTCCAAACTGTCGTTTTGGAGAAATCAAACTTTCAAAGTTTTTTGGATTTCCACCTCTCCACCATAAACGGTTGATTTTGAGAAATCTACGCCATTCAGGTTGTTATACAGATACACTGCCGGTCCTGATCCCGCTAAAACGACGTTCAAACGAAAGAAAATTACTGCTTTGACTGCCTGATAGGATAGATTAAAACTTTTTTGCAAAAAAAAAACCGACTTCCAAAAAACACACGAAAAAAGTGGAAAATAACTTTACTTTCGGAAGTCGGTGACTATTGTTTGTTTCATTGACTTTTTTGCCACCGACATCCGAAAGTAAAGTTATTTTCCACTTTTTTCGTGTTTTTTTTGGAAGTCGGTTTTTTTTTGCAAAAAAGTTTTTATTTTACCCTTTTTAGTTATCGTATCACACACAAATCTTTGTCAAGTATCAATTTCGCAATTTCGTTTACTTGGATGACATTTTTTCCAGTTATTTTGATTTCAAAACCAAACTGCTGAACCGATTTTGATGAAATTTCTATGGGACCAATCGGGAAGTAAATCCATTCAGATAAAAGAACAATTTTTCAAATCGGTTCATAAATTACGGACATATGCGGTAACAAACACCAAAAAAAAACATACAACCGAATTGAGAACCTCCTCCTTTTTTTGAAGTCGGTTAAAAATATACCAGGTCGAGACAGATCTTACCTGATCTGATCGATCAGGGCCCGGCGCGTCAGTAACATCACATACTCGTAGTGGTAACAAGAAAATCTGCATCAAGGAAGACGTGTATCCAAAAAATTGAACAACCCTATTTTCTAAAAAATACTATCTTGTCAGGAACAATCGTTGTTTTCTGGTTATTCACTCGCTAAAAGTGGGCACTGTGGCCATTTTAGAAAGCCATTGAAACAAGGAAGCCGTTCCTATAATTTGCACGAAAAGTGAGAAAACTGCCTCAAAAAACAAGGAAAGTTTTAAGACATTTGTGGCACTTAATTTCCAAAGGCAGATGTACTTTTTTTGACAAATTGATTTTATGAACGTGGACGAGGCAAAAGGATTATGTAAGGATCGTAGCAGGTGGCGTTCTGTGGTTTCTGCCTACTCCCACGGGAAAAGGCGAGACTTTATGTATGTATTTGTCATTTGTTCATGAGCTATCAGAAAACTACCAGTTGAACATCCTGAATGGCTTCGATTTCTCACAACAAGCAGTTTATGGTGGAGAGGTCGAAATTTTTATAAAAACTTTAAAAGTTCGGTTCCTCCAAGACAACCCAGTTTGGACCCCAAGTTACTCTGGTCAAAATAGTTGCAAATTAGGTCTAGTATCACCCATTTCAACGAATACACCATGCTGAGACATGAAAAGGCTTTGTGAAACCAAAGTTTAGACCATAGTAATTTTTTTTCACCAAACACATACATAAATAAATTATTATATTAAATAATTTATATAAATAATTAAATATTATTATAGCTAGCCCCTACTGTCCCACTGCTGGGCAAAGGCCTCCCTCCATTCCATAATAATTATTGTATTTATTAAATATGTATGATACATTAACTCCATCCTGTATCCGCAATTTAATTCCCGAATTTAGGCATCAAGACATGAGATTTTGAATTTTATAATTCTAATCCGTAGCTTATGAATCTTTAAACAAAAATAAGAATGTTAATTTTCAAAGCTACATACAGTTACATAATAGCCAAGTAAAACCATTATCATAAAAGGTATCAAAATAACCATTATGGGTGCTATGCAGAAATGGTATATACTCATTATGTTACCAGCTAAACCCGAATTTTTGATTTGATTTTCCCTAGGCTAAACTGTTACTAGGAAAGCGCGTTCGGACTATGGCTAAACCCAAATTAGTTCGTCCGAAGCGAGTAAGGACAAGCTGAGTGATTTTTCCTAGGCTAAACGGTTTTATCCTTATGTGTTTTGACCATCTAGTTTGGATAAAGAAAACTTTCGGTTTGAACGCACTTTGAACGGACTATTTTACCCTAGGACAAACTAGTTAATTAGGCCGGTAACATTAACATATATATATCGAAGGTATTCATAATGTTAATCTGCAATATGTGGATCCGTATATGTCTACACAGTCCTAATAACTTTCGAAAGGATGTTTTTCACCGACTGGCACCTATGGTGCCGCCGGGTCTCCTACTTTTCGAATGTTGCATTTATCATTTTCTTTGTTAAACGCCTTCAAAACTAAGGAAATAAATGGGTAAGTATTTAAGGGATAATATAAACATTACTTATACATACTTCAAACTTTCCCTAATGTATTTATATTGTCTTTGGTCCTAAGACTGAAAAAGTCTAGGGCAGGAATTGAAACTTTGTAAACATTTTCAGATGGCATATGCGACGGATTCGTGAGCAAAGACATGTGGAGCGTCTTCGGATGAGGCAGCGGGACCCCTGGTACAACCACTCTCATGACCAACCTTCAGTGTACACGATCTGGCCGCAGCCCCAACGGGACGTGCGCATGATCGAAATTACCGACACTCTCCCCGTCATGGCCTTCGGGGAGGAGGTACCAGATCTACCGCCAGCGTTAGTATACTTTGGATACAAATATTAGGACGAATAGTGCTTTTTTGAACATTCACGGTTTCGGTAACAGTGTGTGGGCACTTTTTATTTGTTCATTATTTAGTACCACTTCTAACAATATTGTATGTTTCCAGTGACTTCATGCTACCTTGGGTGAGAACATCAAAACCTTTGAAGAGATCGAAACGTTCGAAGACGCTTCACTGATTTTATGCTGTTTGTAAAGTATTCATCGCTGGATTTAGCACCTGGATGTGGTCTCGCGCTTCTATAATGGTTACCAGTCTTACCAGATGGTGGAGAAACTATCCAACCTTTCGAACAAAATTGTATTGGAATACACCAATACCCTAACATCGAACTGGCTGGCTGGTTTAAGGACGATATGGCTATAAAACCCCTTTGTCGTGCAGTATAGACTATAGTAAACGCGATTGCAACTGCTTATAAAGTATATACCACACACCGACCATAATTATTATAGTCAAGTGGAACTATACATTAAATTCTCTGTTATAAGGTGTAACTTTAGAAATCTGGACTTGTAAAGAGTATGATTGAAAGGTATGGAGTTTCTCAAAAGACCCAATGGATCCGAAGGCTGTTGAAAATTTGGCAGAATGAGTATTTAATTTAAAATTTTCGCGACGTTTGAACTCGTACTTGTTTCTTTTTTTATAAAATTGACTTAAAATCTCCATAAAATATAATCGTAATTGAGATTAAAACACAAGTAAACATAATTTTTATTTCGCTTAACTATTCTGAAATTCTATTTTACGTAATAAAATGACACGTGTGCACTAGAAAATTGTTATACAGTATTAAAAATCTGAGATTAAAGGCCACACATGATTTTCAATACTAAAATAACAACGTATCTACTCGTCAAAAGACAACAAAGGTCTACTTCGACATTGCTGGTACATTTACAGCTAAACTAGGAACCGTGACAGTGTCAATTTCATCAGTTAATCATGTATCTAACTGGAATTATGGGATAAAGATCCGGTTACTTGAGAAATATTTAAACCTGCACAATCACACTCTATATATGCGTCCAGCTTAGCGTTTAATTTAATTTAGTCGCCTGTAATATGGATTCATGTTGTCACGATTGTTAATGTTCAGTCGTTTTTAAAACTAGTAGAAACTTCTGAAGTAAATTAAAATTTATTTTTGAAAGCGATTGATAATCAGTTAGTCTGATTTCTTGTAGGTGAGATTGCTGCTTAAAGCTCTCTCACGTTAGCAGACTATGTCTCACATTGTGTACGTATACAATGCCATACTGCTCATTATTCTGTTGCGCAAACGTCGCCCAAGGGGCACATCGTAACTGTGTTGGTTCCTTACCTACAGGCTCGTACTCAAGTTCGTCAAGGGTAGGACGAACTTGAGTACGATATCGCCCTAAATATATCGAAACATTTAGATGTTTATTAAGTATTGTTTAATTTTGTAAATATGGCATGAATTCTGAATGAATTGAAAATTGTTAAGAGCGAACATATAGAATATGTTCGAATCTTCGTCGAAGGGTTATGTTTGAGTGCGCAAATTGATCGTTATTAATTGAGTAACAAGTATTAAAATACAAGATCGTATTTTGAAATTAAATTAGTGTTTCGGATTTCGATAAGATAACATTTGTAACACTTAAGGCCCTTCTTATTTAGAAAAATTGTGAAAAAAATTAATTCATGTACCTTACCATATTCATTCTATCCTTTCTAACCAACACTTTACTAAATAAACTCGTACTATTTCTAGTAGATACCTATTCACTATCAGAATTAGGGAAGGAACCCTTCCGTCATACGTTCCCTTATTCACATTTCTTTATCCGAACTTACAAATGTATGGATTAAATTAATTAATAAATCAACCACGATAATGTGATTAGGATTGTCTAGCGGACATCTAGCCGATATTCAAAGAGCGGAAGTCATCCGAACGGGTAGTTTAAATTTAGAAAAACATTAAGGGCCTGTTTCCATCAACGCGGATAGGGAGGTTTCTCGTTAAATACTAAAAACCGAATCGATATCCGATCTTTCGCTAGGAGCGAAACTGTTGTTTTTATTTATTTTGTTTTTTTTTTTTATTATCTGGCTGTCTTTTTTATTTCACTAATACAATTATTTTAATTACTGTGAGTAAGCAGTAGAAACTTTTTCATCTTTATTTGCATATCGCTTTCACAACCATTGATTAAGTTATAGTTGTATCTTAAAAAAACGAAAATGACTCAAGGCTAGCAACCATTACAGAAATAATCTAACAGAATTGTTACAATATGATTTGAATACTCTTTTCTCCCTTAAAAAAAAAACACGTTTAGTATATCTATTTTGAATTTCGGATTCCATACGATACTTTACACATTATCTTTATACATCATTACGTAAGTAATAAAAAAACCGTGACTTATACCGTATTTCTTAACTACTTTTAGCAAATTATCATGACACGTAAATTCAACATTTTAGCAAGAATATGCATATTTGTCAAATGACGGGCATTGTACTTCAAAATTAAATAAATTGTGAATGTTGTGAACTAGTCGTTAAAAGAAAATAGCATCAAATGTTAATTTATATAAATAAGTTCTTTTTCGAATTGCAGCCCATTTAATGGTTCACCCACCTACTTCCAATTTTACAGAGGATTAAACTTAGATAAACCAACATATTTTCTTTACTCCGTGAAATAAAGAGGTTTGCAAACCCTTTTTTAGTTTTGGCAAGTAGGTATTGGGCTATTACGGCCAGAACTTAAGAAACATTTACACGTACAGTCATTTACTTATTACATAATCGTCATTACTTGTAAACGTAATAGATAGAGGTCGTTCGTAAAGAAACTGTAAGTGCTAGCTAATTATATTCGTCATGTTCTAGAATTATGGATAGGTAATCTAGCTAAAAATTACTGTGCTTGTTCTAGTAATTTAGATAATGTTTGCCTATTTAAAAAGACACGCGGGAGATAAAGAAATCTGTGATTCTAGAAGACTGCGCTGGAAATATAAGTGGGGCAAAAAATATTACTCTGACGTTAGAATGGAATTATAATTGCATCTACAATTGAGCGGAGCGACGACTCATGACCGTACATGATGCATGTATTTAATTATAGAATAATACGTGTAGTTGGTAGCGAATTCGAACAAGCTAACATTATCTTAAATGATTACCTAAGCGAGTATTTTATCATCTAAGTAATCTTAAGAATGTGAGTGAAAGAAAATAAGTTGCCCTTGTATATTAACCACTTCTATTTACTGTTAAAAAAATTGAAATACTTACTTGATTCCTAATCATTTCCATGAATTACAAAGATAGTGGTCCATTTTATGTCAGAGTATGGCCACATGTAAACATATTCTGTGTATTTAATTTTGATCACCACTTAAGAGGATACTCCTAATGCTTTTTGTTAAGGGTTTCTCCTAAACACAAAATAATCAGGCAAGTCGCACAAAAAAAAAAACAGATTTAATAGATATAATTTTGATTTCAAGAATTATGAAAGAAATCATCTTAAAATGTCACTTTCTGCTAATCTTGATAACCTAGGTATCAAGACCAGAAGTAAATACATACCTAGGATCGATGGCAATATGACAGATTATCTGTAATTAGCCACATTTATAGTTAAATCCGTGTGGTTTATCTTACGAATGTATCCCACTGTATTTAACGCACCCTTCAATATTTTTTAATACCTATTGTTTTGAATAGTGATATTTTTTTAATACATTCCTTGCCGTTTCTACTAAATTTGGTCATGCTTAGGTATATAAATTACCAAATAGTTTTTTTTTGTACCTCCTTGGAGTTCATTTAGACCATTCGATGCGGTTTCTTGTGAGCTTTTTTGTTACCTATTATATTCACCTATCAATATTTTCCATTGAGAGATATTTAAATTGGTACACCACACCTATATGAACTAACATTATACAGATTTTGCGGATTCCTACAGTTCAGTGCCCATTCTCTACACACATATATATATATGTGTAGAGTGAGGACTTGCCTAATATGACACATTTCAATTAATTCTATATTATAACATGATTAATCAGTCACTACATAATTTCTGTCTATTTTACTAATTCCGTTGTTTACTAAGTAACAAATTAACAAATAATTTAAAAAAAAAGATGTAACTTCGTTCTAACCGCAAGCTTACACGATCTTTAGTACATACCTACATCTGTAATTATAATAATCTCAGTTTTTAAAGGATAACAAACTATTTAATTAGCCGTCTATTCTGGTAAAATAAACACAATGTAGGTTAACAAAAAATAATTGTAAAATGTAATTTATTTTGACTAATTCAACCATTATCTAACTATGGGAACTTGATCGAGGCTGAAATAAGTAGTCTCCTTCATAATGCGTAAGCCAAATATAAAACGTTTTATTAGCATTATGAATGAATTTTGAGCTTGTGGTATTCTTTAACTATTTATTGGGATTAAATTCATTTTGTAAATGAGTCATTTAGGTACATTAAATATGGAATCATTATTATGTAGTTACTATTGTTAATGAATAAAAGTAAACATTGTAAATATTTTGAAAAATAGAGTACCATTTAATTATTATGTAATTACAAAATTATGTTAGAAAAATCAGTCTTTTAGTTAGATAGCTGTATGTAGTATGTCATAATAAGATTTCTCTAACATTCACTATCTCCGTCAGTTCTCTTTTAGTTACATCATAGCCTTTAGATAACCGTCGTCTGTCAGTGTCAGTCACAATATTATGCAAAAATCTCTGTAAAGTTCATATGATTGACTGTCGTAGGTAATATAACAATTATGTAAATAACACTGAAATGTGTCATAAATCGTAGAGCACATAAACTTACCTGTAAGTATGTAATAATAATAATAAAAGTAACAATATTAGTTCTCCAGGAGTATAATTATGGGAATGAAAAAAAAACAGGAGTCTATTTACGATATAGGACAATATGTCTCATAAATCATAAGTTATGTAGTGTGTGTAAGAGAAGTAATGCTTTAATCTTTGTTTTCATATTTTGCGTTTGTCAGATTGTCGCGCTTTCAAGATTATGTTTTGTCGTCCGATAGGTTCCAAACAATTGGAATGTTAAAAGGTTCGTTTCGAATATTTTTGTTTGTTATTATTATAAAAATATCGAGTAAGTACCTATAATATTATTTTTGTATTCGAACTGTGTAAAAGTTGATTATTTGTAAACAATCATGGTAGTGTTGAAGGAGATCTTTAATTTGAGACCGTATTGGTCTTCCTATTATTTTGATTGTAGTTAATAAGTGGTCATGTAATTAAAAGTTAGATTTTTGGAATTGTTTTTTTGTCGGGAACTTAATATTATTATGTTGAGTTAGTCGTTATGTCTATGATGTCCTGTATGCTTTTACATCCAACAGGAAGCCACAAGTAACGTTAAGTGTTATCACTCAATTATATTTTAAATACACGCGTGCTATGTATTTTTGGCCAATAATGTCTAATTCATAGTCATTAAAAACACTTATAACTCCTTTTATAGGTGTTTTTAATGTAGTTTTATTGATTAATAACACAGGAAAAATAAAAAGGCATTTTAATGCCCGGGCGTTTTAGTCCGCATTTCTATTCCATTATTATTTTTAAGCTCAACATGTACTTTGCAAAATATGTTTTTCATTAAAAAAAACCTACATTTAGGGTAATTATTTATATTGCTTCTAGTTAACTTGGAAATAAATCAAAGTGAAGAAAGTTGATCAACGGTTATTTAAGTCAACATTCACGTTACTTGTGGGTGTAAAGTATATTCAACGGAAATAAGTTAAGTTTAAGTATTATGTAGATTAAGATTGTTGTTGGAGAGTAAGCTTATTATTATAATTACTTAAAAATAGCTGTTAGTGTGTAGCGTTGCAGTGCAGTTAAATTGTTCCACTCATAGATACAGTGGTACGAAGTAATTCATAAATGTTTCGATTATATCCGAGGTTGCTGCACTGTCCACTTGGCATAAAATAATAAGATCTCATTAATCGTTAATAAATAATTGGAATTTATCTGTTCTAATAGATATTATGGAAGTAAAGTCGGGTACATATATAGTGAAGTGTAGGTCTGTACAAAAGAAAAAATAATATTAGCCACATTGTACCGACTATAAACAATAGAAAATTGCATATCAATTTAGGCAAATTATAACATCGGCGACTTCATGAACAATTGTCTGAGTAGTACTCTTCTATTTTTGTTTTTAGTAAAATACTACAATATTTCGACAAAAATATGCAAATTGTTCTGCTATGTAGATACTATTATAATGTGGCATTTATTAAATAATCTTAAAATATGGTATGTTTCAGTGTACAAGTAGTGTATATAACACTATTAAAATTAGGTAGCTTAAATATTTATCTTCCCGTATGTTTAAGTCTCCTAACTTCGGTTTAATTACGAATTCATGTGATACTTCAGTCTAAGTTGTCTAAGTACATGAAAATAAAGGAACTTTGTCTCTAGAATGTACCCAGATTTTAATTTATTGCTTTTATCTTCCTGTATCTCTACGAAGGTTGCGGCGAAAAAAGGGATTGTTAAAGAAACCATCATAAAGATTGGATAAAGTGCATTTATTGAAACATCAAGTTTTACACATCGTGGTTTTGACAGTTAGTATTTATCGGAATCGGAATAGATTAATATAGCATTGTGATGCTATTCTAAGTTACCTATAGAACCAGTAAACACATAGCAGTTACACCAATTATAGTAGTAATAAATAACTGACTCTGCGAAGCTAAGTCACGCGATACATCATAATTATTAATGATAAACAGTTATACTAACATCTAGTGAATGTCACAGACCAGAAAGCAAGCGGGCGGTTATACTAACATCGAGAGTACGACATCAGGCTATTTCTAAACGTTTCGTTTCTTACGCTCTGTATAATATTGAACTACTTCTAATGGGTGGAGTGTAATATAGAGTACATTTTCGGCAGGCGAGGGTATTATGGAGCCGAAAACTGCAGTAACAAATCCCCACGTGTATCAAACGACGGTTTTCAATACACTTTCGAAGAAATATGATAATAGAACGGAAAGTATTTTTGTCATTAACTATTAGGAAATTAAATGATTTCCTTTTTTCCCCGCGCTTTTCTTTCGCCAGGTTGAAGGAGAGGCAAAAGTATGAAACCGCTTAATAAAAGCCTAATATGAAAAATAGAAAGTTCAAATACTTTTTAATTTAGAACACAAAGATAATTTGTTGATAAAAGATATTATTTTTTATAAATAATAATGTTTTTTATGATATTCTGTTCATAAACACAATTTAAATTTTCATTAAATATGGAGCCCTTAAAAACATACACCTCTTTGCTGAAAAAAAAAGCAATCACCGCCGACTTTATGGAATTGAACTGTTGTTTTATGTTATCTGTGGAAAAATCAGGAAAAATAAAACCCTCGTGCGTGATAAATGAAAAACATTCACAAATGTGGAATACATTCCATGTTGAATCTAATCGTAATGCAATAAGAGCCAGTTTTCGAGGAAG
The DNA here is from genome assembly GCA_964057025.1 of Standfussiana lucernea. Lineage (NCBI taxonomy): Eukaryota > Metazoa > Arthropoda > Insecta > Lepidoptera > Noctuidae > Standfussiana > Standfussiana lucernea. The sequence continues at coordinate 12,432,285 of OZ059784.1, forward strand.
TGTATTGAAAAATCATTTGCAATATCTAGGTAGGCATACACTGATAGGTACGCACCCAACATCCGAGAATCATTAGGACACTGTATGATTATACAAGACAAAAAGATTACATAACTGACAATAAAATGGACACATATGATGTTTCCTAGGTGGGTACGTTTCCGGAATCAATGTGCTAACACTGCATTGTATTCGTTTCACTCTTTTAAGCATACATCGGCGTGTGAAAATGAATCTGAATCTCATATCTTATACATATTAAGGAATCTACACGGTAAAAACTGTTTTTAAATTGCTAATCAACACAAAACTTGCTAAGAGATTGATTTGTGTTACTTCAATCAGTCAAGCACAGCAGTTAGGCATGTTACAGTTTTTTTTATTTTATTTATGAGCTCGTTCTTCATAGCTAACAACTGCAAATTCGTAATTCACAGAGTATTTGTCTTTCAGTCGTTTTTAAACCGACAGTTTATGTCCTAATGAGAGTAAATCACTAATAGAAACGAACACGAACAAAAGCACCACACGCTACGCGTCGAGTGCGGATAACAATTACAATAAAAATAAGTGATGCCAAAGATATGAATGGTAAGTCTTAGGTATAGTTCAGTCATGGCTCTAATTCTAGAACTCATGTACTAGCCTGTTCCATGAACGAACAAGGCCGTAATAGTAGAAAATAGCTGCAAATTAATATTACATAAATACACTTACTTATACGAGTATACGTGCTTAATACTACCAGAAGATTATAATTTGCAAAGTCTTTTAACCTACCATACTGTCATAAAATATTCAAATTCAGCTGCATGTCATGATTAAAGTGTGTGTGAGTCAATTAAAGTGTAAAAATAAATTGCAAAAAAAATAGAAATAAAACATTTCATAAAAAAAAAAACTAGCATAAATCCAGCCCAATGTTTGTAATGGGTTAATGATTTAACCCATCACAAACCATTGTAAAATGCAAGAAACTCATTGAGCTTATAACTTAGCACCAATAAAAATATAAAAATGTAAGCAGGTACTGGTCACAAAAATACAAAAATAAACATTAGTAATTTTAACGAAATGCAATCTGCATTTGTAAATATGGCTCACGAATCACAGTAATCACATAAAAATTTATGCAGATAAACATCCGTAATTTATGTTTTCAGAGTCAACTTATAATTATACTTACATTTAAAGATTTCTTATTATATATATAGTATATTTTAAACAATATTTTATATAAATATATAGATACTTAAATAATTTTAGCAAAATAAATCTACTCCAAATGTCAAACATTTGTGGCAAAGGACAAATTTATTATCCTAATTCTTGCACCGTACCTAATCATTTATGTACATAGGTACTTATAATTTAATATATTAATCAGAATAGATAGTACAAATCCCCGTAAGTAACGGTTCGTACCATCATTATATTACTGTTGAGCCGACAAATACATTCCTAGATGGTGCAGTTATTTTATCAGTACATTTTAATTCATTTTAGCAATTTGGCATATAAAATGTGAAGTGTAATGCCATGTAGCATTCTAATTATTTATACACATATTTACTATTATGGCAACTGAATATAAGATTCTCAAAACCTATTATATAATAGTGATTATACATTGAATTTTAATTAACTAGACATCAGGTAAACTAAAAATATTATATGGGGTATACTTATGAACAGAAAGAATCTATAAATGAAGGGTTTACCTGTCCTTATGTAGACAAAGGTTGCGTTTTAATCCATTGCTAAATAAATTGTAAATTAAAAATTAACCTAAAAACAATTGAAAATAACCTAATGATAATATCCTTAAACCCTAAAGTATCTTAATCATAATGATTTGATAGTACCTTTGGTGAAAAAACATTTGGTTGTGAGTAAGATTGTGTGATTCATAATATGATTGTTTTAATAGTTCACACTGATATTCGCTTAATTTACTGTTCATCATCAGTATCTTCAAAATACAGCTCAATTTCGGCTGCTACGCAGTCTTTCATTAGGGTGTCAAGTTCCTGAAGCGAACATTTCTCAATAGGAGTTTCTAAGTATTTCTCCATTTGTGAAAGGCGTTCTGCTTCTAACCTTCTGCAACCCCTGGTAGTTTGTGCATCCTCCGCTGTCCCAATACGTTCTACGTGCATCTTATATAGTTGATGTTCTCTCGGCTGCATTGGCTGTAACAAAGCAATATGCTTATTAATACTGCATTTTGTAATTATTAGTTACTACATACATAATGAATTACAGATTTCTTGTATGTAAGAAGCTGAGAGATCTTACCTCTTTTGGGCAAACTATCTCTGCAGGAATTTGGGCATTTGGTGTGAAAACAAAAGGTTTGTAAAAGGACATGCCTGGGTCTGGGGTGGCGGTGAACCAGTGTACATTGACATTTCCAGCTACGAGACATGACACCTGGAAGAAGATTATTTGAGTAACAATGTCTTAACAGACACCTGCAATACTGAATTCACAATTTCATTTCTTTGCTACCTGACTTCCTTGAGTAGGGAAAGTGTCATCACAACCTCTGCAGATACGACTCTCCCTGTGCCTCAAAACATTCATCATGTCCCGTACGTAAAACGCATATGTAGCAGTTGACTCTTTCAATAACCTCGTCCCTTGTCGTTGCCTCATTTCATCACCACCAGATGAGTAACATCTCATAAAGTTGAATTCACCCTAAAAAAATGGAGAATATTAGAACTTAGATAGCTCAAAATGCTGTCCTTGCTGTGCATTTTAAATCATACCTGTCCATCCCAAAGACGTAGACGCTGAGTCTTTTCCATTAAGTTTTCTGTATGTTTATCCATTTTTGTGGTAATAGTGAGACCATTAGAAATGTTTCTATAACCAGTGGTTATTTTTTCAGCAGCCCATATCTTGCCACTGGTCTCTAGAACCCAAGCCTCTTTGGGGTCTGCAATTAAGAAAGAGTTGTGGTAGAAGTGGCTATCATCATGCTCGGAGCATGGACCACCTTGACCATACTTCTCAAGAAGTGCTGTTATAATATCCACAGCTGCTTCAGCAGAATCTGCCCTCTCTAAGCCAAGACTGCGAAAAAAGAAAAGATTTAATCTTTCAGTAGCTACAACACTTGCTCAAAGTAAAACTGTTGCCGGTATTTTTTTTGCTTTTGCCGATTACTTGGAAAGTTGATATTACCTATTATTCTAATTGCAAATATATAAGTAGATTTTTTATCAGCTCTAGGTTTTAGTTTCAGATTTCAAAATTTTCTCTTAAGTCTATTTTTTTTCTTAAGTCTACACTTAGGAAAATGGCATATCAGGGACCAGCAATTGTCAGACTCTGACATCATATTAGAATCCCAGAAATCCTCATAAAGTTCTTCCATAACGCGTAAACCCTTATGCATTCGTTCTCTATGCTCTGCTATGTTTGTATATAGTTAATCAATGTTTGTTTCTTTTTATTTATTTTATTTCTTTCTATTATACACCCATGTATGCTGTAGGTATGCTGTAGATGCTTTTTTGGAATGTTATCACCTATATTGGTTTATACTTACCAACAACAACAAATAAATATTCTAGTTGAAACTCAAGTTGCAAAATTGATTGCATGTTATCATCGAATAAAAACACATTAATAGTGACAGTCAAAGACTAAGCAACTAGACCACAAACATTTTTGAGGATTGATCTGAAAAATCATGTCATAAGTGAACATTATCAACAACAAAATACCCAGCAACAGGCAAAAAGTAAAATGTTAACTAGTGTAATCATTTGAGTGCAGGAACAAGGCAGCAATGCTAAAACCTTTAAATTAGTCAATTTATGGACACACTAGCCTGTTAGATTATTGGTGCCATTTAATTGACTTGCTGAATGAACATATAGTTTAGGTGGAGTACTAATTATAACGTTATATTGTAAAGGGCAATATCTAACAAAAAATTACATGGATTAAAGCATAATCTATGAACCTACCGCACTAAGTCCATCCCTAACAACCGTTTTGGTCGGGCATCTCCTTCTCCCTCATTGTTCTTGGTCCACACAGCCTCATTGCCAATGACAACATTCTTATCATTAGCGCCCATCTCTGCCCCCCACATCCATGCCGGTTTGCTCAATATGATGGAGTTTACTGGAGATACTCCTTCTATTGTCATATAGGTGCACTGCAATATCACGAACCCATGTAATTAACCCGATAAATATTGTACGAACCCCGATGCAAAATAGTTCGTCTAGTATGGAAAGTAGTGCAAAGCGTAAAATATAGAAAGTAAATATTGGTAAAATAATTAAGAATGTTTAATAAAAAGAAAGTAAACCACAATTTGAGGAACATTTTAAAGTTTATTTTAACATAACTGAAATTCTTTCATGACTTTACATAACATAAAAAATTAAAAAAAATATTCTAAAAAACATAACCCAAAAGTATTCGTCTACCCTAGTCACTCACGCAAAATAGTTTGTCTACCACTTAGTTGTGTCGCCTTTGCTCTCAATGACAGCTTTAATGCGAAGAGGCATGGTTGCAACCAACGCTGCACACTCCTCAGGCGTAATTGACTCCCAGACAGCCAAGAGTTTAGCCTTTAAGTCGCTCTTCGATCTTGATGGATTTTTACGGAGAAATTTTTTCATTTTCCACCATAGGGTTTCGATCGGCGACAAGTCCGGGCTGTTAGATAGCCATTCGATTGTAGGGATGCTTTTCGCCAGTAGCCACGTCTTTGTTGTCATTGCAGTATGGCGGAAGCACCATCCTGTTGAAAAATGAAGGAATCTAGAGGGCAGTGAATTCTCTTCCAAAAGGTTTTGATACCTTGCAGCATTGATAGAACCATGCACAAACTGCATACCACCAACACCTTGTGCAGACATGCAGCCCCATATCATAAGAGACGCCGGAAACTTCACTTTGCGTTTGAGACAATCAGTATGAAATGCCTCATTTTTGTTCTGAATCACTTTTTTCCTTTCATCGCCGACTGTCACTTCAAATTTGGACTCATCACTCCAAATGATACTACGCCAATGATCGGAAGTCCAATTTAAATGATCACGAGCAAACTTCAACCTCTTTTTCTTTTGTACAGTAGTCAACAGTGGATTCTCCTTAGCGGTGTAAAATCCGTAACCCATTCTTTTTAGGACTTTTTTGCAAGTATCAACTGAGACGTATTTGTGAATCATGTCCTTCCATTGCACAGTGAGTTCCCCAGTTCGAGCACGACGATTATTTTTGATAATTTTCTTCAGGATTCTGTTTTCTACTGCACTTGTGATGCGTGGTCGACCAGTTTTCTTCAAACAAGAACTCGGTTCTATTCTTTTTACAGTGCTGAATGATAGATTGGACTTTAGACCTGGGAAGTTTCAAGTCTTTAGATATTTGGTAACTTGATTTGCCAGCATCGACCCCACAAACTATTCGCTTTTGAACCTCTTCACACACGGGTTTGCCACGACCCATTGTTATTTGAAATTTTCAGAATTTATACTGTCTCACTTGACAAATGACACAGAATTACTTTTAAAAATTTAAATTATGCAATATAATTGTACAAAGAAGGAATAATCTTATTTAACTCACCGATAGACGAACTCTTTTGCATCGATTAACAATTAGACGAACTATTTTGCTTATAACTTCTTCGAATTTAAAACAGGATAATTATGTATAAATTTAAAAGCTAAAATAGTTGGTTCATAATAAAAAAATGGCATAAGTAACGCGACATGTGATAGTAGAACAGTTTAATATTTTATGTAAATATACAAAAATAATTAAGTTAGAAAAAATCTCACAGAGAAAATTTCACACTAGACGAACTATTTTGCATTGGGGCTCGTGAACCAAAGTCCGTACAGTAGAATTTACTAGAAACAACAAGAAATATAACAATGAAACCACAGAGCTGTTATGAGGAGAGAACGGATTGTAGGTAATAGTTTGATTTTAAACCATACAACAATTATTTTTGCTACAAAGAGAATTCTAATCCTTACCTTGAGCATTTTATCTCTGATGCCGCCTCTGATTAAAACAACTTCTTGGACTTCATGCTGGGGACGGTCAGAGTTTTTTCCAAATAGCACTACGTCGTTTTTGGTATGCGAGGGCATCACGACAAATGTGTCGCAAGATTTTGGAAATTTGGACAGCATTTTAAAAAAATCCTTTTTTATTGCTGAGTGGCAAAAAGATTTTTAATGCCGCAGCTTAGTAACAAATTTCCTTTATCTAGGCCAGCGGACTGCACTATGAATAAAATACGATAGTTAATAATAAATAATCTATGAAACCGCACACCGAAAACTGGACCAATCAATAATGTTAAACAAGCTACAAGGTGACAAGGGTCATGAAAATTACAAAAATTAGGAACAGCGAAGTGATGCCTAAAATATGTCAGTTCCTGGTAAGAATCATTCTACATTACAGTGTATTTTACTTACATTTGCGCTATATTTTTTGCTTTTGTTTTGACGCAACAGCCTCAACGAAATCTTTTTTTTTTTTATAAGTTTAATGGCCTGGTTGCCAACCAACGAAATCTTAGGTGATCTTAGGAGACTGTGAACACAGATTATAAAAATCATTGGATCGATAACTAACAAAAAACAGATTATACAGGCTTTTAAGATGCCTAGTTTTAGGCGATTTTTTCTCAGTCTTGACAATGCCGAATGAAACGAGACCATCGGGTGGAAGCGCCAGGGTAGCCCTCGAAATTCAAATTCTCTTACATTTTTTTGCAATTTGCCGGTCATTGTCAGGCTGTACATTGAAGAAAATATGATTCGCGGCTATAATAGGTATTTAGTTACAGAATTATGATTATTAAAATCATCAATACAACCCTCAAAGTTCATACAACTCCATTGAATAACACTATTTCATGTAAAACAATAATATCTCAGCCCTGTGCCAAATGTGTAAAGATTATTTCGATATTGTTTTTAAATAAGTAATAATATGTTATTGCTTAATTATTATTTACTTCGGATATGAAAAATCATGGTTTTTCAGATTTGAAGTGGCAGATCGTTTTTACAACAGGAAACTGCACGATTGACCTTTTTTTTTAGAGAGCACTAATTATTTGTGATACAAAACGATACACAATGGCATCTGTCGGCGAATGAATTTTATTAGTTTTATATAACGTGCGTGGTCAAATGGCCAATGTATTTTGTGCAGTGGGGGTGGGGTAAGATCAGCTATGCTAACTCCTTAGCTTATTCCTCAATCGTATTACCAGCCATTGGAGATTCTTACTACCGCTAGTAGACATTTGTTTCCAAAATACGCAATAGATGGCGTCAGTACAACTACAGACAAACAGGATTTGAGTTTTATTGGAAAACCGATTTTGATCGATTAGGGATAGATTTTGATGGATTACTACACGGGATTACTGCATATTACGTTAATTTGTAAAAACACAGACTTTATTTTTAAATTTATAAAATTGAAATTTATATAACAACATTAAACTTCTTGTGTTTTTGTTCGTCCCTAGTAGCTACAAATTAACCGTAATAAATTTGGAACGGGACGTTCTAGTGATTTCCCAGTTTTTAACTACACACATCAAAAGTATCTAGGGATCAACATATATTTTTGCAATAACTTTTCTCCTGATTGATATTAATTAAAATTTTCTTTAAGGATTCATCAAATAAAGTGTTTTCGTTTGTCACAGTAACGATAAACCAAGTCACCTTTGCATTAATAAAGAAATTTGCCATTTTCCTAATAAAGGGATTTTTGACATTTGAACCACTAACATTAAAGTTCGAAAAAAAGACTGAAATAACAGTTTTCTTTAAAATTTTATTGGGTAACTTAAACAATTAATAATCCGTGTTTCTACCGCGAACACTAACAACACAAGAACATCGGTTTGGCATACTCAAAATGAGTTCATCCAAATCACGCTGTGGAATGGCCGCCCATGTTCGTTGCAACAACAAAAAAAGGTCTTCTTGCGACTGGATGCCCTCCATATTCGGCAGAGCTCTTCTCTGTAGCATATCCCATGCATGCTCAATCGGGTTCAAGTCTGGCGACTGAGCAGGCCAGGGCAGGACATTGATGTTAGCTGCGGCGAGAGTCTGTCTTACAACTCTTGCGGTGTGCGGTCGTGCATTATCATGCATTAACTGAAATAAGGGACCGATTTGCACTTGTAGAGGAACGATGACGTCTGATACAATCGTCTCAGCATAAATTTGAGCGTTGAGGTTGCCTCTGATCCAAATCAACTCAGTTCTTCCGCCGATCCAAATACCCGCCCATACCATGATGGTTCCACCACTATAAGGATGGACTTCCTGGCAGGATTTTAATCGCTGTTGGCGTCCAGGGGTTCTCCAGTGTCGTATACGTCTTGTATCCGGTCTCATACCAAAACGAGACTCATCAGAAAAGCACACGAAACGCCATTGTTCTTCTGCCCAATTTCTGTGTTCAAGAGCCCATTGATATCGAATCCTACGATTGTGCATTGCTATAGGTGGTACCCGTAGCGGTCTTCGGGAATGAAGGTTCACTTCATGCAAGCGGTTTCTGACTGTTTGGTCGCTAATTAAGTTCCCTGAAGAGTGATGAAGCCTCACGGCTAACATCATGGCGGTTATTGTTGGAGCTCTTCGAGTTAAGATTTGAATGTATCGGTCTTGTCTCCGTGTGGTGCAGCGATACCGTCCTCCATGGCGCTCAGCCACGGTACCAGTGCTTCGGTAACGTGTCCAAAGTCGACTGATAACACTCTGACTTGTATTCAGAGCTAAAGCCACAGTACGTTGCCGGGAACCAGCTTCTATCATTCCCACGGCTCTGAGCATTTCTTCCCTGCTTAAATGACGTCGCCGCTCCATAATAACGTTGGTTTTAATCAGTAGTAGGGAAACAGTAGCACTAATAATGTCTTCAATGCGTTGTATGTTTTTATAGGGAAAATATTGACAGCTTATTTTCATCTTTTACTCGAATTTGATTGAGAGTTCCTGATTCAAATTATGAAATGCACCAAAAAGGATCCATATAAATTTATAAAATCATAAATTTATTACAAAGCCACATCTCAATCTCAAGAAATCCGCATAAAAATGCTTGATCCCTAGACACTTTTGATGTGTGTATTTTCAATATTTTTTCAATAGGTATTGAAATAAGAAGTGCAAAGGCTTTTTATTCTGAGATAAATATTCTTATGGCTATATAAAGGCGTGCGGTTTGAGTGATCCACTTTATTGACAATATCATTTTCATCTCAGGTTTAACAAATTTTTACCTTCGCCTTATTGTTTTAACATTTTTTTACTAAATCTTCCTTGATTTCTGTTAAGACTGGAGAGAGGATCACTCAATCCACATGCACATGGCTGTCGTGCCCAACAATTGGTTGTAAAGTTGTAAAAATCTCTTTCTCGAATTTTCTCGAAAAAATATTTACCTATGTAGCGGGAGCAGATTCTTGCTTAGCCATTTGAAAATACCGCTCGTTGCTTCGTAAAGCCTCTTAGAAGTCGGTAGTCTAGAATCGCATAGGTGCTTTCTTTTTACCTCTTTATTTGTAGGAAGCGTGTTACAATCTTGGCTACTGCATGAACACGGAGATATCAAGAATATTTATGTAGTTGTACCTACTGGGCGGGAATTTTAAGATACACTCACGCAGAATTAACCACCATCTACGTTTAGGGTTTTTATATTATTTTGTTTAAATGAAGTACCTAATGCTTATCGTGATGCATGTTGTGTATATTTTAACAATAAATGAAACTACCTACCCATTTTTTTTCTACTTTATGCACGTGGTGAACATTTTTGTGATTTTCGCATGAATTTCCATTCCTAGCGATCGAACAAATGTGGCTTTAATTCACGATGTCTTTATTTTCGAACATTAAAAAAAATCTGTTCGCTCTCTGAGCGCGATGCATCCATTGATTATCAAGCCTTACTTTCTAAATCGTTTTTTATTTATTTTTAATCCTTAGGGAGCCGAGACTATGGCAGCGCTCTAGTAGTGGGTAGGTAGCTCATTTATTTTACAACCCTTCTGCTGCACCCCTTTTTATTTGTACCTATAGTTTTATCCGAATTGCATCAGCCATATTCCAGGGTCACGCAAGTCTCAGTGATGCCTTAATTTTGTTTTTACGTTTCGTTTGGTTTGGATACTTATTTCTAGATATATGCTATGACAGTTAGCACCTACGTATAATTATTACCTAGTACACTTAGGTACAGCTGCTGACTATCATATTGAAATTTTCGTCATTGCATTCTGTGTGGGTTCTCCAACGAAATTTCAAACTTGTCGCTTTTATAGTTCAGTAAATAAAACTTGTCTACTTTCGTAGGTGCGACACAATAGATAGCTAAGTGTGATGTGATAACTCACAAATGGATGGCTTTATTGGAATAATTAGATACCTACTATTATGAGTTTTGAGCGGTTAATGGTTAGATAGGTAGAGGGATAAGCTTATATAAAAATAAATAAACTTAAAGTGTCTGTTTGTAATTTTACAGTAGGACCTAACAGCTCTTTACTGCATATGAAAGTATATACGGTACTTATAGCATTTTTTTTTAACTGTCTGTTTGTTCCGGCTAATCACCGAAACGGCTGAACCGATTTTGACGGACTGCAGATAGCTGATGTTATAAGGAGTAACTCAGGTTACTTTTATTTTAGAAAAAGATTAAGGTTCCGTACAAAAAAATTAAACCTTTGAAATTGTTAACAAAATCCGATTCAAATACGGAGGTATCATTTAATAATTTCACGCGGATGAAGGTCGCAGCTAGTACCTCCTTCTATAAAATATTCGGCACACTTCCTGACGTTAGCACTTAGAAGGATGTCCATTTTCCATCGAAAATTAGTTGATGAGCACTTCCTTGTAAATATCTAAATAAAAGGACAAGTACGATAAGGGCGACATTTCAGGGCAATTCATATTTTCGGTACTTTTCCGAGGATCGACAGAAACTAATGACCATCGTGTATAGTATAATGCCAAAATTCAAACAACTGTTATTTTCATCCCATTTTTTTTCGACAGTTTTTGTGTGACAAATTTCAATTTATTCTACGGATAAAAAAAAAAATTGACTGGTTTCAGAAAAATCAGCTCTTTATTGTAATTCATGCTTATTTTTTTAGTTTCATTAGACTTTAATACGTTTATATCAGGTCGAACTACAGTCGCACAAGCGTCATGTCGAGCTTCAGTTGGTCGCACTTGCGTGCATTCGAACTAGGGTTGTTGTGATTATCAGCATTGATCAGCATCCGCGGATTATCAGCATCGTTTTTTATATCAGCATCAGCAACAATCGATGATAATTTCTATAATGACATTTAAGTTGTGACGTGTTCGTTGAAGGCTCCCCTTGTGAGTTTTAACCAATCATAGACAGTTATACAAAAAAGCTGTCACTTGTTCCCTCAGCCGTTTGTTTAGTCAACATAAATTGGTTGGACGCTACTGAGTTATTGTGTGACGTCTTTTATTCAAAATCTTATAACACATTTACTAACAATTTTATAGTATGATATGTTTTATTTAAATAATTTATTAATATCAGCATTAGCGTCCGCTGATGTAGTAAAAATCTGCTTCAGCAACAACCCTAATTCGAACTACGCGGTAAGTTACAGTACAGTTTGGTCGCGTAAGCGTTAATCGCAGATCCGTTTGTCGACCTCACGTAGTGCACTCGGCGCTTCCACGTTAACCTTACTTCTAATCGTCGCCGTATCGAAATGAAACTTTTTTGGATTATGTACCTAGTTCGGATGATAGTTAATTCGGTATCTTGGAACTGATCGGATGATGGAGCCAAGAGGTGGACAGTGGAACTCTTCAGTGCCTACTAGTAAACCCCTCGAGTTTCGGTTCGATAATGATTCGTTTTGATAAGTACAATAGATTGCACTTGGGGTTGAGGGTCTGATGATGGAGCCAGGCGTTGGATAGTAGAACTCTTTAGTGGCTACTAGTATACCGCTCGATTTTGGTTTTATTTGGCTGGTTTTAGTGAGCTCAGAATATTCCACCTATGCCAAGGAGAGAAACGTGCCGAGTCTAACACCCGTATCTATAGTCAAGTTAAAGTAATTACTTTAGCTTAAGCAATAACTGGCAGATTTTTTTTATGCAATAGACAATAATTTAAAAGAAGTAAGAACCGCCAAAGAAAGCAAAAGTAAGAATTATAAGTTTTTACAGTTCTAACTTCAACCAATTTCTAAACTGCTTACATAATAAAAATCGTATCTTAAAAAATTACATTTACTTAAGTAAACACTTTGACTTGTTCATAGTTAGGGGCTAAGACTAAAAATACACATTATTAACACATGTTTATTTTACATTCTTATATATATTATTACCATCAGATGGTTGAAAATGTACATAAACTTGATACCTAAAACCTTCGTGTCCCACATTTTTGCACTAAACACAGGTCAACAATGCTCTCAACGCCCATGTTCGGTAACGTGATAAACGCTAATAACACCCTTTTGTTTGGATAAGTATATTGAGAAGTGAACTTACATAATTCTTCACTTCTACGATCGAGTTCTTAGAACCGATATCAGTTAACATTAATTTAGCTAGGTACCTATCACATAAGTGTGAGAAAATTGGGTATTAGATTGACCTATATTTACCATAGTTTCAATGTTTCCCGTGGTACGAGTAGCTTGCTGTTCGAAATTTGAACGGCACACTGGCATTACTCGCACTCGCCTGCCTTTGTATTTTTTTGACAGCCGACAGGGTTTTGCAAGCTGATACCCGCTTTGGAAACGTATGTAGGTCTGATCGTACTATCCGTCAACCAAACCACACAGTTCACGTAGCACTCGTTAACTTTTTGCCGAAGGAACCATCCGTAAATGTGCTATGTTGGTTTTAGGGTTTTCTTATTGGTTACTAAGGAAGATACCTACGTACTGGCATAGCAATTATTTTTTTTGTATAGGTACACACGGCGACATATCAAGCTATACATTTTTAATTAAACATGGATTCGCTTTGTATATCCCATACAATAACAGATCCACTTTTATTGGTTCTGCATAGCTTGAGTGCGTACATAAGCATTGATTTAAAAACTACTAACTACTAAAAACTACGCAGTAATATTTAAGTCAATGTAAATAGGTAAAAACATACCGACACGGTGTGAGGGACATCGAAGCGTAATCTCATACCTTGACAATAGTCGTTTGTTTCTACGAACTCACTTTCATTTCAACCTTCTTGTAAACAACCAGGTGTATTCTAAGGCAAGTATATTCACCGTCAATTAAAATGTTTTCGCCCTCGACTCGCCCAAAGAAAGTCGTGCTCATAAATCATTTATGTAAATCAACAACAACAATGAAGCAAAATAATATAGAGAGTGCTCTATGGAACGTCGCACCGGATGTACTAGCGACTTCCCGCCGGTTTCTGACGGTTTTACCTCCTGTTTCCGCTACGGTGGGTAGGTTACCAGCGCACCCTGCTGAGAACTTCGCGGTGTGCTCCTAAATATCATATACTTAAGTTGTGGTATTTATGACCAGGTAGATTGTCTGTGGCCGGAGTTTTAGGTAGCGCAGATATAAACGTATATATAGCTTTATAGTTTATGCTTTATACCCAGTTAGATAAGTCGGATGCCAGACAGGTGCAGTTTTAAAACTCGGTTTATTGTTTTGAGAAATTCTAACTAGGTACTAATGGTTCCTGAATTGTGAACCATCAGATTTATTTTTTGTTTTTATAACAACCCAGCCGCTGTACGATATTTTCTTATAATACCTGTTCATCTTTTCTTTAATTCTATGAAGGTCTTTGATTGTTGCATTAAATGAATAGCTCAAATAAGTATGGGCAAGTTTTAAGGATTTTAGTTTAGTTAGGAAAGTGATATTGATAGTATAAGTAAGTTGTTTGTGTATAAATAAATAAATATCGCTAGACATTACACACAGCGCCATCTAGTGCCACACTAAGCAACGAGGCTTGTGTCGTGGACACTAGATAGTTGATATACTACATAGATACTTTTTGTTTGTAAATACATACTTATTATACATATAAACATCCATGACTCGGTAACAAATGTCCATGCTTAATCACACAAACACTTATGTGAGTTTAATAGTTTGTAAACACAACCACGATTCGGGAGAAATTCCTAGTGTGTGGTAACATTACTTGAATTACCAAATTAATTATTTTAAGCCACAGTATACAAGCTACGTTTTGTTTGGGGCTCGCAGAATATCACAATAATTGTAATGTTACTTTTTGATGAATAAAGTTTACTTTACTTTACCTACCTGGAAATGAATAACATAATCTTGAAAGTTGGCACTAGTTCGCAGTGTTTTTTATAACTATAGAGCCTATTCATGAGCGCGTGTCTGACAACCTTAAAGCTCACTATTTCCTTTATCGACGGTAGGTAGTGTGTACTCAGTGCTGAAGCTTGTGTGAAAAGGCTCTTATTGAATTTTCTCGAAGATGAAGATAACCGTATATCTCAGGTAATTCTCACATATAATACTAGCTGAAACTTCAAGTGTCTACCTAATTAAAGCATGTGACGAAAAATTAATAAGGGTTAAAGTATGAAATTGCCGATTCAAACTGCAAAGTTAAAACTCTTTTTTTTCCAAGATGTAACATATTTATATACATTACATATTCATTTATGCCTTTGCGATAGAAATCTGGGGATCTAGATTCGACAAAATGTGTGAAAGCTTTTTGTACCGCCTCTCTGGGAAGAAATTTTTTTACCACGTAGAAAATGGGAGTTCGTTGGAGCAAGGACTGGCGGGTATGGAGGATGCACGATTTCACTGCCAGTTTCGCCATCATTGTTCGAAGTTAGGCGCAGTAAACATCTGCTGATATTGCTTGACTAGACCTGCGAAAGCTATAGTGAATAACACCATAAATAGACCACCAAACAGTTACCATTACCTTTTTATTGGTTAGCATTAGCTTTGCTTTAGGGCACTGTTGCGGCGTTTGACCAACCATTCAACTACTGGGTCAACCATTGCATTTTTCGCTTACGGTTATCGTAAAGAATCCCCTTTTCGTCACATGTCACAATTTGATCTAATATTACTTCATTTCTGTATCGATTCAACAAGGCAGCGCAAGATTCTACACGCGTTTCTTTCTGCAGATCAGTCAAATCATGAGGCACCCATTTTTTTATGTTATTGATTTGATGCAAATGAGTGAATCTTGTGGGTAAGGTATCGTTAAACCATGCTGCTAATACCTTAGTAGTTTGACTCGGATCGGCTTCCACCATCTCCTTCAATTCAGCGTTATTCATCTGTGTGGGCGGTCTTCCACGTTTCCACGTTTGTTCTTCAAGCCGAATTTTCCATTACGAAAGCGTTTAAAACCAAAAACGCACGGTGCATTCATTAGCAGTCTCCTCTCAAAACGCAGCATTAATATTGCGAGCCATTTCTGTTGCGTTATTTCCGCGTCGGAACTCGTATTCAAAAATTACTCGAATTTTCGAAGTATCCAACTTTTCCATCTAAGCTGAGTAAAAAAAACAAATGTAATTCGAAAATCGAATGTTGTACATTTTTTATATGAGAAATCCCTTAAACAGAAATGTTAAAAAAGTTTCACTCGACTATCTCACACCAAGATGGTTTAATGCCAATTCAAAGTATCTATTAGGTACTATAAAACTACAATTTCATAATTTACCTCTATTATTTGCAATAGGAATTTGTAAATGCTTCCGTAAACTGCTGACCTACCTGGCAGTAAATGAACAAGGTACTTACAGAAACTTTAAAAGACAAGGATTTTGGAAATAGTCGTTTTCATAGAAATAGATGAGTATGATTAAGTAATTATTCGATAAATAAACTTACACTATTCTTTTAGTAAAGTAAATAAATCATTTGAGCTCAGCCGCCTCATTCCATACACTTTTATGCCAGTAAGTTTTTAGTAGGGTAGGACTGATTTATTTATGCATCATTTATCATTCCCAAAGTTCGGATTGAAGATTTGACATTCTTGACAGGCCTCATTTAATCTTCTTAAGTGTCTAATACACGCTCTACTGAACTCAGAGTCAATTCAGCACTGAACTGAACTTATCAAAAAACTGTAATGTATTATGTAAATCATTATTATAAAAGTATTAAGGAAGTAAGAACGAATGCCAAGGAAAACAATTCATGATCTAATTAAACAAACTGCGGTGTTCACAATCTGAGAGAGAAAATTTGTTTCTCTTTGCATTCTTATGAATGCTCTCGATGTGAAAATTAATATTTCCATAATAACAGGACGTCATGATTTCAATGAGTTTTTATTAAAATGTGGAGGAAATTAGTTGCGAAGTATTCAGGTATAACTTCCACTCCGTGCATATTGTGTACTTATGTGACTTTGTTCCTATTAAAAGCAAGTTAACGGCAAGTAGGTTTGTACCAATCAGCGCCTTGGTGCAATGCAGTGTCCCGCACGTGCTTATGTTTATTCGCATGTGTTTGTATGATAATAAGTAAATAATGCCACATTTACGGCGAGAATTTTAATGGATTTTCGTGGCAATTTGAATATATTTTAATGAGCGCGCGTGAGCCGGTGCGGTTTCCGGTTCTCTATAATTATGTCAGCAGTTAAGTAAAACCGGAAGATTCACCTTCCGCCTTTAGGAGCTTTTCTTTTTGGCCTTAAATTTCGATCCGAATTTATTATGCTTCATTTTTTCCCATTTTATAGTCTCTTACATAATTAACGACGACGTCTAGAAAAAATTGCCTACATTTAAATATTTTCGAGTAGCTTTGTAAAGTGTAGTGGAAAACCCTGATCAGTATTCTAGATGTTTCATAGTGCGATATACGCCCTGATGCGTCTTATAAATCCATCGCGTTATGGCTATGTCCGAGTGGTTCCCGGTCAATGCACCCGGTATTACCAGCTTCCGTCCAACTCGTGCCTACACTTAGTACCTACAGATCTATTATGTACCTGTACACCCAGCATCCGGATTTTGAAGCGCTCATTGTTTCGAACTTAAACCAAGCTCGGCCGCCGCTTCAAAATGTTAGCGGGTTTACTAAGTAAATGATTAAAGGCTGAAGGAATAAGATAGGTAAAGTAAGATTTTGTTAATTTTAAGTCCTTTTTATGTGCTTAATTTAATATATAAAACGCGTGTAATTTTTAAAACATCCGATCATCGATGAGTGAAATATCGTTGAATCTTAAAATATTTCGAATTAATTTTCTTTCGTCTCATTTGGCAATTTTGGAGGACAAGACACTGATTGTGTAATGGCTTACTTAAGTTCATTTTGTGGCTGCAATATATCAGGCTCATATTTGGTGTGGTGGAATAAGTGGTCGTAATTTGTGTAAGATAAATAAGATAAGAAAGTTAGACGGTTGTATTGATGTTTGTTATAATTACAACTCTCTTAAGCCATATTTTTTACGATCGCGAATCATATTGTGCTCAATATGCACCCTGAAACTGAAAATTCCAAAAACCGTAAGAATTTCGCCGGCTACCCTAGCGCTTCCTCTTAAATATAAGTACAACTTTCTGATACATGCTGTTGAAATAACCAAAACTGGTACTATGGCAACAGTAACTACCTGATAGCTAAACGAGACATTGGAACTCGAGCTAGTGCTACCGGCTCAACTTCTAATTATAAAACCACTCAATACAAATTACGCTCAAATGAATCCTTTAATAAAATTAGTTGAGTTCTAAAGCACTTAACAAGTATACGTAGTTGGTAGTTAGCTAACACCGCCAGCACTAAGTTGCTTCACTCATAGCTAATGTAATTTGTTGGAGAGTCATCGGTGTGAATTCCTCGCCGTCCTCCCACACACTCAATGCATTCAGGTAATGGCTTATTGCCTACCTTGATTTATACTCCTAGTTTGTTTTCTATTGTCAGGTGGCATCACAGTTTGCAACCTTTGAAAGTACTTTAGAAATCGAATGATTAAAAAGTACTTACATGTACAACTTTAAAATTTGGCTGGAAATTTAAAAATAACCCAGTAAGAAAATCGTGTGCTCTTATAACATTTACTTAGGATAGTTTTCATTGTACGAGTATACATATTTGGGCCGACGTTTAAAGCTGATCAAATCCGAACTCAGCTAAATACGAGTATATACTTATTTGTCAAGTGTCATGGCCGTTTTAGTGATTGATTGGCCATAATAATAACAACTACTTAATCATAAAACACTTTATCTGCAATTATAAATATGTCACATTAGTATGCTCTCAATGGTTAAATATCAAGGAACCTTCGCGTAGAAAAACTGCAGGAGTCCATTCTTATCAGCACTCACAACCACAGAGTGGTCTGTGTAACATTGGGTCAGTCACTTATAATACCAGAAACTTTCTTGAAAACCGTAAAAACCATTAGCCATTCATAAATGTGACCGCACATAAGTACGAGTTGAGTTGAGATAGTAGTTACACGGGAACATACGAGCAATATCAACTGTAAACAGAATTGCTCGATGGTTGTCCATATCCATTTTCTCCACATTGCATTTCAGATCACAGGTCTATTCACAGCGTATCCCTCATACGTGTATATCGCGGTTTGTTCTACGATTTTTAAAGGTCGCGGTGTAAGTTTGCCAGACCTACACCTACTTAATAACAACACATGTCTGGCAAGTATTTTGTTCAGATACATGTATTACGGTACCAGACTTAAATCCGCAAAGGGTCCGGCCAGTAATCTTTTCCTAGTATCTTTTTCATTCTTCTGAATATAGGACGAAGGTGTTACCGTATTTATACGTAAATCAAAGAACTGAGGTGTTAGTGTCAGTTTTCTAGGTAATTTTAAGTTGCCGCCGCATGGGACGCAAACAAATTTCTATAGACAAGTTAGCATTAAAATTTCGAGGGTGATTTAATGTCAAGTCACAAACATCACGAATTGATTCAGTTTCATAGGTACAGATTTAGCGGGTAATGAATTTTTATGATCGATTTTTCCCAATACCCGGTAATCTGATTGAGTTTGCACACGATGTCTACATAAATATTTATCGTATCTAGTTAAAATGAGAACACAATTTGATTGTAACACGAAATATTGATTCGAAAAACGTATTGAGCGTATTTATTTATAATACTATCACTACTCGAACGGGAAAAAAGAGCACAGGCAGTGCCTTCCTGGAAAAGTCCAATAAGTAATGTTAATTGAAGTGGCAGGTTTACTTATTGGACTACTTAGATTATAGGAGCTCAATATAAACAATAATCGCGGAATATATCCCGTAAGTGATAGTGAAAGTTCAGTTATAAACCGTGAAAACTTAAAACAGTACTTAGAGAAATTCTGCTGAAATTCGAATTAGTTGTTTATTCTTCAATGTTTGTAACGTGACTACGTTGTGCTGTTACCAAAAAACATACTACATACATAATTATTATGAAACTAGCTGTGCCCGCGGCTTCGCTCACGTGACCTCGTATTTTTTTGGCATTATCAGGGTACATTACATGGGAACATAGTCATAGTATATTCCTAACATCCCCTACAAATAATATACTAATTAACTGAGTTACTGTTAATTTAAATTAAAACCTGTTAGTACATTTTTGTTTTAAGTATTAAAGGTCAAGGTACTCATAGTCAATTTCTGGGGGGAATCAATTTAGATTGCCATCGACACGCTAAGAAGAAGTTTATGAACGAAAGCAAATACATGCAACTTATGATCTATCCTGGGTCACAAACACAACGGTTAATAACCTTAAAAATTAAAAAAAGACGCTCATTTGCAAATAGAGAAAGAAAAATACCTAGACTATATGTAAACTTATCAGAATCTCTCCCTAATGGTGGATCCACACAGCCCGGCGGCACTGCCGGTGGCATGACCATAAGCAAAGCCGCCAAAAGCCGCCCGCAAGTGCCGCCGGCAGACGCGGCAAGTGAATCGATATTTTCAGTTGTCTTGTGACTTTCGGTAAAGCAAGACGTGTACGCAGATACTGGAGACAAAAATGGAAAAAGTCTTCGTTTTTGTGGTCTCTTATTTCTTTCATTAAAAAGGTTTATATATTTTTGTATGTGAAATATTTTAAACACATTAAAACCAAATCAATAATATCGGCCTTCGTGGGTAAACTAATCCTTTATAAACAAAATTTAGGCAGAAAAGAATATTCGCAGTTTCTGCATTTGTCAAATTTACCAGAAATGCTTCAAGATGATGACATTTTATTATATGTCACTCACTTGGACGCATTACACAAGGATTTTACGGAGAGGTTTGAGGATCTTTTAAATTTACAAATTCCTCAATGGATAATAAATCCGTACAATACCACAGCCATAGAAGAAGCCAATGTGATAATGCAAGAAGAGTTGATTACCATCAGCACAGAAGTTCTGGTTGCAACGCAACATTGAAACAAAGTATTCTACATTGTGGAACATTGCTGAAAAATACCTTATCGCTTTTCCATCATCATACCTAGTTGAAAAAAGCTTCAGTGTGGTAACAAACATTTTGACGAAACAAAGAAACCGTTTGAAAATCAACGAACGTGGCTTAAGGCTGCAATTCACCAATATTGAACCGGATGTAGCTTGATTGGTAGATAGTCACCAGGTTCATCCATCACACTGAATGTTTTATTTTCTCTTTGCGAATTAATACTTTTTTAAATATAATTTAATACCTACTTAAGATTCTTTAAGTACCTAATTTGTAATAATGATTGTAAATTAAACTTGATATTTACTGAATTGTATGTCTTTTTATATTGTTAAATTTTGATGAGAAAATGAAATCAACTTTACTCACTTAACCAAGTGCAAAGTTTTCCAATTGGTACCTTAGTACCTAGGTATTTTGTATCAATAGGAAAAAACTAAAGATAGGCCCCCTTATTCATAATAGTCTGCTAACTTAAAGCATTGCTAATTCTCACTCTGTCTTCTTCTATTGACCTAAGTCAGAATGAAAAATAACACACTGTAGCAGCAGTTTTAAGTTAGCGGACCATTATGAATAAGGGGGTTGATCTTAAAAGTAGGTAATTTGCCATGGGGGTCTGAGGTAACAGTTCATTTTGGAAAAGGGGTCACCTGTCCAAAATAGTTTGGGGATCCCTGTTTTATACTATGTAGTGATTGATTTGGTGAATTAATGGCCGACGTGCAACTGACATCAAGAGTTGCCAGTATTACATTGTGAAAAACTTTTACAAATGGAAAAAAAAATGTTCTGTGCATTTAAATTTTCAACGTTCCAATCTGTTGCATTTTGTGTATGAAATTTCAGATTTAATTTTCGTAATTTTAGTTCGATAGCAAAAACGTAGTTAATTCAGTGTCTTACGTATTTGGAGTTTTAAAAGTATCTATGCTTTTTGCTTAGATTGGTACAGCAACCGTGACATATTATTTACTTTTTTTTCATGCTACGTAAAATATAAAATCGTCAACTTACACCTGTAGTTCCGTGAGATGGAAAAGCTTCAAAGATAGCGGAAACAGCAAACTACTGAGAAGGTAACTCGCAATCAAGCATCAAAAGGAAAATCAGACTGCTCTCCCATAAGTTTGAATGGCGCGTCTGTAGGCTTATTTGTGATGCGAGCTAAGAGAGAGGATGCGAGATACTAGTAATATTAGTTTCACAACTTCTTTATACTATAATCTAAAACATTTTGTAAAGGGCATGTAAATTCCGTGTCGGAAAGATTTTGATCGAGTTTAGGTTAGGAAATTAAGTTAACTGAGATTGACAAGATCTTATGAGATCTAATATTTTATATTCGCATATAGGAAATAGGATAGCCGATAGGAAAAGCAATCTCGATACGACTCTTATCAACATAAGATGTCATGCATGAGTGGACGGTATGGCACTCGGCGACGCATTTGATATTTAAAATATTGCTTCGTCGAAGTTATGCGTACCGATGTATTGCGTCGATACGACGAATTTGCGACAAGAGAACAATTTCGTTCCAATAAAGAAGATACACCGGATAGCAATATTTTGGTTTATTTCCCTCTAGAAATAAGAAATAGTTTTCTCGTAATGCAATAATAAATATTGAAAACATAAATCAGACGACGAGGATAAACTTTGTTATCTTAGATTTTATATTCTCAGCTTTCAGAATTACCGCAGAATACATAATAGCAAAAGTATTACGGAGGGATTTGCATCGTTCATTTTGTTCCGAGTTTAGGATCAATTTAAAAACTTCTTTATATCGGTACCATTTTTAGGGACCCTAATTATGTCGATATTTATTTACTATTGTTATTTGGTTATAGTAAACTGTTTAAAAGTCCTTTTTATTCTGAGTACCTTCGCCTTCATGCAATAGCGCAATATTGATTGATAATCCACCAAAAATATAGAAGAAGTTCCAATTCCAACACGAAGCACTATGAAAACATAACGGTATATACATAGTAGGTATCGAATTGAGAACATAATACGGGATGCGACACATCCTTCAGCTGGATTTGGTGCCCAATTTAGGCTCAGACCCTGTTCTGTGTTAAAGCATTCGAATTTTACCTAACACAGTCATGCAGTTAAATAAAAACGTAACCCGCATATTAAGAATCAGGGTTCGAAGTGATATTTTTATTGATTAGAATTATAATGATAATCGTCTTGATAATTATTTTGAAGATAACAAAAATCATCACCAATGTCACTTTACGTTTATCCGAACGCGATTTCCCGTTTCCACGCGTATGCAATAAAAATATGTTGATTTTAGTGTTAGTTTATCAACAAACGGATTTTTTTTATACTTATTTCTTGGATTTATTTATTGCTATTTCGCTATACCGGATCGGAGTGAGTAATGAATCAGAAAAATAATAAAAAAAAATCTGATTATTAATTAATTATCATGATAATCATAAAATAAAATAATAATTTTGGACCCTGAAAATAATGTAAATGACCAGTAAGAAGATAGTTTAGATTTAGATTGAATTTTTATTAGTAATCGCATACACTAGACATCAAGTATGCGATGAACTCAAATGATTTGGATCTGTTTGTATACATATGTGAGATTAAATATCTGTTAGCACACCCACGATACAGGAGAAATTCCTAGGAGGAGAAAAGATTTAATTAAAAAAAGAATAAGGACAAGAGAATGATGCTGATATTTAGAAGTTTTATTAAAGCCTCATTTTTAATGAACCATCATGTAATTACAATAAAAAATATAAAACGTACCTAAACATCCACTACTTACAGGTTCTTGAATTCGTAATCAGCTATATAAGCGTTTTAAAAACTCTTCAAAGTTAGTACAGCTGATTTGTTATTTGCAGATCCCACTTAACCCTTATACAGGTCAATAGACGTCGGTATTATTGTCAGATTTTACTTGAATGTATTCGTGAAGGGACATGGATTATCTGAAATACCAATAATCTCTAGTTAATCTTTACCTTTTTAAAAATTGAGGTGTTTAGTTTTGTCAAACAATAAGTTTGAAAAATGTATCTGTTGCGCTATATGTACATATGTGTTGCGGTATCTGAAAGATATACTGGTTGTAACTTTATTCGGATTTATTAATAAGACGGCAAATGATAATCCGAAGATGAGCAGCAAACCTACAAAATTTGTTTTTTTTTTTTTATGTAAACTCCAAGTACTAATGTTGTTTAACTTATAATAAGTAAGATACCATGATATCAAAATAGCTCAGAATATTGAAAGAATCCATCGTTTTGCACATACCCTTTAATCAATCATTATAATTGATAATGAACTATTTCATTTTCAGGAAAACAGGAGACTTTGAGTTAAAATTTATAGTCGAAGTTGTGATGACGAAGTACCTACTCTGTGCCAGGAAAAGACAGTTGGCTCATTTGGCTGGTTATATATAATGGTGACTGTGGTTTGCCACCTTTCTGGAAAGACATGAAGAATACTGCACACCTGATCACTGAAAAAACGTACTTAAAGCTCTATCGGAATCCAATACCGTTGGGCGCAGTCAAGATTTTATTTTCTACTTTCATTGTGTTCTGGGTATCTTCAGAGAAATATTAAACTCTGTATTTAAATCAAAGCAAAATTGCACAAAAATTGTAGCAATTAACCAATATTTAATTACTCAGTTAAAGTTACCATAAAACCCGCATTATTTTGGTAGAACATGTAGATACCATGGTCCATGTGCACCAATCAAATGCAGGTAAAGCTAAAACACGGCTATTCTGCTTCAGTTCGATAGTACGGAAAGGAAATAAACGACGAAAGCTGGAAAGCCGCCATAAAGGAAGCTGTGATTGGATTCCAAGACAGCAGCCTAGTCTTTGTTTTCGAGCAGTCTATTAAACGGCACTGTGCTGTCTAGATTGGGAAGAATATAAGAAGCAAAGCTCCCAAAATCACTCTCTGTACGTACTTACGGGGAAATATGAATCGAGCACCGTATGGAGCCAGCCTATCGACCGTGTCAACATAGCAAATAGGGTTCGACTCATGCGGAATCATATTAAACGATAAAATCCCTCAATAATAGTTTATTTTCAGCTAACTTCAAATAAAGAGTAGGTTTTCTATTGAACTATTGTTTACAGTGTTTTTTATAGTCAAGCTACTTTTTGTGCATAATTATTAATTGTCTAGCATCAAAGGTTTCAAACGTACCTCAATACCTGCGCATATTGAATATACCTAAGTAAGTTAGGTACCTACATTCAATTAATTAGTGAGGACTGCCCGGGAGACAGGAGACGAGGCACACATTCTACAGTGATTGGTCGCAGGAAAATTAAGGTATGTCTCAAAGGTTTTGAATTAAACTAGTGAGCTGCCCACACCTGAGGATGACGACATTCATTACGTGCCATATGCGTGCGTGCAATGCATCGTTTTGCATTATTTCATACCTACTATATAATTAGGTATGCATATGCCATGCCCATGTAGGTACATAACCTACAAGGTACAGAGGCACATTGGGACCAATCAGATCTATCAATTATCTGACCATCTTTCTCTGCTTGATTACTCGGTTCGATGAGGTCTTTGTATTGTAATAATAGCAGTGCATGCTTGTATACATTTTTATTGTGCCCAATAGTACCTATCATTTGCTATCGAACCACCATGCGTGACTTTGGATCATAAACCATCATTTGCACGGAAACAACTGGAAAAAATCGACCAATACAGGCATTTATTTTAAAATCATGCAAACTTGTCTGCTACGTTCGAATTTCAAGACTAAATTATTTGAGACTATGTTCTGATGCATTCATTTGGTAGATAGTTTTTTCACTTATAAGTAGATGTCAGTTATAAATAGCTTCGACAAGTAAAATTTAAAGCCTATAATATATTATATTAAATCAATAATTAAATATTAATTTATAAAGTTATTCAATAAATAAAGTTTAAAGAGGATGGGGCACAACGGGCCCAGCACTGTAGTATTTTCTAAGGTACATCAAAATGAAGATCTGATTAATCCTAACATTTTATTCTATCACAGTATGTAGCTAATTAATCAAATAAAAAAGTTACAGCAGTTCAAACATTTCAATTATTATCAGTAATTCGTTAATTTAATTATGTCCAACTTTCGCACTTTGGTAAGAATCATTTTATGTTTAGCACATAAAACGGGATATTTACCATGTTTACTATTTATTTTGAGTTTCCGATATTTCGGCGCTGTTACGTGCACCATGATCACGGATAATCTGAAGTCATTGCGGGTGGGTGTTTTAAGTGCTAAAGATAATGTAAGTGACCATGTCAGTTTAGAACTTATATTAAGAATCATTTGTTTTTTGTATGGGCATTATTAAATAATTATTATTACCACTGCTACTACAGCAACCAAGATCACCACCACATGAAGCACTCCTCAATGATTAACAGCACTGACTTGCTATTAACCGTTCAGCAGTTCCCACGTGCAGCAATAACGAGTCTTGGTATTACATAATGTTTTTCTAAGAGCTTTGAACGTGTATAAAAAATCGCACCTCAGTGCTATTAACCGTTCAGGAGTTCCCAAGTAAGGAGACGGTCCTGGTAGCAGCGACAACTCATTGCAGTCATTCGGTACTTCATAATCAATTCATATGAGCTCTGAACTTGTATATAAATGTGTATATTATTTGGTAAATACAATGATAAAGTTCAGGCAATAGTGGTAATAATTGGTATTTAAGATGTGCTGTATCTTGTTTATGTAATAGATTAGCGTCATGGTATCGTCTAATAAATGTTATTTTTGATTAGACCTTCACTTTAAGATAGGTTAGAAAGTGCTACAAAACTGGGCTCAGGGTCCATATAATTGCCCCATCTTCTTTAAACAATAAAATAACTTATGCTAACAAACTAAAATATAACATCTAAAAACTCCTCAACGCTGTCAAATAGTACACAGAATACGGTGGGAGCTTCTGGCAGCTGTTTCCAACTGAAATACAAGTAAATAGTTAATATTAAATAACGTTGTGTATTTCAACCAGATTTGGTTTTATAGGCATGGTTCGAAGAGCAACAATGGCTCGTTTCAAATCAATGAGTTTTCATTAAATGAAGGTAGGTATTGAAAACATCGTGGTATTACATGATGAATGAAGTCATTGAAATGCCAGGCGCATATGGCACGTAATGAATGTCTTTATACTAAGGTGTGGGCAGCTCACTAGTTTAATTCAAAACCTTTGAGACATACCTTAATTTTCCTGCGACCAATCACTGTAGAATGTGTGCCTCGTCTCCTGTCTCCCGGGCAGTCCTCACTAATTAATTGAATGTAGGTACCTAACTTACTTAGGTATATTCAATATATGCAGGTATTGAGGTACGTTTGAATCCTTTGATGCTAGACAATTAATAATTATGCACAAAAAGTAGCTTGTCTATAAAAAAACACTGTAAACAATAGTTCAATAGAAAACCTACTCGTTATTTGAAGTTAGCTGAAAATAAACTACTATTGAGGGATTTTATCGTATAATATGATTCCGCATGAGTCGAACCCTATTTGCTATGTTGACACGGTCGATAGGCTGGCTCCATACGGTGCTCGATTCATATTTCCCCGTAAGTACGTATAGAGAGTGATTTTGGGAGCTTTGCTTCTTATATTCTTCCCAATCTAGACAGCACAGTGCCGTTCCGAATCCAATCACAGCTTCCTTTATGGCGGCTTTCCAGCTTTCGTCGTTTATTTCCTTTCCGTACTATCGAACTGAAGCAGAATAGCCGTGTTTTAGCTTTACCTGCATTTGATTGGTGCACATGGACCATGGTATCTACATGTTCTACCAAAATAATGCGGGTTTTATGGTAACTTTAACTGAGTAATTAAATATTGGTTAATTGCTACAATTTTAGTGTAATTTTGCTTTTATTTAAATAAAGAGTTTAACATTTCTCTAAAGATATCCAGAACACAATGAAAGTAGAAAATAACATCTTGACTGCGCCCAAAGGTATTGGATTCCGATAGAGCTTTAAGTACGTTTTTTCAGTGATCAGGTGTGCAGTATTCTTCAGGTCTTTCCAAAAAGGTGGCAAACCATAGCCACCATAATATATAACCAGCCAAATGAGCCAACCGTCTTTTCCTGGTACAAAGTAATTACTTCGTCATCACAACATCGACTATAAATTTTAACTCAAAGTCTCCTGTTTTCCTGAAAATGAAATACTTAATTATCAGTTATAATGATAGTCAGTATAATTAACATTATTATTTAAAACTGCGTAAAAACGTAATTATTGGACATACATTAATTACTTTAACAAAATTAAATTACATGCTGCTACATTTATGCATGGCTGCAATCTAATTGCCTGTGGAGTGACGCGTTTAATTAATGTCATTCAACATCTGTTTAAATGAAATACATAATGGCAGTTGAAATAACAAAAAAATATTAATTGATTTGATTTATACAATTTTAAATCATAATTCAACCTCAACAAATCAATGTGCTAATTTGGTGCGTTATGTGTACGTCCTGCATATGATACATAGAATCAGGCCTATATTCCTTAAAAGGTTAGGCAGTCACGCCAGGTATGTTTCGGGGATTTTTGTCCCCAGTGGACAAAAATCTGTTGTCTGTGTAGGACTTAATCGATAGAGTAAATTATCTACTCAGCTTTCGCGTCTCTCTATTTTGTCAATGAAGTACTCACGATCTTCAATATCTTCATTTTAACTTGTCCTGCGATCTTATCCGTAGGCTGCCTGGATCCCGTCTAACTTTACGGGGAATCTGAGATCCAATCTTGTGCTATTCAAATTCATAGATCAGTTTACGAACTTTATGAAAAGAAACTGAATTACATGAGATTAGGAGTTCAGCCATGGTTGATGCACGCTACGGCTATTCCACAACGTATCGGGTGTCCCGCAAGAATTTGCAGCCATTTGTGCTCTAAAATCTATGCAAACCACAATTTAAAAAAAAAAACAGTTGGACAGTTAACAGTTTAGGGTAAGTAAAATAAAACACTACACGAGAGAACAACGCCACACAACCCGTGGAACAATTCAATAACTGCATGACACATTTTTTTGTCGTGTGGGTACTCGATTCGGCGATCAGAATTGCCCCCCGTAGATTTTTTTATGGGTTTAGTTGAAATCAAAGGTATAATATGGAGACAAATCTACAACCACCCGTGTATTAAATGCGGAGGAGATTCAACACTGCATCGACGAAATTCAGTAATTTTTATCCAAAATGGTCATAAAAAACGACTAAATAGTGCGTATGTGTCAGAAGAATCGTGGAGGCCATTTGCCCTTTTGTATGTACTTTTTGATTCAAGAAATAGAAATATAATTTAAAAAAAAATTGTTTGTTTTCTATTTCATTCAAATCTTGCGTAAATTCTAGGGCGTCCTTTATTATTACGTAGTTACCCGTATGCAGCCAGCCCAACTAAACTGGCTTTATGAGCTGTCAGTGTCAATATTTCGAAGCAATGACAGCTGTTCAACGCGGTCTAGATGACATGTGTAAATCGTGTTCAATTTATTAGTGAAAATCGCCTTCAGAAAACCATTTTGATTAACGAATTGTAAATATGTCATAATAATGATTTAGGGAATTTTATAGAAGTTTTATGAAAGGCCTGAAAGAGACATAACATAATCATAATGTCCTTATGCTGGGTACTGGTGGTATAATATTTTTTACAGTAATTTGAAAATGCCGTACTACTTCCTCTTGCACTGATTGTTGTCGCAGACAATCTTTTGTAGTCCTCGTAGAATGTACCCGTAGCATCTGTAAACAATTAACCGTCAGAAAATAAAACATAATATTTTTTTCAAATTAGCAGTGGAAATAAAGTTTGTCGGTTATTTAATAATTCGTACTCCAACTAGACGTTGGCGAAGAAGCAAGAAATGTCGAATTATTTACTATTAACATTTTCCCTTTGCAGCTTTGAGGATGTAAACATTATTTGATGTTTTAGGACGAGCTCCATTAAAATCGGCGCCCCGAAGAGTCGAGAAGTCTTAGGGTTCTATATGCAAATGTATTTAGATTTGTGTTTATGTTATTTTCTGCGTAAGAGCTACCGATCACCGTTCTTTTTCATGACCTCGTTATAAGACACTCAAGTATCTTTGCCGCCTACTTAAGGTTATCGTCAAAAGCAATGAGGCGAATTTTATTTTTTTAAGTGAAACTCCCGGATTGACACGAAATAATTCCTGTATACTGCCTAACATTAATCAATTGCTAACAATTAGACAGCCCAACACGTTACAATTACTATGAGATGCGATTAGCTGTCACTGAGGCGTTTACTTAATGAAGGTCGTGTAAGTAAACAATGAAATTATTCATAGGAGCGTTTCCGTAACAATGTAAACGTGGTGATATTGGCGGCAGCCCGCACGGCCCACGCGGCCCACATAAACGCTTGCCACGCGTTCTGGCTGAATACGCACCCCATTTGTACACTTAATCACACGCAATTAATGTTAGCTATTAATCACCGTATATTGATTAAAACTCGTAGTATCTTAGAGTAGTTAGCATGTTTAGGATTCGCAGAATTTTTAGGTCTCAATGGAGTTGGTGGAGTGTGAGGCGGCTGTTTAGTGGGTTCGGGGGTGTCGGATATTACAGGGGAAGTCCCGAAGCCATCGATCATCGTTACTGTCAGATGAACGAAGCGCCTTTTAACGAGCTAGGTGGCCACGACTTGTTGGCCGGCCCGCGAACCAGCGCCACGCACCGGCTTATCTATCGCGCACCTATAGCTACGCAGCCCTCACATAATATAATACTGATTGCCTATAAATGACCATTGACCGGTGTCCATCAGCCTAATTGAATAGATAAAGTCGAGATCAGACTCGTTCAGCTTTATTCATTAGCGTGCCGTTTACAAGTTCCCTTCGTTAGCTCTGATTGGAGAATTTGTTTTAATTCTGTTGCCCAGAAAATTCGGAAAACTATGTCGAAAAACTGTTTCAGTAGCAAAAAACCTGGAATTATTACCGGTGCGTTGGCTTAAAAGCAGTTTGTAGAATAATGAACATAAAATTATTTTCGGTGCTATTATCCCGTAGATAAAACTGGAATTGGATATTATTTTCAAGTGTATTATTTGAGTTTCCGAGTCAATATTTAAATTAGTACTTTGTATTTGAAGTGATTGGTGGAAAGTTCAAGAATTAGGAGCACAATGAGGAAGCCTTACTGCATTGGAATGCTGCTATCACCAAATTGATTAACTGTTGAAATTACTTTTGTTTCCTCTTGTGAAGTAATTGTGGAGATCATATCATCACGATGTCTTGAAAAATTTAGATAGGGCAAAGGATTATATTATTATTATTCGTATTGGCATTTACAGTAGCTGAAGAAAACCAACTTATAAATGCAGTGTTTTTGCTTAGCATAACTCTAAAATACATAAATAAAAGAAGATAGTGACAAAACTGACACAAATTCCAAATACCTAGCTCAGGATTCAGGGTGGTTCGGTCCCGTGAATTTCCATACGTCAATAAAAAATGTTTTATGATCGTGAGTCTTATATAAAATAGGTTGTTACTACAATTCAGAAGGTTTTCTTCGGATCAAAGTATTTTTTTTTGACAATCAACGAACGCGGAAATCATTTATATTGCTCTCAATCTTCGTTTCAATTACATTTTCAAGATTTACCATGACTAGAGGCGCTCGTATTATTGTATTGTCATCATTACCCGCTGACTTGAACCAGATAGGTAGAAAACTCTCAAGTATACAAAAATGAGTGAATAGAATATTAAAAAGAGCATAGATAAATAACTGTATTTACCACACCAGCACAAACATTGTAGTCGATGTTGAATGTTGAGGTGAATATTGTTGTTTTTGTTGTATGTAATGTAGTTTTTTGAAAAAAAAAAATCACAATTTAGAAATTAATCAAGTAGAAAGGGACAAGGGCAGGAAGATGATGATGATGTTTGAACACAGGTTTTCTAGTTTTTTTTTTTTTATATTTTGTCTACATGAATTCCGTTTGAGTTAGTATGCTGAATTTGCAGAAATAATTCAATCTTCGTCTATTTGTGAGTGGACGACAGGATGGTATCGGTCCATACGACACTTTATCGTCCAATAAAATACAAAATAATATATTAATATTACTACCAGCTTTTTGAGCACTTTCCCCGTTGACAGTGATGGTGATTATTTTTATGATGCTCAATGACAGCATACACGTTATTGCTTTTTTGTAATATTTGTACATTATTCTTGTACTTTAAGACTTTACAGACAAACGTATATTTTGTTTGGCAATGACCATGTGTGAGGACTAAGTTGATAATAAATAGAAACAATAAATTGTAGTACTCCCATCGGAGAAAATCGGAGAGATAGCAGATTCCGACGAAGAAGCATTGCTTTTTGCGCTTATACAAGCTTATGAGCTCGTCAATACTCGTACAAGCGCGTGTAGCAAAAGGCGCCCATATACGCGCTTACATGTGCTTTTAAAAATGAACTTTTACACGCCGAAAATATGCGAATCTGGAACCGCTCTTACGGTCCTACGGTCGGCTATGGACTCTTTCAGGACTTTGTTATACGTAGAACAAAATAAGTAGGTACTTAATAACTACCTGCCAATAAAATGGCAGGTAGAGATACCCGCTAACGACTAAGTTATCAGATTGCGGACCCCGTAAGTTATACTTTGAATAATTGGAGAGCTCGAGTTAACTCAATCACAGTGTTAACTTTGTTACAATTGGACTATTCGTCGCGGTGTTGTATGTAATTAAATCCTCGAAGCCCTTTCTGAATCTATCATTGAGAAAGTTTCGACTGTCAATAATTCATTTAGAACTTTGTTCTAACTTATACCTTCTTTAGGATCAAAGCGTGGCCGTATTCTTGATACGATTTAACTTGGTTACTTCAATCAATCTCCGCATATTTATTATTCTGGATAAACTTTGTGGGAGCTGTAAATATTAGGTGTCTAGCTGTTTACTTAGTTCCGTTCCTACGCGAACTGCCAAAGGCCTACAGATCACAAGTTATGCGGGTTATCTCTCAGCACGTTCCGTTCAAGTGCACGCGCACTGAGGTGCACTGAAGATAATGCAGCAACCCAATTATTCAGCTTACTAATTAGGCTGAGTCTGCAGTATACCCGCTGACGACGGAGACCACTGAACGTTCCCATTGATAATCAAGCGTTGCAGCGCTTCAATTATTAGCTAGCCATTTGCTTGTTATTACGCTGGAATTTCTAGCCCCTACCATTCCTAGATACTCGAGTAGTAAGTGGCGCAATAAAGCCGCCGACAGTACTGTTGTATTGTTATAGGCACAAGAGCTTCCTCCACTCATAAATAGCAGCGCGGAAATCAATGTCGACGTTGTGCTCGTGTCTTTGTTTTTCTTAACGCAGGGATATGTGGAACAGCGTTAGTGGCCGAAAAAATACGTGTTTTATTTCTATTTATTTTGCCGACATTTTCTTAGAGTTCCATTCAGTCTGACGTAGATTTTATGGCATTATTTATATGCTATCTATATTTACATAAAATTATACAGCACGTTAACGGCTCGTTGAATATCATTAACATTAACACTCCTCTCATATTACGACCGCGATGGAACACGTGACCTTATTAATATTTATAAAACGTAGAAAATTGTACAAATTAATTTCATCCACCTGTCTGCATGGCAAGCGACTCAAGCGCTGCTACTCCATCGAGTCTACTTAACATTACCTGCTCACCTCGTCATTAATGCTTTCGCAAAAAATACGCCTTTTTTCATCCCACTCTTGTAACCATCCCAAAAACTACTTACCTACTAAATAAGTTGGCCTCATCTACTTAAACTTTTCTAGTTCACAGTTATCTTTGAAATAAAACTAAAGAAAACTGAATAAAAAAGTTTTGGGCGTTACACGGATTGAGATCATACAGAAAGAAAAGAAAAACATTTACTGTTTGTCTGTGTAGTTATTGTGCGAGCCACAGTTTCGCATTCAGCTTTCTGAGGGGCTCATTAATATTTCATTGAGAACTGAGAAGATGCAAATTTTCTGCGTTTATTGTAAAACATAATGAGATAAATAGGTTTTTTTAATTGTTCTCAAGCATGTCTCAACGCTTTTCGTAATTATATGAGTTTAATTTTATTATAATTTTATACGTTAGGTGAGGTGGGTCTAAGGGTACGCCTATTAAAATGGCTACTTTGCTTAATTTGTGGAATTGTCTGTTGATATTCGCTCCATAAGCAAGGCTGGAGTGCCGAAGGGCTGGCGGGGCTCACAATAAATGCGATTACCGGGAAGTAGCTTTATAATTTAAACATTGTTCTTAGGATGTTCAAAACAACGAAACAGTTCTCATGAAGGAGACTTCATCCGAAGTGTTTCATTGCCCGACCGTCATGCCCACGTGGTAACATTCTTATCGCAAACTACTACCACTAACACCGCCCGAATGATTTGACGTACGGCGACCGCACGTTAGAGGCAACAAAACTAGTATAAGTTGGTCTCGTATTCTGTTGACTTCGCACTTCGTTCGACCAACTCAATGTTTCCACTGTGTAGCACTGTACACTAAATGTAATTCGCGATGTTTTGCATTTTTTGTCGCATGGGCTTCGATTATACTCGTTATAAAGGCCGATCCGTTTTTTTTAAGTGAGGAAAATTCATAATAAGTACTTCCAGATAAAGAACATTTGAATTATCATTCCATCAATTGATTGAATAATATACCATCCCTAATTTAAACTTATTTAATTTAATATTATTTTTTAAAAGAAGTGTATTTCAATTTTAATCTTCCGGATCTACAGGACCTCGTCATTACAGGATTATGTATTCTATTCTATAGTGGTTGTTATTTTGTAGAAGATAAATTGTAATGTAACTCGTTGGTAATCCTAAATAAATAAATACACTGCGTCCGGTCCGCTTCATATAGCTCTATCCTACGTTTCGCATTGCATTTTGTATTTTTTTATGTATAGAACTACATTCTGTCTACATTTCAGTCTGAATATACACACTCGAGCTATGAAAAGAAATGTTTGCAGTTAGCAAAATTCAAAATTTGATATTGAACAGGTTATTATGGGAGCTAAATGTCACCCTGTTATATGGGATAGTAGTTCTAACAGTTTTTATTTTAGTATTTTGTTTCGCTGGAGTAAAATGAAAAAAAGTATTTTTTTGACTTGCATTTTTGACACCTGCCTACGTATATAAAAAAGAATGTACCTATTGAAGTATTATTGCCTACGCCGTAGCAACGACGTAGCTCTGTGCTACGACAGCTACATAATCGCTACGCCAGCTACAAAACCGCTACGCCTTGAGACAAACGTCTTGAACTTTGTTTTTGTCTGCAACAAAGCCCCAATTCTGTTGAATTGTTGCGTAACAACGCACCGACTAACCTAAAACATTGCTTTATTATACAAAAAGGCAAAACAAGAGAGGCCAAAGGCATGAAGACTTTCAAAATTAGTTTTCATGTTAAAATTTGTAAGTGTCTTTAGGAGGCAAATAACTTTTATTATTGAATTATTCTTTAGCTTTATATCTTTGTCACGTGCACTAATATCTTCGCATATTATATATCCTTTAGTTCCCCATACTGGAGCACCCCTTACTAAGGATTTGTCAAGTATTAACATCAAAGGTTTGGTTTTGTATTACATATTGGCTGTTTCTTTTGCTACAGTGGCTAGAGTCGTGCTCATAAATGGAAATAAAATTATTCTGTAACATGCGGGCGAAATTATCTTTGCTGCGAAATGAACGATGAATTAACTACAAATATATTGTGGTTTATTGCCTGACGGACTGCCTTGTTGGTCTAGCTGTCGCAAGTGCGACTGCTGAGCACATATATCCTGGGTTCGATTCTCAGGTCGGACAAAGTGTTATTGGGTTTTTTCACCAGGAATTTCTCAGTAGCGGCCACGGAGTCTGGATTTGCGCCCGGTTGATGGCAATAGGCTCGCCCCCTATTATATGGGACTTAAACATAACTGGCGAAATGAGTGTGTACTAATGGGTATTCCTCTGCCTAACCCTTCGGGGATTACAGGGGTGATGTTATTTTATGTTTAGATTTAGGCCAAAATCACTAGTTAATTGTTTCTTGATTATCGTGAATGCAGACTTTTTAGTTAAAATCGAGTTAATTTCGGTGTTAGGATTTATTTGATAGTTTAAAATATTCCTATGAACATTGATAGCGTTCATCTCAGTGCGCAAATTTTTCGTTATACTTACATGCGAGCAGTTAAAATTACTAAATAATTTACGTTGTTATCATTATATACCCATGAATATTGTGTGTTAATTTCATGTTATTACCTGTTAAAACTATCTTTTAAAAGCTTTGAAATGGCTAGCCTAATAAAGTATCCTAATTTTACTTTGTTAATGCTAAGCTAGGGTAAGTGTAGCTGGTTATCGTTTTCATGGTAAATACAGATAGTTTAAAATGAAATGAACGAAGCCAATAGACAGGCGCGGTGGCATAGGGAAATAAAAACTATTTTTTTAATGTAAGTGATTGAAGCTCTCTTGCATTTATTATTTAATCAACCTTATACCTCACATATTTTGTTTATTCTTTGCCAAACTCTCAGTTGAAAGCTTTGTGTGCTCATGTTTTAATTTTAAATACTATGTACCTTTGTTTAATTATGAAATGATCCTAACATTAATTTTTACATTTAAATTATTGTCGTGACCTTAAAGGGTTTATATTAGATGCTGGAGCTGGACCTTTTGTAACAATAATGGAACCACATTAATGCAGTAAATATTTGAGTATGAGTTAATTAAATACTTTGCTGCTAGCTTTTGCTCTAAGCTAAGCTTGGTAAAGAGCTATTGTTGTTAAAAAGGGTTGTTATCTACTCCCTTAGTCTAGTTTTATATCAGTCCGAACTGGCACTGCAGCTGTGTTTCCTCTCCGTTTGGCCCACGGACCCAAACGCATCATTAATAATAATTGTATTTAACCTAAGAAGGGTCTCGTTAGGCAGTTGGATCAAGGGCTTGATTAAGAAAATCGCTTCTCCTGGACACGGCTGGTATTGTTAGGAGGAGCCCTGACCGCCCGTAGCTTGGACCCTGTTCCTGATACCGGTGGGTTACTATTTTTTTAAACGTTTTTTTTTTCATATATTTTACTAAGAAATATTTACAAAATGTAAAATAAATAAAGGGAATTGTATTAACATGTAAAGGGTGATCCTAGTTTCAATGTAAGGCAATGCAACACTGTAAATTGTAAAACAATAGTCAAACGTAATTCAAACAAATGTCAGTTTGAAACAACACATGAATTTGTTTAATTCTAATAAATAACAACTCTGGAAGATATGTGTTAAAAATAGACTTAAAAAATTGGCTAGGAGCGAAATGGAGTTGCACCGTTATGGTTTCGAACAAAATTACTGAACGTCTGCGCTAGGTCGTAAACTACTCAACTGAAATCTAAATGAAAACATTCACAATACCTAGTGCAAAAAGGGCAAACTGGGGGTATTACAGATAGGGTTAGGGTTGGATTATGGTAAACTAATGCATCATCGTGGCGTGCGTTCAGGCGAAAAGTAGTGTGTTAGTGCTGCTGAGAGAGATCAGCGTTGCTGGAACCCCGGAATTATAGGTTCCTCGTCGAACATTACTCAAAACAATGAAATGCTGCTAAATATCCAGAAGCGGCTAGTTGATTGATATCGTTTTGCATTGTTAAAGAACAATACTAAAATATATCTTATTTCACTACTATGTTAAATGTGAAAGTTTGTGATGTATGGATTTTTTAAACTCTTTTAAGCAAAAACTATTGAATGGATTTGGATGAAATTTGGCACACGGATAGTTTATCACCTGGATTAATACATAATTATGTTACTTTTCATCCCGATCCCGTTGTACAATTTTTAAACCCCACGTGGGCGAAGCTGCAAACATAATTTCAATGAATGTATGTATGTCAAATAATCTCAAGAGTAATCCGGTAGCTGATATCAATTAAAAAAAAAACAAATTCAAAGCTTGATAGATTGAAAATTCAAATGAACTATTCAATAGCTACCGTCGTTGAGTACGTTGTTTAAAGGGAGAGACGGTATCTACTGCTCGTATGTACTAACGAATGACGTCGCACTTCATGAACGTCGCAATAACTTCACACAATTATCCGTTCACGAGATAACGACACAAGCCCACATAAGATACTCGGAAAGCAGAATATTTTATAGCTTTTTATCCAGCAGAAATATACCTTTAGTATTGGAGCAATTTTACTTTATCTATTTATTAAGTTGTCAATTATAAAGAACTTCCAGGTTCACCGTCACCTGAAATTGAGCAAGGTGAAGCATGAAATAAGACCCTATGCAAAAACTTACAAAAGCGATTCCTACACCATAAAACTCCACTAGCAGTGCAGTTCACTATTCCCGACTCACTGAATCACCTAAAGAGACGCAAAATCAAACATGAACCCTCCTGAACATTGATAACCTTCATAGAGCTGTCGAATACAAAGAGTCAATCCCAGTGGGGAACTGACTCTGCATGACTCTCAATCTGACAACACATCTGCTCATAGTCAATAGACTGAATGTATGTATGAACAAAGTGCATGAAGTAACCTATCTTATGTCCCACCTTTTTTTAATTTTTGAGAGGTCTGCTGCATCTATTCAATTATATCGGTAAGAACAGCTGTTGGCACATTCTCAAAATAATAAAACATGAGAAATAAAAGAGTTTATGAATTTTCAGATGCATGACTGTTTTCTCCCTTCGTCAAAAGTATGATTTGTATGACGTTACAATGGCACTAACGAATCGTTCTGTTGCTTTTGTTTCTGTCGTCTTTGTCTAATCAGAAAACATAGCCGTCATTTATCTTTTTTTTTCTTTCAATAAACAAAACAGGCAATCCATATTTGGCGTCTAGTTAGTGAACGTTGCTTTGGGAAAGTTAAAAACGGACTGGCGATGTTTTTCTGCCGAAACGGTACGTGGTCGTCTTTCATAGATAAACAAATCGGCATGTGGGCTAACTTGTGGCTGGAGGGGGGGCATCGCTCATTGGAGCAATAACGTATTGGATGGAAGATTGCAGTAATGTGTATGTAGTGACATATTGCTCGCCCACCAGTCATGCTGACCCACTTTCACGGCCTGATGCCTTTCGACTGATTCGCTCTATTTTTGTGTACACGCCATTTGTTGTTCTATTCCGTGTTTTTTATTTTTTTTTCTGTAAAAACAAGGCAGGTTGATAATTGTTTATCTCTTGTATTATCGTGTTGACAAAATAATTTTGAGTTTAGTGCAAAATATGGGAGTTGTTTTTTTTCGGAACAGTAATAGGATCTTTT
Source organism: Standfussiana lucernea (assembly GCA_964057025.1). Classification (NCBI taxonomy): domain Eukaryota; kingdom Metazoa; phylum Arthropoda; class Insecta; order Lepidoptera; family Noctuidae; genus Standfussiana; species Standfussiana lucernea. The sequence continues at coordinate 12,471,311 of OZ059784.1, forward strand.
TCAGCTGTTGTTAAAACCAGTCATAGTTTATCCCAATTATATTATTAGAAGTATTGAGTTACTCAAGCAAGGTATCCAATACCTATTCCGTGAAAAAGTAGCAAACATGAAGTAGAGACACTGTTGCCAAGTCTGGAAATAAGAGGTGAACAGTATGATATTATTTCGGCCAACTTTATCGCTATTTACCAGGTACGAGGTAGCAACATAAAAGCTAATAACGTCTTGCTTGACCTCGTGACCTCAGCAAAGGAAAAACCCACCTCGTTCTTAAAAAAACAATAGGTAAGATCCCCCACATACATTACATGTCGCCAATTAGTCCGACGCCGCTAGCGATATAATAATGGTGAAGTTGTGTCAGTCAATAGATGCGTGTATTATTATTACGTCAATAATACTAGTAGATTATGCACCAAGGGGATAAAGCAGTGTCTTACGTCACGGGCACTATTTTGAATACCGAATGCAACGAGGGATTCTAGGGCTCCCAAGCGGATCGCGGCAGCTTTAAGTTAACTCCTGAGCGAAGCGAGGGATCCATCTAGAATCCTGAGAAAAATTGGGGATTTTGGATAAATGAGGGATTTTGGATAGCCCAAGACGAAAACATCTATAACCCTGAGGAGCATACTCTACTTTTCACACCTACTGCGAGGAAATAAAAACCAATTCGATTTTCGAAATATGGCGTTGCGCACCAATATTCTGCCGCGGGGGTGCCCTAGTTTTGGGAGATTTAGGACATATCTCCCTTTTTAAGGAAACAAATCGTTCTAGGGGAAAATTAAATCCTTGGAGAAAGATATAACAATAAAAATGAATTTGAATGTTTGATGTATGTACTGTTGGCGTACCTATTTTAACTAAATAAATAAAAATAAAAAATAAGGTAAAATATAAGAATTCATGAAACATTTTACAGCCAAATTACTAATTTGTAACAATAATTTGCGTTTAATAAGCCGATAGCAGGGTGTCGTGCGTGAACGGGATCAGGCAATACATACACAGAAACAAAATTCGATACTAAGTGGTACTTTTTGTGAATGAAAATAGTTTTATATCTCTGTTTCATTTCCTGTTTGAAAAATAAAATGGGGAAAAAAGTTGCATAGATTGAATATGCGGAAAATTCAAAAACTCGATCTAGCAACCCTGGGGTGCGCGCCACAGCCTTCGATCAGGTGTTGTGATGACTTGCCGCCATTACCGTTACAGATAAAAAAATAAAAAAGTCAATTATCAGAGCCAATTATTTAATCATTTTGGACTTGACCAATTGCAAAAAACATTTGTTTTTAATGTTGTAACTATTTTTGTTAATTTTTTTAATTAATTTACATTATTTTTTCTTATTATTTCACATAATATTACTAATAAGTTGCTTAATTTAATTATTTCGTTCATCGACGGCAACTAAAACGTGCGCAGCGAAAGATCTTTGCTAAAAGTTTTCATGCAGTTTGTTATTTAAGGTCCCAAATTCAAATCACATTATTGCCCAGCGGGCAGTAATGAAATTCAGTGCAATATTCCTGCCCGGCTAGAGCCTAGGGCATTAATGGCTTGCTTTACTTTAGGTTTGCATGACATATAATTTGACATTAACGAGCAAGTGGTAGGCATGGTATAGTCAAACATTGTGATGACGTTGGGTGTTTTCTTTTTCTGAGTGTGCTTTACACACTTATTTATACCTTATGTATTTATTCGTTTATACACTTTATTTATTATTATTATTAATTGACCGTGGCATCACTTTGGGCCCTATCAGAATACCAGCGCTGCGACTTTTTTAATGTTACAGCACCATGCTGAGATAGGGGCATTTTGGCCTCGTACAGGACCAGTTTAGTTAGTTTTATTTTAATTTGTTCTTAAGTTAACTTTTTTTTTTATCTTGTTTTTATTGTCAAGTTACCACTTTGTTTTGTCCAGTGCGAGACTAATAAATACTTTTTCTTTCTTTCTATATAACATCGCGCCTGTATGCTCTGAGGGGGTCCGCAGATGTGTACAGTACACCCAAATTTCGACAGATATGATGCTAAGTTCCATTGTAATGGGGATAAACCTTGCCTATTACCTACCATAACATGAATAGTTATCAATGTAAAATAAATGCATGGCAAATATTTGTACAGGATATTACAACTAAAAATGGAAAGTCGGTGACTTTTGTTTTATTGAAACCGTATTATTAAAACAAAAGTCACCAACTTCTGAGGATAAAGTTATTTTTCACTTTTAAATAAATATTGCTGGACATTACACGCAGCGCCATCTAGCGCCACACTAAGCAACGAGGCTTGTGTCGTGGACACCAGATAGTTGATATACCACATAGATACTTTTTGTTTGTAAATACATACTTATTATACATATAAACATCCATGACTCGGAAACAAATGCCCATGCTCATCACACAAACACTTGCTCCTACCGGGATTCGAACCCGGAACCCTATGAACGTAAGGCAGCCTCACTACCGCTGCGCCATTCGGGTCGTCATGAATACTTTGTGTATTCGTGCAAAATAAACATATTTATAGGTAGACTTTATCGTCTAGGCAACGGTGCTACACATAGTTAGCTGGCTTTGGATGATATTTCTGATATAATGATAAAACAAAAACACAATATACAGACGCGATCACAAGAAACAGACGCTATATCTGGATAATCTTGTTTGCCAAAAGATTTTCGGAGAAAAACTGGGCTAATTGACTTAAGAGTTTCATAAAGACTATTATTATTTTCTGGTTTGGAACTAATTACATTAAATACCTATACAATATCTATTTCACGTCTGTTACTTCATAACAAGCTAATACTGTTGTTTTACAAAATGTATTCTCCAAATGAAATATTAAATAAGAAGCCAATAATTTCCTCTTTCGGCCATTGCATTGCATTTCATGTTTGTATATAGTAGTTTTTGCGTCAAAGGGTAACAAACATACATACATCCTCACAAACTTTCACATTTATATAAGTAGTAAGATTACATTACAAAACTGGACTTGTGGATATGAAATCGCTCTCTTGTGTCTATATTTCTTGAGACTAGATTATAAAAAAAACCCACATCCAAAAAAAGGTCTATCCTTTTTGTCGATGTGACGGCTAATTTAGACGTAGAGATAGATTTAAAATTCAGCTAGGAAACTTTATTAAATCATCAAAATATTTACCTTATTTACAAACTAATATTAGATCTAAAATAAGAATGAAAATATGTAAAATTACGGGGCGTCATAAAATTCGTCCACATCGCTGTCAACAGGAAAAGTGCCCAGAAGGCTGGCAGCATTGCCACGTTGGATGGCAATGCTGATTCTTAGGCCAAAAAATGCCAGCCCTCTGGTCACGTGAATAGTCGACCAACCGCTTGGCGATATCCCGAAATAATAGGTGGGCACTCGGATCCCATGGCCCTAGCGTTTCAACACCAAACGGCTCAAACACATAATTAAATTCAGCTTGTTTTGAACACTCAGGCTGCAGTGAATATAGAAAAAAAACCCACTCTACTCGTCAGTTATCATCCACGGTGCGGTGAAGAAGTCTTATCAACAGGTATTTTGTGGGTGAACGCAGATCAAAACCACAATAAAAGTCAAAGTCAAAGTATCTTTATTGTGGGCATATGTAAATTACAGGTCTTAACAATATATTAAAGTAACAATATGTCCTGCCTTATAGGCATACAATAATTATGTAGGTAGGTATTGGCATTAAAATTTAGAATTATTATAAATGGTAAGTTATTATAAATATAAAATTACAGTGAAACTATCACATGGTCAGTACTAATGCATGTCAAATACAGTGAAACTAATACATGGTCAATACTAATACATGTCAAAATACAGTGGAACTAATAGAAGGTCAACAATTCAGGAAATCTTGGGTCGTGTAGTACGCTTTATCAATTAAAAATGTTCGTAATTTAGAGAAAATCCTTTACCAAGATTGTTGAATGTGGTTTTACGTTCTTTATTTGTAAATGATTTGGCTATGTAAAAACTAGTAAACATCCACCTACAACTTTTTTCTGTATTAAACAAAAGCGCCTTATAATCCGTACCTACCGAGTAAAAAGATGGTCTGAAAGGTGGTTTTCTGAAATATGGGATGTAAAAAAAAAATTAACCAATGCTGATTCCGAAACCATTTCGAGATTTTAGGTTTCTAAACCTTAGTTTGGTATTTTGAGCTTTTAAAATTATAAGATGGCGTTTATTTTAATAAAAAATACTTGACATCACTTCCAAATAACGTCACACGTCGGCCTGATTGATTTATTTGTGCAAAGAATCCATCAAATTTCATCAGACGTGTCAAGTTTGAAGCTTCTATTATAAAGCAATAAATCTCCAATTTAGGTGTTTTATTCTTGTACGAGTACAAAGACATCGAACTCTTCAGTATCATCTCTGACGCTATCACGAGCAAAAGTTTAGAAAATAATCTACAGCTTGGAATAAAAAGTATTGAAATGAGTTGCTTTAAGTGACGAGATATACAAAAAAAAAATTACTCAAACAAAACTACATACCGCATTCAAAAGCAATAACTGCACTATTGATTTTTCTTTGAAGTGTCAGTTAATAGTTTTATTTTCCTGGCTTACAAGGGATCACTCGCACTTGAATAAAAAACGTTTTTGCAAAAAAATCTGGAAGTCTGTTATTTTTTTGCAAAAACCTTTTTATTTTACCCTTTGTAGTTATCGCATCACACACAAATCCTTGTCAAGTATCAATTTCGCCATTTCTTTTACTTGGATGACATATTTTTTTCCAGCTATTTTGATTTAAAAACCAAACTGCTGAACCAATTTTGATGAAATTTCTATAAAATCAATCGGGAAGTAGATCCATTCAGATAAAAGAAGAATTTTTTAATTCGTTTCATAAATGAGGCAGATATAAGATAACAAACAAAAAAAATACAACCGAATTGAGAACCTCCTCCTTTTTTTGAAGTCGGTTAAAAATGTAAAGGTTTCGTGTCTCATGCGAGACACGAAACCTTTACATTTATCTACAAAGGGTTGAACTTGTCCATTCAAAGCAAATGTCTCAGCTCACAACTCAGTTATTATTTTGTTTTCTTTCCTAACACAAAGTCAAACAAAGTCAGAGTTATCTCTTGAGAACGTTGCCTTTATAACATTCATATAATCTGTTTAAATATTTAATACAAAAGATAAGATTCTTGTGTTCATTACTATGTACATACATTATTAAAAAACTCCCTTAAAATTAGATCTAAAATAATAATAATTATATACAACAACAAGTATCAAAATGGGAATTAATTACATGGCGTCAAAAATTCGTCCACATGGCTGTCAACAGAAAAAGTTCCCAGAAGCCTGGCAGCATTGCCACGTTGGATGTCAACGCTGAACCTTGGGCCAAAAAAAGGCCAGTCATCTGGTCATGTAAAGAGTCGACAAACCGCTTGTCGAAATCGCGAAAGACTAGGTGGGCTTAGTGTTTCAAACCCAAACGGCTCAACACATATTACTACCAATTATGTTGTTGTTTTTGCGCCGCCCCAGCGCAGCACGCCGTGCTAGGAAGATGGCATGGTGCAAGGGTGTCGACGCAAGTTGCATCCCACACCAAGGACCTACCCAACTTCCAGGACATTATCGTCATACCATCTGATCTCTTCCCATCATCGCGTACCAAGCCATTGGGTTCTAAGCCAGCTGGTACCCCGGCGGTGGCAAGACAGCGACGGATGGTATCATTAATGCTAGAGTGACTCGCTATTGGACCAGCATTCTCACTGCAGGTGTTCAAAGCAGTCGACTCCTTACAGTGACATAGTTTTTAGCAGAAAGCTAAGCTTATTAACAGCATCCAATCTGCAAGCTGATTGACATTTTGAGGAGCTGTGTTCAGGTAACTACGACATGGAGACATTTAATGGATGTGTATGCTAGCTAGCTTAGATGTTATGGCAAATGTCCGTCGAGAAATGTTAACTTATTTAGAATTTTGATAATATAATTAAACGCACACTAATATTGTTGATACATTTTACCTAGGTACATAATTAAAGTTTAGCTGCCATTAAATTTAGAAATGTGAATAATTTGATCATAAATGACAGTTCAATTGACAGACATATATATGACAATATGATCCGTTATAATTTAGTTATTCTGTTTCATGCGTGCAGTAAGAGTGAATACTTTATAAACTGAAATAAAATGATGCTCCTACTTTCACGTGAACCCCGCCGTTATGTTACAAACGTGGACTTATCTAGATGACTATGTTCATTCGTACATATATCATGGTCTGTTTAACATTCAATCAAGCGGGAAACCCCCATGACGCGGCATGACGTGATGGGACGAGACGCGAGTTAACCCTCCGAACGCCGTGAGCCGGTTCTTTCCCAAATGAATTGCCCAACTGAGCATGAAGTGAAACAAAATCATAATGTTTCCGCAACATTTAAAACTAATAACAACATCAAATTAACAACGACGACAAACGTTTCAAGAACACTCATATTGTTAAATCTGTTCCGAGTTACTAAAATAGAATAATATTTACAGTGTGCTACGTGCAGCTTTAATTTTTCTAGAGCACTTTAGGTTGTTGGTTAACTCGGCTAAAGCTTCCACCGGAGTCCGCTTACATCGCAACACACTCAACGATTACGTAAGCTGTGCCGGAAAATGCAGCAGTAGACGAGGTCTTTGAAGTCGTGTCAAAAGAAGACATGATGAAGTGTTACGCAAAATTCATGAACTCGTGTCGTGAACTTGGCATGGGGTTTATAAAAATAAAAGAAGATACAAATAACGACATGATTGTAGGTACATATCTAGGTATTCGCTTTCTTTGATAAATGCTTATTATAACTAAATCTTATTCCAGCCAACATATTTTTCAATAGTCCTTTAAGATTACGTTGGGCAACGTATTGGTTATATTGAACGTGAACGTGGACGAGGCTTTAGGAGTATATAAGCATCGTAGCAGGTGGGGTTCTGTAGTTTCTGCCTATCCCCACGTGAAAAAGGCGTTAGTTTATGATACATAGAATGGTCCAACTTCTTTTGAGCGAGTAGGAACCGCTTGATATTCTATACATAATAAACTTGTAGGTGTTTAGTTTCCGGACGTATGAAATATGGCTTTGGACTAGAAATTGTTATTTATTATGGATAATATTAATAGTTATGTTATTCATTGTATCATTATTTAATTGCAATTTACTGTGTTAAATCTAAAGGTTTATTAAATCACTTTGGTGTCTGTCTGACCGGTTGTAAAAAGTTAATTTACGTTTCTCGGAACAGTTTTTTAGGTAAATAAATAACCACCGGGCCTTGGCCCAGCAGTGGGATCCAGCCGCATAAGGTAGGCTTTAGTTTAATTATCTTTTCTCAAATGTAAGTGACGTTTATAAGCTACAAGGTTAGTGTTAAGTTTACGCAACGTTATACAGCGTGTGCAATTTAATCTAGTTTCTGGTGTGATGGTCCTATCCCGAAAAGAGGGCACATCCTGTCCTCGGCCCGGTGATGGCTTCCGGCGCGGGGAAAATGATATCTAGGCCCCATCTAACTATTTGGGCTAAATCTATCTCGGTGAGCAGTAGGTAAAGCTTTTCATACCTTTAATTATCTTTCTATTCATCATTCCATCCCATCCATTTCCATTAATATGAAAGTAACGCTGTCTGTCTAGTGCCTGTCTGTTCTGTAATTTTTTTATGCTTTTACGGCTGAATGAATATCGATGTTTGGCACTCAGATATTCCGTGACCTGGGTCTGGACACCGGCTAATTTTATCCAGGTAGTACCTACGTATCCGTGGGATATATTCTGTATTACAAAGCAGGCGAACCCTGAAGGCGAGATTGTATAAATGAATCACAGTGCAAAATTGATACTGCACGAGCAATTGTTAAAAATAAAAACAGAATTTGAAAAGTACCTAATAGCTTGTTTAAAATATTTGAAGTGATTGCAATATTTTCCCAACAATATTTTCTTTGCATAAAATAATATGATATTTCGGGCAGTAGAAGCATCCAGTGGGATAATATAAATTAGCAAAGAACTTTTGTGAACTACTAGTTGTTTCCGCAATCTCGTTTGCATACTTCAACCTTCCGCTCGCCTCACTCAGGGGTGTGATATTTCGAAAAATCCTTTTTTAAAGAACTTGTACAATTTTCACGAACATTATCTTCGTAATTTGATGTTTTTATCTGCTGTGGTTTAGTCTTCGATGATAATCCGATTTTTATGTTGACAAAATATATTTTTTTTATCAAATTGATCATTACCATAATTCACACTACGTCAAATAGCTGTGATAAGTCCATATCATCGAACTATGAAAGTAAAACAGTCGCGACTTGAAAATAAGTTGAGTTTGTATTTGCTAACCAATTAATTTTACAAGCAATGTTACCTTCCTATTCATGCATGCTTTTCACTGAACTAAAAAAGAACACCGTAGGGTTTTACGCCACAACCCTCCATTCTGCCCGAACTGAGACTTTCCTTAGGAAAATAAAAGAGACTATCAAAATATATAATAGATTAATCAGATTACTAAGTTGAAAACTGTAGTGGGACAGTAAAAGCTTTTATGAAGTTCGTTAGTGACAGTAACTGCCTCGTTGCTACTGTCGTCGAGTGTTCATAAGAGTGACCTTTTGGCGTATCTTGAGTTCGCATCTCGTGCCTGACAAAGCTTTAACAGCATGTGTGTATAAAATAATACTATATACAATGAACAATCTCCTTTTCATTTTATTCGCCGTGTGAATGCACTCTAATGCAATCCAATAGTTTTGACTTTTCCATCACAGTTATCTCCGATAGGATAACACTTCGTTTAGGCCCTCAACGGCACCCTATCTTTTCCGAAATTATGTATGTAGGGTTACTGGTAAGCCGACGTATTCCTTGCAGGACGTCATTGTAGGGTTAAAATGAAACAAATTAAGCCACCAAATGTTCTAGCGAAATTCAGTAGTTTTTGAGTTAGTTAGATTTTTAGCATTTTTATGAAAAATCCCAGGTTAAATCTTTTGAAGCCAATTTAAAAATGTGTTACGGCGTGACTGTACTTAAATTTAAGTTATTATGATAGTTGATGCCGTAGGTAGCAGACCTTTGTTACGAATTAAAAGTTCAAAAATGCCTAAAACTTTGGAAAAGATCACTAATCAAACATTAAATTTTTTGTAATTTTTGCTATCACTTCATAAAAAAGGTTGTTAATACAAAGTCACGGAACTCACGGACTACATTATGAAAATCGTTTTTGATTTAGTATAGCACATCACATATTATTATTATCATCATATTTGTGGATCTCATAAAAAGGTGATTATTCGGGAAATGAAATTAAACAATTTCGTGAACATTATTATTATTTTTAATCAATATCAATTTGAAAACGGTTTCGAATACATGTTCTTATTTGCTTCCATACTTCGGTTTCTGTGATTCTCGATGTTACCAGTAAGGTATATATAATTTTGTAAAGCAAAAAGAATTAATTAATTAATTTTTCAGAATGAAAAATGCGAATTGGTTTGCAATGTGAAGTGGAATGGTTTTTAATTAATTAACTTCACAAAAATGTGAATAACGTATTCACATTTTGCTGCACTCTACACGGATACCGGCCTTTTCAATGTATTGTTTTATTTTTCTCTCGGCTAAGCTGCTAGAATGTTCTAAAAATCAATTACACTGTGTTGTTGAATCCTAGTGTAACATCGCTTAGAACTGCAAATTAATTATACGTCTATCTACTCATTTAAAGCCAGAGTAAAGTTAGCTTTGGCGTTGAGTATGTACTTTAACTTACTTAGCCGTTACTTTAAGCTCGTATTTCAAATTGTATCCTTAATACTTCTATCGAATAACGAAATTAACATGGGTAACGTTAACGAACCGTTTTGTGTCAAACAGAATATTTGGAATGATTCCACATGTCTTGGATCTGTTTAAACAAATATTTGGTGGTGGCAACATAAATATGGAATGGAAACTGGCAACAAACAGTGAAGTGTAGTAAGTACTACACAACAAAGTAATAGTAATGTCGGATAAACCGCAGTCCGCAGTATTATGTTGACGGTACGGGAACGCGGGAATACTCCCCGTAGGTCATATCGCCAAAAGGGCGACACAGTCATACATTAATGTTCGCATTAAGTTCAAAGAGTCCGCATAAAAGATTGCTGCCTAAAGCTTTGAGCTTCTCGTTTTGACGTTTTGGAGTATTTCAATTCCACAGTTTTCCTTTAACAACAACGTGACCTTCGGGATTGGTGAAATAACAAAAAGATTAGAATACTATTTATATCGACTGCCCCGCCCCGCAGACCGCCCCGCGAGACGAGAATTTTAACAGAAACACCGTGATCCTAAAAGCTTTGTACTTAACTGTAAAAACAAGACCAAAGACATTTGTCGACATTTACGTAATTATTAAAGTAAACGCTCCTCAACACTGTTAAGTTCTAATTTATGAATGTTTAAGTATTTGGTTGAAAGCTTTATTATACCCATTCGAAATCTGGCCAAAATTCTACGAAATTCAAAATGTATTTCATCATTTGTATAGGCCAGAATTTAAATCCAAAGCTAAACGACCACACTGCAACTTTTATTTGTTTTTAGCAGCTCGAGCGTTATAATGACTGTCGTTAATTTTGAGCTCGGCAATCCCAACGATTTTGTTAGATCTCAGTTTTTATTATATTTGCAGAAAGCGGAGCCAATGTGAACAAAAACCTGTTATTGTCCTTCCGCATTTTATGTTTTCCGGCGTCACTTATTTCTGTTATTATAATAATTGTTGAACTCAAAACATGCCGCCATGATAGATTTCAATAACTTTCAGTTACAATGGAGAACTAGTTTTTGCATGCCATTAACAATGAATCTGTATTTTTGTTCTTTTGCTCGCAAGATATTCGAGCCGTCCGCGTCGTCGTTGCGGAGTTGCCGACAGAGACTTCAATAATAATAATAATTGCCGGGAAAGCCCGAGCTTTTGTAGCAAGTCTAGCGCGGGTATTGTTTGTGTACCGTGGGCGCACAGTAAAAGTTGGAAACTGGGATTAACGATAGCATTTGACAGAAAGCCCCGTGGACGGCTACTCCGTTTTATCTAGCACAAGCCACTGCCAAATCCACTATAAGTAGGTATATAGATCTCTTAGCGAAGCTGGAGCGGAAATTGCTAACGTTAATGGTTAAAAAAGAGAGAGTTCTGTTCTAATTTATTTCCACAATACGTTAAGAATTTATTTTGTTTCACAAAATAAAACGATAATAACGTGTTGTGTAGGGCTCCCCTGTTAGTCTGAGTATGGTTAACAGCGGCCACTCAAGTAGGCAGGACCGCGGTGCAAGCCAGACGGTTTATTGGGAACATCGGACTTGAACGAAATGGGCTAAATCCAATTACGGTTATGTCAGGCTTTCGGATAAGCCAACAAAAAATATTATTTTTGATAATGTGCCCTGAGCACGCAATCGTGGATATTTGAAAATATTTTTCGATGACATGCAAATGGTTTAAAAAGTAATTGTTATTATTGATCATCCTTTCTTTGAGTATTCAATTATGTGTCAGTGATGATGGATTGTTTCTAGTACAGTGTGATATTGCCATTTTCTAGAACTGGGGCGGGCACATACCTATAGTACGACACTTCCGATTCCACCAGGCAGTATTTTAAAAAGCAAGCTGCTGATGGATAATCCTGGTTACAAGGTTAACATTACTGTTATGAGTTCTATTAAAAATCAAAACGAGTTTTAATAAGTTCATATTTTACACGGACTGTTCACGATAAAAATCACATATGCCAACTAAGCTCTAATTACACGCAATCATGTTGAAAAATAATGACCGCGTGTGTTCTGCACATAAAAGTTCATTTGTGTAACATTATTTTGTTTGTTCACGAAATACAAGATTAAACCTCGCAAAGCACCGTATCTCGAATGATAAACGCGATGTCATGACATATCCTGTGACGTCAATAAATACTCTTCATGTGAGGCGACGTCATTCTTGTCACGTCAAGTCGGGACGTCCGCGTCATGCCACGTCATCCGCGACTGCTACGCGTTGTTGACTTGCCAAAATTGCCTTGTTGTGATGAGCCCGTGACTTTTTAATGTAAGTCTATTTTCCCCTTTGGAATCTGTTTTATCCCTAAAGATAGGGCTTTGAAGTGGCCGGAAGTTTTTTTGTTAACACTACGCTTATTAGTTTGTATGTTTTCTTTCTAATCTCATGCGGTATGACAATATGTGTTGAAGAAAACGTACAGGATAAGTCGTTACTCCTTGTAAAAAGAAAACGTATAAAGAATAAAATAGAAAAATAGGTAATCGAAAACAATAACGGAGGAAGTTCTATCCTAGTCCTATTATAAATTTATAATCTTATGTTTTTGACAAGGGGTTATTTTAAGCTTCATTAAGAAACTTAGAAATTCGTTTTAAATATTTATATACAAAAATCCAACGAAGTATTAATAATAAACAAATAGTGGTACTTTAACGACTGCAATTCTTGAATACCAGGGACTTAAATAGAAATAACAATAACCATACAGTCTCAGGGCTTATGATATGCCCAGTTTTAGACTCTTTTAGACCGACAACAGGGCACACATATCCCTTTAATTTATTTTGTTTCGTTACCTAACACTTCCTTGATATAATACATATTATATATATATATATATATATATATTGGTCTAAAACTGTGGTCTAAAAAAGTTAAATAGTTGTAAAAGTATTTGGTTTCATATCTATACTGATATTATAAATCTGAAGAGTTTGTTTGGTTGATTGAACGCTCTAATCTCAGGAACTACTGGTTCGAATTGAAACATTCTTTTAGTGTTGGATAGCCCATTTATCGAGGAAGGCTATATAGCATCACGCTGCGACCAATAGGAGCGGAGCATTAATCAAAAATGTAACGCAGACGATGTTGTGCGGGTCAGCTAGTATAATAATAAACACAATAAATGAAGGATGGCACGGTTGACATAATTATGTCGGGCATGCCACCGTCCGGGCGAATCAATTCGTCACATTATCTCCGGGTGTTCTCGTCTAGCTAACGGAGAGTACTTGCATATACACAATTTGCTCTAAAATACATACTTGTGGAATCGGAAGTGCCGTACTATAGGTATGTGCCCGACCCAGTTCTCGGAAATTGCAATATCACACTGTACTGGGATCAATCCATTATCACTGACAGGACTATTGTGGCCAACAAGCCTGATATAGTGGTGGTGGATCGGTCAGAGCGGCGCGCAATGATTGTTGACATAACGGTCCCGCATGATGTGAACCTCGTGAAAGGCGAGAAAGATAAATAAATCAAGTATCTTGACTTGGCTCGCGAGGTTGTCGATATGTGAGAAGTGGACTCGGCGATCATTGTGCCGATAGTCGTTTCAGCCAATGGCTTAATTGCCAAGAGCCTCGACCAATACCTGAGGAGGCTCTCGTTAGGCAGCTGGATCAAGGGCTTGATTCAGAAAACGGTATTCCTGGACACGGCTCGTATTGTTAGGAAGTTCCTCTCTCTGGAGCCCTGACCGCCGGTAGCTTGGACCCTGTTCCCGATACCGGTGGACTACAGTTTTTTATATTATATATTAATAATATTTAAAAATATAAAAATAAGGAAGAAAAATAAATAAAGGAGATAACACAATAATACGTAATAGACGTAATAGATAAAAACGTCATTTTCTTTTAACTCTTTCACCTTCTTTTTCCGTTAATTTGTGCTATCACAGGGAGATATTATTAAAGAGCGATAAAGTGGTTGCAAAATAAATGAGTTAACCACGCGTTTGTTAATTATGAAGTAATTGGTTCATAATAACATTAAGTATTTCAGTAGATATTATTTCAGGATATGTTTAATTGGCTTAAAGTTTTCACCTATGTAATAATTGCGTCGGTATTTAGTACCATAAAAGATAAAGGAATATTGTTTAATTAAATTTAACTAGTAACTATCGAATGGTGTTATATCTTAGTTAAATAATAATACACATAAACCTTCCCGATTTTATCTAAATTAATGATAACCTTATCAAAATGACGTGTGTAGTTTAAAAGAACTTAGCGGCCGAACTGTGACTTTATTTTAAACACACTTTGTAAAGATTTGCGATATCCGACTGTACTTGGCTGTCTAGCTGGCTGATTAGCTTAATATACAGAGGTGGGAATGCCGCGGACAACTAATTAAAATCTGATGTCCTCCAATCATTGACGCTACCTATACACCAATGTCCCCTGCTAGTTATGACCGGAATTTGGGACCTAGTAAAATGAAATCGAGGTATTAATCGGACACCATTCCTTTCTGCTATTAAAACTATTGTAAGCTACAAGAGAGCTAGGTACTTGGAAGAAATTCCAATTAGGTACCCTACTGTCTGACCCGAGGATCGTTCGAGCTCATTCCGAAGTACAAGAAAAACTAAAGTTATTCTTAAAATAATAGAGCTAGTGGCTGTGTAATGAAAGTGTATGTTGTAGATAATTTACCTGTTAATAAAAAAACCAACAAATGAAGAAAACATTAAGTACTAGTTTAATTGTCGAAATTATATTGAAAAAAAATATATCAATAATTTTTACGTTGAAAAATAGTGGTTGGTACCTCACATACAACACAAAAATGAACTTTATTGTCGAACCTCTCGAGCCGTAGTCCATCTCGGTCTCTGGTTCTTGGTCTTCTTATGTCCTGCCCTGCTTCTCCGAAACTTTGGACGACTCGCTACACTGTATAAAGTGGCTCGCCTATTGTTCTTGCTGTGCTTCGCGATCATTTTGTTTTGACAGATTGAAAACAAAAATGAGAAAACAAGCAAAAGTAAAACAACCGCGAATTAAATTTATTTTAAAATACTAACTTTTTATAGCGTTTACATTTAAGGTTTTATTTCAATTCTCTGCAATATAACGTTAGTTTTATACATGTACCGTAATTAATTTGCAAGTTACAGGGATTTTCGTCATCGACCCTTAATAATTGACCGCGAGTGTAGTTACATAGATTTTGTACATAGTTAACACATAGTCCTAATCTCACTGTGAAAGCTTATTTGTAATTTCACACCGCATCTCTGTAATTTGACTCAAGAGAAACATATGTGGCACTCATTTGAATATTATCATTGTCTTAATATTATTATACAAAGACATCGCCACAAATAACGGTCTGATGACATTAAGAGCATGTCTCACCGCCTTTAAATAAACGATCTCGCCAAGCTTCAGGCTTTAAAATGTAACCTGACCGCGCATAAATTTAATATAAACCGTTATTTTGAATACAATTACAACAGCATGTTGTGCGTATTATTTTTGCTGAAACTAAGTGCGCCAAACATTTGTTTTATTGTTTTGTAGAGATAAATTCAATTATTTTAGATTTAAATGGCGAACGCAATGTACAATATCAGGAAAAGCCTGGGAAACTGATTTATGAAGAATGATGATATCTTTAAGGCTATGGTAAGGATTATGCGCCAATCACGTGGTACAGACATTGAATCCTTAGAAAATGGATTTTCAAAGTTATAACATGGTTTTTCGCAGTAAATCTTCTAACATAATACGAGTAGTAAAACATAAAATCGGGATTGAAATATCCTTGAAAAATGTAACTGAGTCACACCACCATACATTATTTAATAGGCACTGCACGGGACCGCAATTCCGAAACAAACGAGACTGAAATCATATCGTTCTCTTATATGCAAATAGTTTTCGGATTTCGGCGACTCTATTTTTGGCACATGCATCATTGACCGTCGCGGATTCACTAAAAATGTTGTACGAATATTATTGCTATATTGAGGTTATTTTAGCTCCATTCTAAAATACAATTTTCTTCCTAGGCAAACTACATACGGGTAATGCAACTTGCAGGCGCTTTGATTTGTGTTTTCCATTATTTCAGGAAATGCGGAATAGGTTCCTGTAGTACAGTGGTTAGTGCTTTAATGTACCTACTCAGCACGAAGGAATTTTTAGGTATACTTGATAGCCGCTTCAATTAAATTAAGTAGGGGCTCATTTACGGAGACGTGGCGCGTGGTGCGGCGCGGCCCGCTTCCAAATCAAACATATGGCGATGTGTGGGAGCGTTTATGGAGAAGCGACTTTACGCGTCGGGCAGCGCGTTGGTCGCGCATACATACATCCAAAAAAGTTTTATTTTTATTTTGTTTTATATTCTATTATTTTTGTTCTTTATATCTTAAAAGAAGAAGAAATTATAACATAGTCTACCGTAACAAAAGATTTCGATTTTTCAAACCGACGCCGCGGGCGACGCGGCGGGCACCGCGGCGAGCACCGCACAACGCGCCGCCCAGCGCGCTGCGTCTCCGTAAATGAGCACTAACATATTACAAGCCGCTTATGCTTAATGCAGAAACAATATTTTGTTGAAAGTCGCTTTTTTGTTTTATGATAGAGCCCCGCTGGTAGCTAAAGAACCTAATTATAATAGAATAGAATCCTACCCTTAACCGATAAACCCGCTTCCATGAAATGCAGTTTTAAGTGAGGTTGTCTGGTCATCCGATTTAAAAACGTAGAAAGACATTAAGCAGAACATTTCTTCGCTAAGCCACGACATAATCCTTTTGTCGCAAGTATTCTTATTCCAGGCCTTTCTTTGCTCCCTATAAGCCTTCTTTTTATAAAGAATAAAATGCAGTAAATAATAATTGAATCAGGTTGAATCCCTTAACAGGAATTCAACCTGCAGTCCCTTCAAAGAGTATATGTAATGTAAATAAGCGTGCATATTTTTGCATATTAGATAAATTGTCCAAATGCAAATGCTTTAATTTACATCCGCATAGCGCGGGAGCAGGACAATCAGTTTGAATACTACTTAATTATGATCTATTATTTACGCGTAGCGTCATCATTGACAGCCTTGTTCCCTTCACTGCTGGGTATCCGCGTGGGACCTCCTCCCTTTTGTTTCATGTTTTCCTGTTCCGTGCTAACCATGCCAAAATTCTTAATAATTTATGTTATAAATTGTACTTTTTGTAATGGCCTCCCTTTCTTCCCTTGCCGTGTGGACATGTATCCATATCTCTCACAGTATTACGTTTTGATATAATCTATTTTTTTATATAATAAAACTGTAACAGGCCAAAGACATTGAAGATATTGAACAAAAAATATATGGGGGGTCTGAGCAAGAAGCATAAACAATAGTTATTAGAATTTTTGGCTGACTCTCTGTCATTCTGTGTGTATGTTTGTACGCGCAACACGCAAAAACTACAGCATGGATTTGAATGCAGTTATCACCGCTCTACTGCTAGATGCCTAACTTAAAATATAGGCTACATTTTACCACGGAAATGTTCTTTTTTTTGTTTCTAAGGACTACACGTACGAAGACGCGGGCAAAGGCTAGTTATAAAATAACAAAAAAAACTTAAACATATTATAAAACATATTCAGCTAAATTAATTGCCATTTTCGGCACATACGTGTTAAAAAAACATTCCGTTTCACAGCTGCTTGGTTTTATGTGTATTATGCTGTGTTTCAATAAGGCATCAAATTAGGTTTCATATACGGATCCTAACATTTTTTCTACATGATCCGATTTATGTTACGGGAACGGTTCAGCCTTTTTACTGACAACATAATTTTGTTCGATCTGCTACGTTCGCTCGTTATACTTTATTATGTAGGTACGTTAAGTAGGTAGGAACGGTTCATTAAATTGTATTTCATACGATAATTTTGGGTTTGGGTATGCGTACAAATAACCAAACGTGGAATTATATTTTGTTCTACTTAACAAAACTTCTCGGCTGAGCGTTTTTTTATGGTTTTTGCGGTTTTTAAAGCTGTATCTGCTGTGTTTCTAGAATTTTGAAATCTTTTGTAGCAAGGTAGGTAGGTAGGCATTTAGAATAAATTGTTATATTTTACTAGACAAATTAACCATCAAAATGTTCAATGAAGAAAATATTTATCTGCTGAAAATTTTAACACAAAAATAGCTGCCCTGTCAAATTGGTACAACACAGCTATCGAGGGCCAGCCGATCTTTGAAACAAAATCATAATAATCGCCCAACGAACTATTTATCCTATACCCAAATCGTAACAATATCAAATCTGTTTTTGGAAGCGTTTTGTTGTTTTTCGATGTCATTAAGTATACTTTATATCAATTACTAATACTTTTGTTTGTTCGTTGTTGTTTGCAAGTGATTCTTAAGCTACTTTAATTATTATGCTTATGAATTCCTCGCGTGTCGTGGCTTGTGGTTAGAGTCGAAATGTTCAGCTTTACCGCAGAATTATGTCTCAAGAATCGATTAATCAATTAAGGGATTCGCATATTTGTTTTTCTCGATATTTCTGGAAATGACTTTAACAGACTTACGGACTTTGATATCGTTTTATCTAAGCTGGTGGTTAGGGACAGATCCAGCATTGCTATGCTGGACCTACATAAATCTGTCAAAAACATTCATCAGCATTCAGCTTATTTGTACTTAACCGAGACACTCCTAATGATCAATCATAGAACTGGATGATCCTAGAAACCTTTAATAAACATTTGTCTCCCTTTTAATATAAATGTTAATGTGTGTTCCTTTACGCTATTGCTAAATTAACATCGATAATATCCAATATTGAACATTAATCATAAAAACACTAATAACTCAAACACAAATTCACCACTGAGCACTATTCACGTAGTTATCGCACTTGTACTTCACTTGAATCGCTTGGTTGTGTAGCCAAAATCAGACTGACTGCTCCCGCAAACTCGACATCCTTTGAGAAAGTTCACAACTTTCTGGTACCTTCATAAGGCCGATCCATCCTTCCAGAAAGTTTTACAACTTTCTGGAACGTTCATATCCATTCTTCGAGAAACTTCCACAACTTTCTGGAATCTGCCAGAAATTTCCATAGTGGAACATCGTCGGATTACTCTCGAATCTTCTAGATAGTTCCATGGTTGAACATTCTAGATTCGAGCGTAATCTTGAATGTTCTCGTAAAACAGCCGACGTAACAATATCATAATTATGATTGTTGCTAACAAAAGGTTGGCAGTAGTCGTCGGTTCTGAGACGCTCAGTTGCTAATTCTATTTGTTTCGAGCTCGAAAGGTTTGTTAATGGCAGTCATTAATTTAACGTCTCCAATCCGACGCTCTCGGCGGTTGGCGAAATTTCTTATTCGCGACCCTTCAAATGCAGGCAATTAAAGAATTATATTATAAAATGCTTTATGGATAACGTCGTTATGGCATTGAGGAAATCTCTGCTAATGCGGGGTATACTCGTTTATAGCTATGTAATTGATTCGTGGAGGGCGCGATGTGTGCGAGGCAGGCGGCTCACTCGGCTGTAATGTTCAGATGGGATTGCTTGCAGACAGATGAAATCGCAGCACATAATCGCATAAGCAGGATGGTTCCGCCCCAACGATGCCTCTAAGCACTTCTTTTCTGATTTGCGACGTTTTTTATTCTCAAGCCTAAATACTAGCTTTTTGGTTAAATTCGTCATGCCTTTCGGGAACAAATCAAATATCTCCTGCGACATTCATAATTGATTCCTCGCTTTGGTCTTTGTTTATTTTATGAATTTTTATTTTTAAGATTATTTACCAACAATCGGAATCGAGTACACGGCAAGTAATTGTAAAAGGAGGATGTCTCCCTACCTCTCACTTGAAATATCGAAATATTGATTTTAGCGGGTAGCGACATTTCTTATTCGCAACCCTTCAAATTTTAGGCAATTGAAGAATTATATTAGAAATGTTTTACGAATATCAAGGGTTTCCACCGTCGACCTTTATGCAAACTATATTCGACTGCGATACTTGAATACAAACAAGTAAACGTTAACAAACAATTCATGTCACTCACACCGAATGAACGGATTACTGATTTCCATGATTCACAACTCGCAACACGTATGTACGGCCACGGGCAACACAATTGCAATGAAACCATTTGTTTCAGGAACTCCAGGTGCGACATAGAATATCGTATCGAGTAGAGATAAGTCAATTATTCTATTTATTGAGAGATGTATTGTTATTCTATTTTATATCCTTTACATACCTATCTACTAAGAGCAAACCTACGAGCTGTTTAAATGACCCGAACTACGCGCGTAGCAAAACCGTAGTTCGTAGCGCGTAGCAAGATACTACGTCATGCGCTTTTTACGTTTGGTCCACAAGGTGAACTTACGTATAAGATCAATTTACCTTGAGTGCAATTTACTGGTAGAACAGTATTACCGCGCGCGTCATGGCAATCTAGACGCGAGTACCTATTGCGCATTTATACATACACCTGAGAGCTTAAGTTTCGTAGCACTCGCGTCCTTATATTCTCGTAGCAGTTTTAATTGTCACTTCTTGTCTTTTAGTTGCCAAAGTGAACACGAGTTTTCCTTGTGAAGTTACAATACTGAGTTACTTTTTGATACAACATTTGGCAAGAAAAAATCTTGTGGCAAAAATATGAACTATGGAAATTGCAGCTGCAGTGGGTTTCCACTGCTTATTGTGATATCATGTTAGCGGTGTTTGCGGTTGTTAATTGAAATGCTTCTCTTAACGAGACTTGGTCTGGTTTTGACAGTATTCGGCACTCATACTCGCTGCGAATTTCGCCGAGGAAATTGACTTTGCATCAGGATTGTGTTGTATGGCAAGGAATTCATTTTTGAGTTTTTTTTTATTATGACAGGTTTAAAGAATAAATAATTATGGTATGGTATCATCCATCTTAAATTATTACCCAATTACATAAAACACAACGTGTCAATATTTTGTGTTGTTAAGAAATTTTGTGTGTTGCAGTTGGGAAAAAAATATTGCTTACATGGCTAAATACTTATGTAATTTCATTTCGCATAAACTAGGTATGCATTGTGCTTTGAAAGGATTAATTAAAGCATTGCCAACGGATGATAGGTGCCTAATTATTATTTAATCAAATCATTTAGATGCAATGTAATAAAGTGGAATGTAAAATAAACTAATTTGAAACCACTAAGTATACCTACCTTCAACAGATTTTAACAATGGCAAGATGATAATACAACAAAAATCGAAGACAAACGTGTATCATTCTAAAAAATTACTTATCATAACAGCCAACGATCGAAATTTAAATTGCGCAAGTACGCCTGTCGTATTAGAATGTGCATGTATCTGAATATATTTAGCGGCGCGTCCGAGATAGACGGGAAAATTGGCCGAGGGTGTCCTTCCTCCCTCGGTAAGGCAGCCACGCACCCTCCCACCTGCGGGCAGCGGAGACAGCCGCTAATCAGCAGCTTCTTGAGACAGCGTTCTGAATAACACGGAGACACTCCGACATTATTTAATGACAATTTATTACACGACCAACCCCACATATTTATTTGCTAGCTTTTGCCCGCTTCTTCGTACGCGTGTTACTTAATTAGAATCTAGTAAAAAATAATAATAGCGGAAAAGAACATATCTTTTGGTAAAATGTAGCCTATATTTTAAGTTAAGCATCTGACAGTAGAGCGGTGAAAAATGCGTTCAAATCCATGCAGTAGTTTTTCCGTGATGCGCGTACAAACATATAGACCGAAAGACATACAGACAGACTGACAAAAATTCTAAAAACTGTTGTTTTGGCTTCTGTAGCTCTAATAATGACCGCCATATATATATTTTTTTTTCAAAGTCTTTAATGTACAGACATCGGCCTGTTACAAATTTATTATATGTAAGTATAGATTTCCATTTACGCAACACTAGGGTTGTAGCACGCAGCAATAAGGGAAAATTTACACGTACCACCACCATACACACATACAAGTCTTAGTCAAAAAGGGGTCAATCAGTGGTTACGTGTAAATAGTGTCGCTGCAGCTTTTTGCAGTTGCGTTGTGACTAGTGTTTGCAGACAGACAGATCGCCTCCGGCTTTCGTAGAAGCTTTCGCGTCGACGCAACGTTGTGTTTGCGATGTGGCCGGCCGCTAGTACGCGGTGTTACTGCTGGTTGACACCGCGACACACATTCGACTATTTATTCCCCACACATCTAGCGGTCAAGTATTCAAGTATTCGCTGTCAGCTTGAGTCGGAAGATATTGACTGCTTCAAAGAAAACTTGCAGTCTTAAAATGAATTCTGAAGAATAGTTGCTGACCGCAACAGATGTCATGACATAGATATTACACAGCGGATGTAAAATATTGAAGCTGGAATTGGATGGACAGACTGGCAGTACACTCAATCCTTGGTGATACCAGCTTTGTGGACAGGGAATTTGGGCCTTTGCTAAGTGTGTTGAGCTGTTGACACAATTGGTGCAGCTGATGATTACAATTCCAACAGTTCAGTCGATATGGACCATTGAGCATCTACCTTGGGTAGATGTGAATTATCACCTCATTGATTAAGGGGTATGAATTACACCTTTTAGGAGGTTTTGGTGTAATTGGGCTTAAGCGTGATGAAGTAAGAGTACTTGTTGGGTGCTTATAGGCACAAGTTAATGTTTGTCATGACACTTGTTGTAGTGTCCACTTGTTATATACCGGCTATCATGATTTAAGTCGCCTCTCCAGAGGCATACCCCCTCCAATGTATATGTCCCCATGTATGTATGTGTGTATGTGTGTAGCGATTTCTCTACTAGGTTGAAGTAGGAGGACTTTGAGTATCCGAATGAAATTAATACAATCATGTTAGGTTTTACTGAGGTACTACTTGGACTACTTTAATTCATAAGGGTGGGCGTAGCCTAGACCATGGTTAAATATGACTCACTTTCTGGTGTTCAATTGAGCTAAAATTTTGATACACATATAAATCGGATGACACTGTAAAATAATGATGTCATAGTGAGCCGGAAGGTGGCCATAAGGACTCTGTAACGAAACAACTCAACCCCGTCGAGTTTGGACTCGTTTGATTTGCCTTGACGAAGACTAGTTCTAGGCGGTATCCCGAGAAAAATAAATGAAACCTCACTAAAAACAATCATCTAAGTTTGTCAAGACTCGCGAGCTCATAAAACTTTCACAGTCAAAAAGTTATCTGATCTTATGAAGAGCCAAGCCAGTTCAAAAGTCAGTTCTTGTAGAAGGATGGCCTCTACAAGAACTGACTTTGACGGCACGGTTGCCGCAGTGACTGAGCGATTGGGCTGCTTCGTTGCGTTTTGCGGGTTCGACTCCCGCACGGAACAAATATTTGCATAGCCTACAGGTAGTTGTTCCGGGTGTGGCTGTTTGTGTATGTGAGTTTAAATGTTTGTAAACGCACTCACAGTGTCGGAGAAATTCCTAGTGTGGGACAAAGGCTTTCTAAAATAATTAAAAAAAAACTCTACAAATTCTATCTCATAGTAGAAAGTATTGTGTAGATAATTACGCTCGATCACTACCATGGCCATCATCGAGGCTTATATTATTCAAACATCCCGTCAATATGAAAAGCGATGAATGTATGCGACCAATCTTCAACCTTTCTCAACTTTGTACATTACACAAGTCACTACCTAGCATATCAAAAACTCTGTGACATGCGGTTGAAAAAGTGATCAAAGGTTTCGTTTTTCCTAGGTCGGAACCGTAAAAGTGTGTGTAAAATATCAGGTAAACAATTACTGAAAATTGAGGCTCCCATATCTCGTTATCCACCGTCACTAAATTCACTAAACTTATTACAAAGTTCACGTCTTGTTAACTCGGTAGATGATGTTTTAGCCCGATGCAAAACCCGAGACTGTCAAATAAACGTAGATACAGGTAACCTGATAACGGCTCGCCACTAGCGGCCCGGGGTCGCCGCCGACACGGCTTAGCCAGTATAACTCCTAGATGTTTATTTTTGTCTGTATTCACTCATGTTGCAGCGCTTCCCGTAAAACTTGGGTTGGGTTTATTGGGTTTGCGTCGTTGTGTTATGTCGGTGTGCTTCCGTTATCACAAAAGTGCATTATCCTATTTTTATTAGGGCTCTGCACCAAATTGCTGTTGCTAAAGACACACCAGCCGAATTACGCGTGGGAGCTAGCCTTGTAAAATGTGCTGCCTGATACACTATTCAACATTTTACTGTTCATTCACGGCATCGTACTTATCATTAATTAAGTAGTACGCGACTAGCAGACGCTGCATGAAACTTATGGTAAAATACAATTTAGTGTTGCTACGTTATTTCAAAATATTCACCAGGTTGCAGCTTAGGGCAGTTGTAACAAATAGAGCCGTAAATAATAAAATCTTCATGTAAATAAAGATTTTCGGTAGCTGAACATATAGTTTTACATGAGAAAAGTTCTATTCCCTTAGACAAATACACTTGGCACGGTTAAATGTAGTGACAAGAATCTACGGCTTCTCACACAAATAAATTGAGAGCACATATAAGATTTATTAAAACAATTATTTGTGAAGCCACTCGGCCGGGTCACGGTCGCTTCATCATCGCGATAATCCCAGGACACTACTAAATTATTCACAGACAAGAAGCGCCATTTTAAAATGCCATTCGAAGCTTAACCCGGCGCATTTTGCACAATGGTGAAACGATTTTAATGGATTTTAAAATTCCGTGTTAAACCAATATGCAGAATCCTCGTTAAGACAACGTAAACCCCATATTTGCGGGAAACGTGAGAAGGAAAATTTTTGATGCAGGTTACAGGAAGGGAAACATTTCAATTTTTGTATTTTGACGCATTTACGGCAACGATTTAGAAGCCTTCACGTTTTGTACCACATCGTATGTAATACGTGCCTGTCCGTTACTCGTTCTTCCTCGCGTGGAAGGATATATTATATAAACCGCCAATGTTTCTGACTGCGGTACTAATCAGTATCAGACCGCATCGCGCTTCTGGCTGCCACTCAGCCCGCATCTCTTCCTCTATAGGATGAGTATATTTTTTTGAAATACATTAGATATTAAAACGATATTCTTTATTTATAAAGGAATGAAAATGACTGAAAAACTAACTTGGTAAGGAATGGTTGTAACTGACCTGAAATGGGTTTGCTCACATAAAATTGGTATAAAAGAAATAATGCATTTAAAAACAGAGCTTAATAGACTGGTCTAATAATAAAGCTGACGGCAAAACTGTTAGTACAGCCGTAAATCTTTAATAGTGAGGAGGCTATAGGTAGGAAATTACTGGTTTAACTCAGGTTCGCAAAATGGATTGCTATAATAAAGTTGGAATTTCGCAAGCGTCCATCAAAAGTGAAAACGAATGGCCACCATAAGAAGGCTGACCATTTATCACGTTTATCTAGATTTCGCACCGGACCGCATCATTTACCGCAAGGAAAATCAATAGCGGCCACATTTCAAACACGATTAACAGATAGGTGTCCTACAAGCATTTCGATTACGACAAAACTAAATAAATTACATACGTTGTTACACTTCATATTATTATTTACAAAGGGCTGGCAAACTGTACCTAACTATTAAATACAGTGTACCGAACTAAGTAACTTGGTGCAGTGATGGTCCTTCGTGGCTGGCGCTCTTAAACTTCTGCCCACCCGCAGCCGACTAAATTCGTGAGGGAAATGTTAATATGTATTTAACTCCACACAAAAAGTAGTACCCATATAAAAACGCCTTAAAAGCCTTTATAAAAGGTGATAAACTTTTATGAGCCTAAAGGAGTCTTTAAAATATTCAAATATGTTTTAACAACAAAAGGACTGCATGCATATTACAGATTTGGGCAGGCATACCTCTTGATCTTAATCTACAGAAATCGCATAGGCCATTTCTGTAGATCTTCGTGAACATTGAGAAAGTTGTTAAGAATATCGAATATTTGAAATATTAATCCTCCGTTAAAATGCTGTAGATAGTGTAATATAGCGGCGACCTTTGCGATAATGACCTACCTGAGATACGAAGCCAATGCGGCCGGCCGTCTTCCACGACGCAAACTAATTCCGAATTCAGCGTGCGTATTCTTTTGATGTGTAGAAAAAGTGTTGGTCTAGCCACATAAACCTGGCAGCACTTTGGTTGAGTTTTCCGTGGCCGCACCACAATGAATTATAGCATAATTTGTTCTGGTTGGCTCCCACACAATAAGGATACAACACGAGGTGAGAACCGTGAGATGTTTTCCGTATGTAGAATGGGAATTGATGAGGAGATATTTGTCGCGTTTCGGGTCGTGTCACTTGTTGGATCGCAGTGCTACAATAAGTCACAAATACGAACATTCATAACTTTATATTGAGATTTTCGAAGATGTTCAATCTAAGCGCAGTATTGTATTTAAGAGTAACATACTTACTAATTATACAGCGTCAATTAATTGATGATTTGGTGTGTCAAAGTCCTTTACAAAGTAAGTCCTACACACTGATTGCTCCATGTAACTAAGATACCAATAATTGAGTGTGAATGTACAAACGTATGGAAGTAGCATAAGTCAGCCTATTAGAGCAATGCAGGCTTAGACATGCTTACCCCAAAGGAGCAGAGAGTACTGTGCAGAGGAAATTAATAATCCGATTATAATGTAAAACTGAGAAATCAAAACAAAGCAAGCTCAAGCTCTTCGTAGAAAATCATTTAATTTATGTCTAGAAAATTAGGCAAGAAATAAAATGTTATTAGGAAACTTATTAATTCAGTTGTACTTAGTTATTTTGCCAGACATGGTGAGTAAAATAGATAAAGAGATGTCCTCGGCCAGACGAAGTTCCTCTGCATTTACTACTGCGTGAACGTATTGTTTAAGTATTTCGCAGAACCGTTTCGCAATGAAGCTGAGGCAAATTTGTGAGGCGGTGAGCCGGCACTACCTACGTAACATTGTAGCAACTAGAAGTAGAATTTTAAAAGCAGTACGAAAAACTTTTAGAGACGTTTTGGCAAACAAGTAACTGGTGGGAGAAAGTAGGACGGCGAAGTAGCGAGGCTGTGGCGCATTTGAAGTCCCGAAGCGCCGAGCACAAAGCACAACTAACTATTGTGAAATCTGTCTAGCTAGATATGCGCCATTTGTCCGTTGTTATAGCGTGCGACCGACGAACGATAATTGAATATGTCCCGCTCGAGCCTGTCACATCTTTCTATTCCAAGTCGCCATAGTTTCGTCGACAATTGCATCAATGTCGATTTCCTCCTGCGTGGAACATGGAAATGAAATCGACTTGTTCCGAGCGAGTCTTTTATGTCTAATAATAAGATACACGGGTACGTCGTCGACGACAATTCTATGGTACTTATACAGTCTTTGAATTGAAGGATAAAAGCAAGGAAACAAAAGTTACATGAAATAAGTTGGTCTTTATTACATTTCGCTTTTGTCGTTGTCGTGGAAGTTCGGGAAAAACATTAATTGTTTTCCGTTTTCAGTTTTTGTCACGTTGTATGGCACGTTGTAGCAATGTTGTTAAGTGTAAAGGAATCAATTAATGACGCCACTTAGCCCGCCAGGTTCATTGATTCGAAAGAGATCCAGCGAGAAGCTGCGTCGTGTAGACGGCGTGGGTGTTTAATTACAAAAACATTTTCGTGTAATATTGCTGTCGGTGTTTGTGTGACAGTTCACTGAACACGGGTTCCAATTCACACGAACCTTAATAGTTTCAGAGCCGATATTCAGTTACACAAACAACATTTCAATTGTTTATTTCTCTAGAAATACAAACGTAAGTCTGCAAATCAGCTTTCTATACGCGACGACTATAAAGAGTAATCTTTGTAGTAATTAATGCGATCTATTCTTACTTAGTGCGTGCAATTCTGTGCTATTCTATCAAAAGCGTATAGTATATGTCGTTTAAAAGTTATTACTAAAAAGTTAAGTTTTTACATTCGTTTTTATTACATCGTCATAGCTTCACCCATAATAATTTAACACTCGCTGAATATAAAAGTAACTTTCCAAAAGGATTAACAGGATATTGAATATTTCAAGAGATTGTCAGATTGGGTGTACCCACGCGTTCAGGTAAGCGTAACATGGGAACGTACCTACCATTATAAATATAATATAACCGTGGTATTTGAATACATCCTGCCCCGGAAAGGGTGTATTGTATGAAAGGTAGTTAAAGTATTGGTTATGTAGATAACGACATAATCACAGACTACGTGTTTTTAAGTATTTTGTGTTGAAATTTTTATTCAGAAAATGCCGTGAAATATGACAAACATAGGGACGAGTAGGTAGAGTAGGTAGTGAAATATCGGCGGAGAACAAACACGTCAGCTTTTAATAGTTGCAGCATTGTTGTAGCGGTGACGCACCAGTAAATTGATATCTCCGCCATGCAGCCGCCAACCGGCTCCGCCGCCGCGCCTCGCATGCAGCGGCACAAACTAAATACAAATATTTTTGTTATTTCTCCGTAATCCTAAGGTGCTCCTTTTAAGATTTGCCGAGTGACTGGTTACGGTAATAGCCGTGCGAAAGCGTCGTAATCAATCATCGATGACTATCGACTAGAGGGGAGGCCAGAATCGTTTTGCCATTACTGAAAAATGAGGAAAATACACGCCCTCAGGACGATAATGTTCACCGAAGTCAACAAGACGCAACGATAGCTCAGTTAATAACCACGGAGTAACGATCTTGCAAATTGGAAGTGAATTAAATATTAATTAAGTACCAACTGTGGCTGGCTGAGCATGAACTGTATTCGTTATCCAATCAGCAGTTTTACTTTTGTTATCAATATCAACGTCGGCGACGGCTCCGAGCCCTCAAATAAACGTACTTAGAGTTTTGGTTTCGCCTCTCTTATCTTTTGCTTAAATAAACCGTTCATTGACTCGCGGCTTCAGATCTTCCTCGTGATAATTGTATTATCATTACGAATTTTCTTTGGCTGATTTAAGTAAACAGAACACTAAATTAATAACTCAAGCGTTCGGTTATAACTAGGGATCGGAATAGGTAGTGCCATTTTGGGTCATTGAACTTACCCCGGGATTCCAGGGAATATTTTTCTGAATGTCGATATATTAGATGAAGTTAAATCATAGTATAGATATCTATCAGTATTGTGACTCGGCCTTATGCCGCGCGGTACGTAACCTCGCGATAGAGCTGCCTGCCTACAGTATTTTTATTTTATCTACCTACTTGAATTTCTTTCAAGTTTTGTGATTGTAAATATTATATTTTAACCTAAAAAAAAAATTAAGTCGTTGTGAATGAATCAGGAAGTATAAAAAAATACATGTTGTGTTTTTTTATTAGTAGATTTATAAAAAAATAACACCCTTATAAATTTAAGACTACTGAAAAATATTAATTTACTATGTAAAATACGAACTCCTAAAATAGTTAACAATAAAAAAACGGTTTAGTAAAATAAATAAATAATATATTACCCGGGATTCTGAAAGCATATCCATGTTATGATAACGGTAACTAAATCCCGCGAATGGCACTACCTATTTCGATCACCAGTTGTAACACAATCATGTACGAGTAGGTGTTAGCGCATTCTAAATTATTACATTAGAATAAAGCGGTAAAATATACTTTTAAAGTAACGCCAGTTTCACCGAGTGCATTCCGTGGCTTGGAAATGCGGGGGCCGGGCTTCGCAAGAGATAAAAGCCTTCCCGCTTCACAGGTGCCGTTTATCAGTAAACCACTTAAAGCAGCGCTCTTCGCTGTTAAACTATTTTCATTCGGAAGAATACTTCTTACAAGTACTTTTTTGGTGAAAGACACGGTAAGACAGGAACTTAAGTTTTAAAATTTCAATTAAGAATATAACGAGATTTTAAATATTATAGTAAAAGATTCATAACCCTTCTGTAAGGGGGTGCTACACTGGAAGTGCAGCAGTTCTGAGTATATCACAAGTTCAATTATTTTTTACCTTTACATTTATTTCACTGCACGTAAGGCACATTCATTATCATACTATATTTGTCTGAATTGACTCACTGAATATTTAATGATGGAGCACCATTTTCATATTAAATCACCAATTGTTTGCTCTTACGGTCACTCAGCGCAGCGGTCGTCGTATTCAGCGAAAAAAATAACACAATATTTATACAAGGCTAATAATATTCCAGGCGACTAACTATTTGCTTCTAAAAAAATAGCTTGGAGTAATTTGAAGTTGCATAAATTTTCTTACCTAGCCAAGTAGCAGAACATAGAGCACAGGGAGCTTAGGGCACCCCGACACGGATAGGTTCGAATGGTATAACGGGAGCTAGAGTGAGCAAGCTTAATTTTCATGAAAAACTAATAGTATGATGGCCAGTGTCGCGACGTTGTTAGGGATCTGAATATGAAAACAGTAGAATATTATATCCACAAGAAATGCTGTGTTTTAATGAAAATATTCTCTCTCCATGAAAAGGAAATTGTGAAACGTACGCATAGTTTAGCTTCACCTTTGAACTTGGTGGTTAAATTAATTTACTTACTTACATATTTTCTTGAAAAAAACATTCTGTATTCAATGTTATGGATATCCGCAAAGACCTTGAGTGCTCTGTAGTCTTGGTACTAGTTAGAAAAACTGTAAGTAATTGCCCAGACCTCCATAGTTTCTGTTTACGGGGCTTAATACTATTAGATTTTATTGGGCCAAGAGCATCAAATATATGTTACCAAAAACCCATATGTTTATTTGTTGCATAAATTTATAATGACATATACTACTATATTATACAGTGATTGATTATAAAGTATCCCGATACGTTCCCTTGGTTACTAATCCTCGGTGCTGACTGGTAATTGGTGTCTGCTAACTATGCCTGTGCTGACTCTTGAGCCTCCGCCTCTAATCCGTATAAATCTCAGCGATTTGTTACGTTTTGTTCAGTAATTTCGTCAACGTTATTTACAACTGTACCTTTGTAATGCGTCACAAAAAAGTACCGTTCTTATAAAAGTTTTTGTTATACCCGCCGTTTACACCTCCTTACTCGGCTCGTACTCGTAATCCTATATTTCATTTTAATACTATTGCGACATTATTTTATAATGTCTAGAGGTATGAAGGAGAGTCTTTCTACCTCTTGTGCGAGAATCTATAGTAAATGAGAACGCTTTGTTCTGAAAAAGGTAAGGGCTGATTTAATTTAATTAAATAGTGCAGTCAGTCGTACCAGCCAAAGTCCGGAGCCATTGCCGAGGGCAGATTAGGACTCTATTGTCGAACTCTAGTTTCCTAAAAAATGCTTTATCTCTATATTATGGGTAGCTCTCAAAACCCCGACTCATTTCCTCATTTAAAGACTTTATTTTCCTGACGGCAGATGTGCTTTTATTAAAGTTTTTTCCCAGACAAAAATAAATAAGCACGGAAGTGATTGTGCATCGTTTTTAGCTGAGGACGGCTTACTCTCAGTCCTTTTATTTAATACTAGAAACAGAGAATTAAGAGAACAAGGTAACGAAAAAAGAGCATAGCTGCAGGAACTTAGTAATAAGTTTGGGAAACAGCTTTTCACCAAAGTTTTTCTAAAGGTTCTTTTATGATGCAAAGGTAGTCTGCGAATTATTTACGAGATGGGTAACGAGGACACCTAGCTATTTGTCATTGCAGTAAAAAGGGTGATAGCAAGTTGTGATCTGGCAGATAGGTAATATTGCAGTTTTACTTCGCTGGAAAATAACTATTACACCAAAGTGGAAGCAAATTGTAAGGGAAAAAGGAAAATATTTGTGGTCCTAGTGGCTCATCTCGGAAGTGGATACGATCGGGTCCTACGCGCTGTTTATATTCCTAACTCACTTATTTGACTTACATAAGAAAAATAAACCTACAAATTGTGACAAGAATCGTACAAGGAACCTACGAGTCTGTAGCATAAATATTTTTCGTTGTTACATAGCTAGACGTACATAGGTAGAATATTCCACTTATACATTATTTTACTTTGAAACTATCGTATTAAATCGTTTACAAAATCGATAGCTATCACACATTTTGAATAATATAAACAGAACAATCGACATCAAAAATAAGAAACACTATGAATGTTTATATTAAACATGTCTATACTCTTGTGTGTTCTTTACCTCATTCGGAAAAATCATAATACCTACGTAAAAACTGTTCATAATACCTACAGTTTATCGTCAGCTATTCTGATAGTAGGTACTTACAAACGTCTTGCAATCTGACTGAAATCAAACGCGTCTCATTATAACAATACCGGAGAAGCGGGCTAGTCTTGGCTTCATTTGCAACAGCATTTTTAATTGTTAGCTAGGAAGTGTGAGGTAAAAAACGTAAGACAATTCACAGCTTAGCTACGCATCCTGGCATCGGACAAGCTCCTCGCACAGCTTTGGTGGACACCATCACACCGTTTCACTACGGCGTTACTAATGCTCGCCCACCAGCTACCTTCAAACTTCTGGAAAACCAGCCTAATCAGATCAGACGACAGACCAGAGCTTCTAGATAAATACTAAACAGACAGAGATATAGATACAAAGCCATTTGATTCAATGGGCTATAGATCAAATAATATCCCATATCCACTAAACACCTAGCTCAATTTATTACACGCATTTTTTTTATTTTTGGCTCTCTCTCTTCGCTGATATTAATTTGTTCACATTCGTTACAAACTAGGTAGGAATGTTCAGTTCATTAATACCAATTGTGATGTATTTCAGCAACGTTTAAGAGTTTATAGCATTTATTTGATAAAAATACCACAGTAAAAACCTAAAATTCATTATTTCATTCATTGATAGACATCTTAAACTCTTGGGTCTACAAGCGTGAAAATCTACACAAGACTTTCTTATATTTTTCGAAGAACGGATTTCTGAAATTTGATCTCCAAAACGAGTTCGATAGGGCATGAAAGTTTCATGGTTTGATAATGTCTAAGTCGATGGGAAATCAAACTACGGCACGTAAAAATAAGTTAGTGAAGATTATTCAAAGAAATAACAATAGGGTAAGCATTATTTGTAATCATGGGACTCCCCCTCCCCCCCCCCGTCATGTCTTGGCGCACTCCTCGTCATGCGAAACCCCTAAATTAGTTTGTGGACAAGTATGACAGCGCCGTGAAAAGCAATCGAGCAACAAATGAGATTATGCACAAGTTTTGATGAGACTGGTCCAACGTGCTTCTATACGTAGGTGGCTTAATCTATACTTGGGAAATAGGTTCTGTAAGACGTAACCTCCACAGTTACGTCTTACAGTTACTGACATATTGCAATTAAATGAAGATAAACGTGCATTTCATAATTAGAACACAAACATTTTTTTTTGTTATTAAATTCTTTTCGATACGTCCTATCCTTTTATTTACTACATTAATTCTTAAGTACCTCCGCTGAGTTAAACGAAAAACAAGTTGTGACTAACCTAGTCACAACTTGTTTTTCGTTTTAAAATTCATGGGTCACTTAAAAAATCCTTGTGTTTCCACGGAACTATTTCACACACTGCTACCTACAATCATTAATGGAATTGATAAAATGCTGGTAACCGGTGAAATTTTCCGACGGTTGATATATTTTCGAGTCGTTCGTTTATTTTTTGATTCCACGTTGGCTCTGTTATACCGACCGGGCTGTTAATTAAATTGCATCACAATTTGCCAATCAATTAATTATATGAAATCAACTCAGCAAAAAAATATAATTTATTTTCGTGTTACTGATCTGTGTATCACGGTCATGCTGGTAACGAAAAGGTGACGGCTATGATGAAAGACGTCAAAAACTTTGACCACGTGACGTCATGAGTACTCGACCAGAAAATAAAAATATCTCAGGGATAGGCAAGTCGCTCTGATAGCGTGACTTCTCTTGCGTTATTTCTACTGCGTCGTTGGTCTAGTGGTCGAACATGAGGTCCTGGCTTCAATTCCCAGAACGGGCAAAATGTTATTGGGTTTTTCATCAAGAATTTCTCAGCTTTCCACGGACTGGATTTGTGCCTCGTTGATGGCGATAATCTCGCCCCTATTATACGGGTACACCACTGCCTAACCGTTTCTACAGCACTTTTTAATGGGATTGATATTTTTAATGGGATTGATATGATATACACATACATTTGGTAGGTTGATTAAATGATATGTAATACTTAGGTAAAATGTCAATGTTTCCGCGCCCTCTAGTGGTCCACATTATACCTCCTTCTACTTATTATTGGTCAAAAAATAGAATATTTCTGGCTTTGAAGACTTGCCGGGAACCAACTAATTTTAGGGTCCTGACTGAAAGCAGTTTAATGTATAATAAATTCTATAAGGTCCTCGCTTACAGCCAGAAATTAACATTATTTTTTATTTGACAAGAGAAGTCTTTATTTCAGGGTTCATTGTTACTACTAAGTACGTTTTACCCTAGTAAAATTCTATTCAAAAACCTTTTATATGTAAACCCTAATGACCTCACAAAAAACTAGCTAAATCATCAAAAACGGGTACAGCTGTTAATATGGCCGCCGCTGTATGTTCGCACAATGGTACACAGTTACACACATTCGACGATAACAACTGCGGTCTCACAGCCGTGTCAGCATTCAATAGGGACAAACTAGTAATGGTCACTTTTTGCTCTATGTTTGGTCGCTTCTAGAAAAAGACTTTCCCTTTGTACACTTGTAACACGTTTAAATTGTACCCATCTGAGCCTGGCGGTTATGAGGTCTAGATTGAAACTCAAATTGATCAGCCACACTTTAAGAAATAAAGCCTAGTTGTATATAACCGTTTCTCATTTCGTACACGAGACTTGGTTTTAACTAAGCCAAATGAAAATAGAATGGCTATTGAACCGTCTGCAAGTCTGAAAAAATTAACACCGCATCGATCTGAACTAACCTTTCCAACTCTAAAATGTCGGTTTCTATTTCAAGTCGGCCTTTATGTTTTGTGAACAGCGATCGGAACAAGAGCTTAAAAAAGAACGAAATGAGAGTTTTGCTAGCAATTTTGCAACGATCTGTCCCGAATATTAAATAAATGCTAAAACAGAGCAGAGACAAAGCGCTGATCAACAATTTGACACCACTTGTACTGTTACTGATTTACGAACGTGGCTTTCGATAACCCATGTTTTGTGGCACCCCGCCCGCGCTCATTTGTAAAACAAAAGTAAAACTGTTTTGTGGAAACCTTTCCGGGAAGCTCGCCCATAGATCGTTTGGACCGTTTGGCTCAATGGCAGGTTCGATGTCAGGGCTGACGACACGATCGTAACGCACCACACCTAAAACCTCCATATTTATCAAAACGTAGGGAGGTAACAAGACTCTGTCTCCTTACAACCCTGTTCGCCTATTCAATGAGTTCAGACTGTTTTCTCCTTCACCCGCGTTACGTCTGTTCGTGATCTTTGATCAAAGATCACGAACAGACGGTCATTTTGATGTTATAAAACTACATGTGTAGGTATGTTATACAGAACTCTTTTATTTGGTTTTATAAAGATACCGTTGATAAAAGTAATGTGGTTTGTACCCGAACTGAAATTATATTATAATAGGGCCGTTCGGTGTATCCTTTTAGTACGTTATTTAATTTTGTACCTATACTACCCTCATTTTCTATCGTCTTGTCATTTTCCAGAGTTGCTTTTATGAATGATTACATCTAGTTTTATTTGAAAATAAAACGTTATTCCATTACGAAATAAAGTAAAACGCCAGAGAGTGGCAGGATTGTTACCGGGTTTTAGAGTGGTACCTGCGGATGATATTAATAGCTCACATCGCATCGCTGTCCGCTGAAACGTGTCCCCATACATCACCGAGCTAACACATTTCAATGACGACACTAGCAAAGTGCTTCGCCAGGGAGGCCAGGAGCTCGCCACCAACAAATGTGTGCGTGACATATTATTACCAACTGGATATCCGGAACAGATTTATAATGTCCTTGTCCTGAGACATTTGGAACGGGGGCGTCATATTCCACGGCCTCTTAGGCTTTGTTTAGGATAAGTATGTGGGTAATGTATGTACATAGGTACGTTCTCGGAATTGTATATTTATCATCGAATTTACATTAATATTATTAAAAGGTCTTTCAAATGTAAGCACATGTTTTATAATAATGTTAATGTTTGCATGTCGAATAAATAAAATATGAATAAAATATGGCTGAGCTTTTATATTTATTTAACATCTGTTGTGTATTACCCATATTTGCAAAATAAAATTCTATTCTATTAAAGCGATTACTGCGAGGACGGTTTCTTGAACATTGTTTCTTTTACTTTTCACAAACAGAATGTTATGAACAAATATTCTAGCAGGCCGACAACAAAAGACTCATGTAGGCGCAGATATACTTAAAGAAGATTTCTTCGGTTGGCATGAGATACTCAAAGAACTAGGTAAGATGATATTTTTAATAGGCCGCCGTCGAGCCGGAAATGATTTGGCCGCCTTAGAAACAAGTATCAGTAAGTCCTCCGCTTTGTATTCCGATCACAAATACAAGTTTCACTCGTAGTACATATCGGCTGTGAAATCCTTTCACACGGACCAGTGTTCGTTAAATCAACCGCGAGTTTTCGTTTAAAAGCCGATGACGTTGACGCTTTAATGAAATCCAGTTCATGTTATTGTTATTCAGTCGGTCAGGCGCCAGCACAAAGTAAAAATACGATCACCGATGTACGAACCGGTTAACATGAACATAACTTTTTAATTAATAGGCGTGTCGGGCGACACAATGACTTTTTAATACACCCTGGTAAATTTTTCAAAGCCGTGTTTATCTTTGCTTGATATAGACATGCCTTGACAGATTATTAACATTACACTCGTATTGGCGATGACTTTAATGTGCTTTATATGTAATAGGTATTGTACTACCTACTTTATTTGTAGAGCACTGCAAATGTCACGTTCTCAGCCCTAACTTTGAGTCGACATTCACTAGAAGCGAGAACGAATTGCATTCTTCACGAGCACTGCGGGTTCTTAAAGTATCACAGAAGTAAGTTTCAAGAAATAGAAGTGTACTGAAGCAGTCCACAACTGGATACTCAAAAGACGAACTCCACGTAGACATAGCGTGTGGCTATGACATTTGAGAACCGCTACTTTCGGAGATATTCAGCATCCAACGCATCAGCCAGAACACACAAGCATCCCGGCTATTGGCAAGTAAAGTTTCTTCAAATTGGGACGTAGTCCTCCGCTCATGTAAGCTCTTGTGTGCAACTTGCAGCAGCAAGAACAATGCGTCTAAAACTTTTAATTAGGTACGGAGCTACATTAAAGCTACCGCTTGAAGGCCATCTATAAAGCTTTTTTAATTTTCAGCGTCAGGTTTTTAAATATGCATTAGAATTATGTTGGAATTGTGTTGGAAATGCTTAATAGTTTATTGGGGCAGCTTATATCAGATTATTAACGTCTCACTGGAGGTAAAATGTCTCACTTCATGCGGAGAATGAACGATCATTGATCATCACGCTTGCTCAAAGTGCATTGACGATTTCATTTTTAATAACTCCCTCCTGTTTTTTCTTTATCGATGTAAGTTATTTCCAAGAAACTTTTATGGGTAGTTTTCATGTTAACTCTCTTAATCAGATTTTTTAAACAGTCCTTATAAAATCTTTGTTAAACAAAGGTTTATTTACATAATGTATAACATGATTTGTAAAAAAAATCAGTACATACAGACAGAGAAATATAAACAGAACTGTAACCAAAGCAGCGTAGAAGTAGTTTGCGAAACTCAAAGACATGTACGTAACATTTTGCCGAAATGTTATAAGTTTTTAGCCAACAAAACAATATATTCCCGACGAAGCCATAGAGCGACAATAAAAATAAGTTTATCTGATTTCAATATCGGGCGTTCGGGAAGTTTTCAATGCTTGGCCCCTTAGTGGCCGACTTGTAAACTATAAGTGTAGATATTGGCTTTTATTTTACGTCGTTCACTCAAAACCCACTCTCAACTTTAGTAAAACGTGATATGTAGTTAGCATTTCATTCAATATCGAAGAAGTGTTTTTAGAGTGCTTTTGGAAATGATAATAATTATAAAAACAAATGAATTATGTTTTAAATTTTCCGTCAATTATTAAAGTGTGGTTCGATCATTTTTCCACAAAAACACTACTAGGCCCCATGCAATTAGACAAACAATAGTCAATAGGTGGATTCGGTATTTGAGAAATAAATCGAAATAATTGAAGAAAATAGGTTTTTTTATGTTTAATCTTGAAAAATGCATTTCATCGAAAACAGTAGATGATACAATATTAAATCTTCGAATTTCAAATTATTCATGAGCGTTTTATTCTCCTCAACTCGAAACTCAATTAAAAATTCCTGTAAAAATCCGACCACTATAAACTTCGTTCCACCTTTTTATGTAATTGCACCCAATTATATGGAATGTGAGCAGGGAAATTCATATGTTGTGACCATAAAAAGCCGTCCTGAGGAAATATTCGGAGATTAATGAAAAAGCGGACAAGCGTTTGTTGGATATAGGCCGTGGGTGGTGCATAGTGAAAACAAAGGTGCAGGACGGTAGCTGGCGAACGCGGCGCAAACTTCATTACGAGCAGCAGGGCCCGACGCACTGGGGAGCGCCCTGACAAAAGCCTGGAAAAATGAATTTTTGGGACAGAAATAACGAGTTAGAAGTAAAAGATATATCTAACCACGTTCAATAGTTGAACGTGGCTCGGGTTTTCGCTGGTTTATTGTGAAGCGTGTTTGGCAAGGAATTCTATTTACATACTTTCCGTTGCTTTCACTTATTTAACTTCTATACTAGTCGTTGGATGTCTCGATGTGATATAAAGACGCTTCACGTTAAAGTCGAAAAATTTTAAATGTCGCAAGTTTTACTCCTCTATTTTGATTAAATATTCGTATGCTAGTTAGGGTTCCGTTGGCGAATGGCAAAAACGGAACCCGGTTTATAGAGTATAAAGAAAACTTTCAACGAAAATTGGTTTGAACAGGTAAACAAGATACAATATATTCAGTTTTTGAGATATGGGACTTTTTCACCAAACTGCAGCAGTAACTTTGTTTTTCATTAACATACTATGAAAAACAAATTTAGTTTTCCTGTTGAGTGTAAATTTTCATCCGAATGAGCGTTAAAAATATTGTTACTATATTTTTTGGTGCTACGGAACCCTGTGTGTGCGAGTCCGAATCGCACTTGAACAGTTTTTTATGTCATTGTTTTGCCATTTTTGAATTTAGTTACTTTAGTTTATTTTATCGTTTTTTGAAATGGATATAGTAAGATTGTGAAATATGTAAATAAGTACTAATACATTTTTTTTAAAGAAAGAAAGTATATTGCCCTCAACAACATAATTACAATAAAAACACCATACGACAAATAAAACACAAATTGATTCACCCACTTCTAAATACGGGTCTCCAGTGAGTTTCGCATTCCCACCACGCTCTTTGTTGCAAAGAGAACGTTTATTCCCATCTGTCTGTCTACACTGATTCCACTAAAGAGCTCATGCGCTGCGGTTGGCTCAATTAACTCCTCAGAAATCACACATACCACATGCCCCGTACGCAGGGCCTGATTAACCCTTAGGCTAATTAGGCTGCAGCCTAGGGCGCGAGGATCGGGAGGGGCGCGCTGAAATCGTGTGTTCGCATGCACTAATCTAGCATCATTGCATCTACCCCACATATTTCAACTAGACCGAGACAAAACACTAAAACTAAATGCGTTTGAGAGTCCCTGATTTTAACAATAAATTTTGAAAATTTAAAAAGCGCGCGTAATACAAACACTGACTTGTTACTCGAATCGGTCGGTGGTCGAGCGAGTGGGTGAGCTGGCAACAGAGTGCCTAGTGCGAGTTTTGTTTAATCCGTATGGGAAATTCGGAATTTAAACAGTGCAACCTAGTTCTAGCGTTTGCCGCTAGATGACTCTGTATCGATTGTATCGTATTCTATTCTTTATCGTCTAGGTGGTACCGTTTAAATTCCCATACAAAAGAATCTTCACGTATACGCGCGTTTCTGTGAGGCGAATCAAACAAAACTTGCACTAGGCACTGAGCAATTCAGCATAGCTTGCCGCGCGCAATGAAACACATCAACGATGTTTGGGGACTCCCCGGTGTAGTTAATAGTTAGTATACTTTACCGCGTTTCATTCATTTGTCTTATCTCTTTCGAAATCGTCGTTCGTCCGTCGTATCACGCGTTCGCGTATATTCGTTTTTGGTGATTGATATTTATTGTCCTTTCCTTAGTGTTTCCGTGTTTTTTTAAGACTATGAGTGGTTATGACAGTAGTTCGATAGTAAAAAAGCCAAGTGGAGCAGAATACAGAAAAAAGGCAAAAGAAAAGGAAAAGAAAACAGAAAACATTTTAAAACATACTCGTAAACTAGAATCATTTTTTACGAACTCTGCAGAAAGGAACAAAACGGTGACGAATGCTGCACTATCGCCAACGATTTCTTGCCCTGGTTCCTCTACCGCGGACTGTTACGTTTCTCCGTCCAACACTAGCCCCATAGTAGCGACGACGCCGACGATCTACAATGAAGATGAAATTCTAATAGAAGCAAAGTCGTCTATTCCGTCAAGTGACCCTGCACTGTGGCAAGTAAATGATGAATTTCGAGATTATATTGTTAAAAATGGAATGCAACAACACGAAGAATTAGATTTTTCCAAATCAGAAAGACAGTATAAAAATCAAAAAAGATTTCTATCTAAAAATATGTTTGAGAAAAAGCTTGTTAATGGCGAAAATGTGAAGAGAAGCTGGTTAGTATACTCAGAATCCACAGGTCACGTGTTTTGTGGTCCTTGTAAATTATATGGAGGAACATCCGTATTTGCCAAAAGTGGATTTAATGACTGGAAAAATTCTAACTTAATAGCTGATCATGACAATTCTCCGGATCATCGTAAATGTTTGGGACAATATGTATGTAGAGGTAAACTTTTACAACGACTGGATACCCAAATAGTCAAACAATATAATGAAGAAATAATTTATTGGCGAAATGTATTACTACGGGTAATAGAAACAATTAAGTTTTTAGCTTCTCGTGGGCTTCCATTTCACGGTCAAAATGAAATTATTGGATCTGCACTAAACGGAAATTTTCTTGGTTGTATTGAGCTTATATCTAAATTTGATCCTTTCATGGCTGAACATTTGGTGAGATTTGGACAAAAAGGCAGAGGTTCTCCATCGTACATGTCATCCTCTATTATCGATGAATTTATTTTACTTCTCGCTGACGAAATTCGTCTTTCGATTATAAGAGAAATAAAAAAAGCTAAATATTATTCGATTAGCATTGATTCTACTCCAGATATTTCACACACCGATCAGTTGACATTTATAATTCGTTATATTTTGCCTGACGGAGAACCTGTCGAACGTTTTGTCACATTTTTACCCAATTGCGGTCATAAAGGTGAAGACATGGAGAAGGCTGTTCTTGCGACAATTGATAAAACTTTGGAACTTGATATTAAAGACTGTCGTGGCCAAAGTTATGATAATGCTAGCAATATGTCTGGTCAATACAAAGGTCTTCAGTCAAGAATTAAAGCTGTAAATCCATTGGCTACTTTTGTTCCTTGTGCAGCCCATTCTCTACAACTCGTGGGATCGACTGCCGCGGAAAGTAGTGACGAGTCAGCTGCTTTCTTTACACTGGAACAACAACTATACAATTTTTTTTCTGGATCTACAAGCAGATGGCAAATTTTGTTATCCAAATTGGATGAAAAATCGACGGTACTAAAAAATCTATCGAAAACTCGATGGAGTGCGCGAGCAGATGCAAGCAAAGCCTTATACAGTTCATACAAACAAGTTCTGGAAACATTAAACTCTATTTGCGAAGATGAAAATCAAAGTAAAGAAACCAAAATAGAAGCAAAAGGAATATTAGAAAAAATTAAAACTCTAGAAATTACAATAATGTTGTGCTTTTGGAACTCTGTGCTCGTAAAGTTTCAAATCGTTAGTGCACAGCTACAAGCAAGTTCTGTTGATTTATCTAACGTTGTTACTCTTTATGAGACATTATATGCTTATCTTGATACGTTGCGTGACGAGAAAGAGTTCGAAAACTTTGAATCAGAGGCAATCAAGAGATGCGAAGTGACCACATACAAAAAAGATGTAAGAAGAAGAAAGAAACCAAAATTTCATTTTGATGAAGTTAAAACGGGGCACTTTGAGTTAGAAGGGAGACGATCTTTCATCGTTGATAATTATTATGCAGCTATTGATTGTCTTAAAGTGCACTTGAAAAACCGGCAAATTATTTATAATACAGTAAACACAAAGTTTGGTTTCTTATGGAAACTGCATGAACTAGACGACAGTGAATTTATTAGGAGCAAGGCAAAGGAGTTAAAAGAACTATATGCCACTGATTTAGAAGAAACCTTTGCAGAAGAATGCGTCCATTTGGCGCAGTTTTTAAAATCTGACACCGAGGCCGAGCATTCTATTTCTGCCAGAACCCCAAAGGGTTTGTTGCAGTTAATAAAAAGTTTTAATATTTCATGCATGTTCCCGAATGTGGAGATAATATTAAGAATTTTTTTGACAATGAGTGTTACCAACTGCAGCGGCGAAAGGTCTTTTTCAGCACTTAAAAGAGTAAAAAATTACTTGCGCTCCACACTCCGCCAACAAAAACTTGCAGCGCTCTCGCTAATGTATATAGAAAGTGATTTTTTACAAACTATTAAATTTGAAAAAATTGTGGAAACATTTGCAAACGCTAAAGCACGAAAAAGGACTTTTGTATAATCTAATAATAATTACTTAATTACTTTAATTTTCAAATAAATCATTAATCAGTTGCAAAAATCTTTCACTTGTTTGATGCCTCTCCTCTTTTTTTAACAATAACAGAAGTAAAAATACTCAAGTCGAAGCAACTTCACACACTAGATGACCACGCTC
The DNA here is from genome assembly GCA_964057025.1 of Standfussiana lucernea. Taxonomy (NCBI): domain Eukaryota; kingdom Metazoa; phylum Arthropoda; class Insecta; order Lepidoptera; family Noctuidae; genus Standfussiana; species Standfussiana lucernea. The sequence continues at coordinate 12,514,339 of OZ059784.1, forward strand.
ATGGTCAATGGCAATGGCAACTAAGTTGTCTATAGAAACTAAGCCTAAGATTTGGTTTTCTACTAGGTAGCCTACAGTCACTTGTCATGATTTTGGTCTTAATAAGCGTGAGGTAATTTGCCTTTATGTACGGGTCAGCTTAAAAAATGGATTGCCATGCAGATTAAAGGACAACGTTAGTTTCGCTTGCAAATCGATTTGAAAACTTTTATAGGTAGTATGAACCATGTTAAAATTTTCACACTACTACTCTACTCACTTACTACTTTTTAGACCGTCCGTAACACACCTGGCGGGGGCGCGTCCTCATAATTAGCCTAGGGCGGTCAGAACTCTTGATCAGTCGCTGCCCGTACGTGGCACTAGATTTCCATACAAATTGAGGTTAATTTGTCGAATCAAATGCGAAATATGTATGTAAACTCCAAAGCGATTTCCGTATAGAGTTTAAAAGCGATATAAACAGGCCAACCGTATCGAAGAATACGTAAGCACAAAAGGAATTTAATTTCCAAAAAAAAACCTTGTGGCCATAGTATTCCTGCGTATGTTTACATGCTTTCCTGTTCCTGAATTATTTCAATATTTTATAAAACAATGGCAGAGTAGTCTATGAAAAGGGGAGAGTGGAATGTATAGCGGGTTATTAATGCTTCGGAAAATGATAGTATTTTTTACGCTTAATTAAAGGATCGACGATAATACATTGCCACTGCTTGTGTTTATTATTTTTATGTTTATTAACATCTGCATACTGATGAGATAATATCGCATATTGTGTGATTTTCTTTTGTTAAGGTTATCATTACGTCGAGCTATTATGTAATTACGTTTGGTTTCCTATGAATAGTACACACGCAGTCATAGGCTATTCAGTAGGGTAGCCAAAGCTTTTTATGTGTATCCCTAACAAACAAAACTTTTCTCATTATAAGTTTTGTTTGAAACGGTAACGTAGGTGATGTACAAATAATTGAATAATAAAAGGTTCAAAAGTGTAAATTATTACCACAAGAAGGTAATTAACTTAAAATAATTAAATATTGATGTTATAGCTTGAGAAGTGTAACTTTTTAACATAAATTATGTGAGTAGGTGCAGTGGCGTAAAAAAGTTAGATGAAATTTTTCACTTCAGATGATTCCTCGCATTTTCATATAAAAATAATGTTTTGATTGTTTGCACTGTACGTTATGGCTTTGTTGTTTTCGAATCCAACTATTTATGATAAGAGAGATTTTTTTTTAAGAATTACCGTATTTGGTAGCGAAATACATGAATTTCATTTCATGAAAGGTATTATTCGTTTCAATAAAAACCTTACTATAGAATACTGTTCAAACATTTGAAACAAGAATATGAAATTATAATGTGATATTACATTTGAAGTGCGCAACATTTCAACTAACTTTTGGAGGCCATTGTAAGTCTGTGCGCTCACAATTGAAGTCGATATAAAAGTCGTGAAAAACTACTTTAATATCTACCCTACCGTAAAGGAAAATGAAAAATCGAAATATTTATCATCGTTACATTCCCTCGAAATATCAACTATATATCTTGTATGTCACTGGCCTGCAAAACTACACTTTTAAAATTTCATTTTTTTCTAAACTATAGAAGTAAGAGATTTAAAATAAAAAAAATGTTTTATAGCAATTTTTATCAGCTTTCTTTGAAACTTTAGTAAATTACACATTAGTAACATTTTTAAGTCTAAAAAAAGATAAAACAATAAAAATAGGTATTTTTAGCTTAGTGTCATAAAACTCAATTAACATTTACAAGTGTGTTTTACATATTATTAATTTTTTAATATCTGGTATTGCCTCCTCGGGCACTGCTTACAGCTTCGAGTCGATTTGGCATACTGAACACGAGGTTTCGGAGCCGCTGTTGAAGAATATTCTCCCATTCTTCTATCAGGGCCTGTTTTCGTGCCCTGAGGGTGGTAGGTGGTGGTCTGCGGCTTCTGACTAGTCTCCCTAGCTCATCCCGGGCGTGCTCAATCGGGTTGAGATCAGGACTTCTTGATGGCCAGGCCATCACGCTGATACCAACCTCCTGTATATACTCTTGTACGACCCGAGCCCTGTGTGGCCGGGCATTATCATGCATCAGCATCGATCCATCACCCATATTTACTAAATACGGCCTGCATACTCATTGAGCATCTCCTGGGCATATCTTTCCCCAGTCAGAGTGCCATTTTCTATGGCCACTAACTCTGTGCGACCTTCTGAAGATATGCCAGCCCATAAATGTACACTGCCTCCACCGTACTGGACTCTTTCTGAGAAGCAGGCTTGAAGGTATCGCTCACCAGGTCACCTGTAGACACTTCGCCTTCCATCAGAAGTGTAAAGTGAGAATCGAGACTCATCTGTTAACAAAATTCTTGATCATCCTTCTTGATCCCAGTGTATGTGTTCACGGGCGTATCGCAGTCTCGCTACTCGATGCTCTCTCCCGAGTTTGGGGCCACTCGTTGGTCTTCGGGGTTTCAGTTTCTTCTTACTGTACTGTCACTAATGTAGTCCCTTCGGGTCTGAAGAAACTGTTGCTGGACTTTAACTGCATTTAGGTGGCGCTTTCTCAACACAGGGGAAACAATATAACGGTCTTCTCGGGCACTAGTACACGTGAGTCTGCCACTACCAGGTCTCCTCAAATGGTTTCCAGTCTTTTCGTACCTTCGCTTCACCTTCTGGACGGAGACGTTACGAACTCGTAACGTCTCACCCACCATTAGCAGTACGACGCATACTGATGCCTAGTTCCAGAAAAGTCATGATCCTAGCACATTCAAAATTTGAAAACAAAAAATGAATGGTAAAATTGTAATTCGAAAAGGATTATTTTTGATTTTAAAGTTTTTTTCAGCCATTTCTTAAAAGAAGGTTACCGACTATGAAGTTTTTATGTAGAAAATTAAACTATTTTGAGTTCTTTTTGTTTCGAAAGTATATCTTGTGTACTTAAAAAGTTATTGCAATTTTAAAAGTGTGATACTTAGTTTTGCTGGCCTTGATTGCAGCGACAGCATTTCACGAAAACTCTTGCTGGTTGAAAAAAGAACGAAACTTTTAAATGTTCGGAGTTGGTTACCTAAATAATTGTTAACAGAACTTAACCTTTAGCTTTAACATTCAAAATAAATATTACAAACGAAAGATTTCTTCAAACGTGAGCTGCTAAACTTGTAGTTAAAAGTTTAAGGAGAAAATGTCGCGAAATGTTCACAAACACGACTAAACGTTATTGCAAGGAAGAATAGACTAGTAGATCGGTTATTTTATTCATTGAAATATGAGTGTGTTCAAGAGTCAATAGTACACTTCTTAAAACCGATTATAATCAAAATTTGATTTAAATTAGCAAAATAAATAATAAACATCTTATGTAATTCTGATGTACAAAAATAAGCCTTGTATTGTAAATGTAAATTTAAAAAGACACATATCGGTACTTGTGTGGAATAAACAATCACCAAGAAGGAAAATTAACACATCATATGAAATATCCTAACATTTATTTTTTACTTCTCTGCTATCGCCGTAAGCTGTGGTCATGAACTCAGATATTTACATAATATTTTGTTATAAGCCTGCCGTAAGCTTATTAAAGCATACAGTGAAACCATGGTATTGAAACCACCCAAAATGTATTATAACAAAATAATTTTCATTTCCCTTTGAAAGTGAAACCATTGTGAAATATGAAAACCACACTTATGTCGGCTAAATAATTCAATATTCTATTGGATTCGTATTCACAAAGGCGTCGTCAGCTAAGGGTGCAGGGGGTTGATAAACAGTAGATTATGTACTTAGCAGCCTAGCAGTGAAAGATTCTAAGGCTCCCGAGTGAAGCGAGGGAGCATTGAGGTAACTCCCGAGTGAAGCGTGCCAGTTAAAACTAGAATCCTGAGAGCAGACAGGGATTTAAGCTCGATCAAGACAAAGACACCTTTTATCAATGAAGACGGTATTCTATTATTCACACCGGCTATTTACCTACCTGCTTATTTTTTTGCATACGCAATGCATATTAGGGTCAACTAATTTACTTCAGCCTCTGTCTAATTTTATCGATCGATCATGCGAAAATCCGATAGGGGTGCCAAAAAAAGATGCAGAAAAAGGGCGGCTCTGTGATTTTTTTCCGCAAGGCACTTCCGACTTACGGACTGCGCACGTTGATTCAAAGATAATAATAATGTATAATTGTAGCAGTATTTCCAGTAGATAGAAGAAAAGATGCAACTTAAAACTCCCGAGCCTTTAAGCGACGCCATTAAACAACGCATTTATTTAAAATTTTAGGAAGCCATAAAAAGCTACCAAGGCATGGAGTTGCATGGTATTCTTCAAAATTAATCAAGTGTGTAAACGTCTTCAGGATCTCAAGCCTTGAGGGACCGATTTAAAAGAAGAAGAAGAATGAGCCTTCTATTGTTTAGTAGTTGCTGAGTGTTATAAAGCTCATACACTAATATCCACAATATAATGGTGGCAATAAACTACGTGGCTTTCTAAAGGCGCAGGCCGCACAACTAGAATAATGCAGTCGAAAAATGAACTCATATACGTGGTACATTGCAAAATCCATTAAGAACCACTGGAAACTGTTTTATATTACTAACATTGAATGTATTTTATAAGTGTATTTTCAGGTACATTTATCCCACGATTTAATTAAGTAGATGAAGCAAAAATAAATCCTTAATTTCTCGTGTGGTTCGTAGGTTAGCGTCTAACTACAATTTCATTTTCCGCAGAACATTTGCTGAATATAATATGTGAAGTACAGTAATGCCATCAGAGAGTCCGAGCTCCGGAAGCCTGCATAATGCATATATGAAGCATACGAATACGTAACATGTACTGTACACGTACGTATACCACAATTACATTAACATTAAAGGGCTCGGAACATTAAAGTGGATCCATCTCGCTAAGCTGAATTAATATGTAACTAATGAATTAGTGAAACGTTCGCTAAGTCGATGAGACTTAGTGGAAAGTCGCTGCTAATTTGTTACAATGTAATCACGTAACGTGGAATGATAATGAATATATACATGGGCGTCGCCAGGGGGGCAGAGGGAGGCAGCTGCCCCACCTCTAGAGGCTCCGGATTTAAAAAAAGTTATAACTTTTCCTACCTGGTGCCACAGAATTAGTAAGTACGTAATAAATTGTAGTGTACAGTAGAATCAATCACAAACAAAAATATTTTTTTAAGCTAAAAATGAGCATCCGAGTACTCTTACTACCGCAAAAAATTTACAGATTTTCTTTAAACCGACGCGCGCGTTTCTTGCTGTTAACCCTGACACAGAGGCTCCTTTTTTCTGCCACTGGATTGGCACTCCTATTGGATTTTTGAATGATTAACCAGTATAAACAGAGGCTGAAATTAATTAGGAGCCCCTTGCCTGAGGCCTTAATAGGCAATTATGGCAAACACAAAGTTGCTTAAAATGGAGAATATGGACATTAAGATCTCAAATAACAAATCTGTGATAATTTATTCGAGGCAAGATGTAAAAAGCAAGCTCCCTTTGCTCGCTTTTGCAGCCTGCTTTCTCTCGATTCTTAACTTTATCTATAAGTCGCCCAAGTATCTCCGGTAGGTCGAAACAATTCTATCCTGTCCAAGGTAGGTAGGATGTTACAATTTTCGAGCTCGCTCCGCTCGCTCTTCAGACGGCCCAGTGTCTTCTTTATGATGGATCCAAACAATTCTAACCTGTACAACCAGGGTGTCGAAAAATTATCTGGGTCGCTTAGCTCGCTCTTCAGACGACCAAGTGTCTCCTTTATGAAGGATCCAAACCATTCTAACCTGAACCAGGCAAAGTGTCTAAAAAATTACAAGCACGCTTCGCTCGCTCTTGCAGCCTACTTCCTCTTGAATCTTGACTTCGTTTGTGAATTGATCAAGTAACTCTTGTATTTATTTTTATTTATTTATTAAAACTGTATGCACAAGTAAAATCTGTACAAAAGTGGAGTTAATGCCATGGCATTTTCTGCCAGCTTCACTGTTTTCGCTTGCTGCTGCAACCTACTTTCATTTGAATCTTAAACTTTGTCCATAAGTCGTTCAAGTTACTCCGGTAGGTTCAACTTTTCGAGCTCGTTTAGCTCGCTCTTAGAGCCTTAGTTCCTTTTATTAAGTGGTATCCCTAAGTCGATTAAGTGAAATCTGTTTCTGAATAAAAAATGAAAAAATTGTAAAGTTAACCCTTACAAATCCGTTTTTACTCGTACCCTTCTGCCCCCCCCCCCCATCTCAAAAGCTGGCGACGCCCTTGATACGCTCTAAATGTTCTAGCCTCCGAATTAGTAGTTACACGTGTCTTGAAATATTTTGATACGTCATTCAAAAGGAACTAATAACTTAGAAAAGTCGCTCCTGTTCGGCTGGGCCTCGCTACATATATTATGTGAAGGAGGCTGGAAACGATTTTTTAGACAGATAAGACCCTGGCAAGACGATTCTTTGTTCCCAATAATCTCTAACCGTTAAATGTCAAAAAATTTAGGCAGTTAGTTCTGTTTTCACAAAACTAATAGGGTTAATTGACATAAACCTCTTGGATTCAGATTTAAACCCTTTAAAAAGATATTTATGTTTTCTTATGCTTGAAATACTTATTGGAAAGGCAAAATACGAAGTCAATCGGACTCAAGATTAAGTCAATAGAAAGTCAGATTTGTGTTGACGGTATCTTTCTCCAAAATTTTGAAGTGTTCAAATATAAATTGGCTCTGCTACGCTGCCTTCATTTAAATTATAATTAACAGAGATTAAATGTGTTACTGTGCCTATTTAGGCACATGTGCGTTAATTATAAATACTGATAGCCGGACAGTTCGAAGCGTCGCGAAAGTCCCGCGATGAAGTTTCTACTTTCTTTCAAACATTTACCTGATGCGGTTTCGCTTACGTGCCTTTCTGGAATACTCACTAAGATTAACTGTGAACTTGTACATACATGAATCTACGTTATTTATTATCTTAGACGTTTGGTTTATGAACTTTACGTTACAGACGGAAAAGGGCAATAAAATGATGTATACAAAACATGTTAATAAAAAGATTTCTATTTTGTGGAGGAGTGAAACTAATATAATTATTTTTTTATTCACACCATTGCGTCACCCTCGTGTGAAATGTTAGGAGTTAATTAATTATGGGCTGGGGACGTGCCTTTGCATTCATAAAACGACTAGTTTCAAATGTCCATCGTATCAACCAGAATCACAAAGAAAAGAAAAATAAAAAAAAATTAAAATAAATAGAAGTTAGGCCTGAAAGTAACACAAAACTGTACATAATATTTTGTAATGCAGCAGAATCCACTTTTATCATTCTTTAAAAAAAAAATTGTTTCTAAGTAATGAAAAAAGGTTAGTTCGACATTCAAAACGCCATGGTCACAAGCTTTAATGTAAACAAGGATAATATAACTAGACACACGATGCTATAACATGGCCGTTTTCTTCTTCAAATAAATGGGCAAGGTTGCGAAAGGAAAGCATAAAGCAATTATTTATTTACACAAAACACTCACCGTAAACAAAACCATACATGAAAAGGACAAGCTACTTTTGACAAAGTTATACTGCCGCTAAGAATAAGTACCTACCGCAAAGTACTCTTCTGGATGATTCTCAACTCATAGAAGCCAACAAAATTCTTATTGAAATGAGATACTATTTCCCGGCGTTTTATGTATATGGATATAAAATAGGTATATTTTCTCCGGCTTGGTTCGATATGCGGACAAAATAACATTTGTATGATCAAACTAGGGTCAGAATACTCACAAGACGCACTCTTTGGATATTGTGTTTTCATATTACAAAATCTTTTAGTAACTTATTACTAGTGGACTAAGATTCCATGACAGCCAGACCTACGTCATTTTATAAAAGAAGAAACTATTTCTGTGGACGTTCCCTATGAAGAATACCGTACTAAGAACAATTGGATATTATGTAAAGTCGGTCGTAGTGGCTTTGTTAGATATCAGGTAACAAAGTTGTGCTAAATAGCTGCTAAGTTACCTCATACTACAAAGCGTGATTTTCTGAAATTACATATTATGAAGGGTTAGTATTCACCTCCTCTACTGCCAGACACCTCTTAGCACAATCGATGAAAAGGTACTAAGATAATTATGCAATATCTAAAAAAAAAGTTTTATCTATTTGTACCTATATGCAAACATGCAAACGCATATATTCCGATGTCTACTTATTACTGACTAGAACCACTTTCGTGTAAAATATTTGTACACGAGATTCAAGTTCTACGTGTTTGAACCGCGGGGCGCAGGGAAACCTATACTGTAAAACTTTCCGTTATAATTTTAAAGGAGAAAGCCCATTTTCTCTACATCTTTGGGCCTACCTGTTACAGTCATGAAATTTGTGTAATTTTTTAGAGAAATACACCAGGTATAATCTGACTTAATTTCAATTAAATTGGTAATTGCACTTCTGAGATTTTTTAATTGGAATTTATAGCTAAGTTAGGTTAGTTAATGCATTAAATGACAAGCAACGATACGATTAAATCAAAGATAATACTTTTTTAGCTGGTTTGTAATGAAAAACTAGTTACAGGCATTTCGTTTCACGTGTGATTATACCGAAGCCTCATATTTTTTCTACCAAGATCATGCTATCAATAATATAACAGAGACTGTGCAACAATGTCAAATGTCAATTGCCTGTAAATAGGTTCATGACATTGTGTTTGTAATACTCTAGCTAAGCGTTTAATAAGTCTATGGGACTGAAAATATAAAAGGAACTCATTTTATATGTTTCATTTATTTTGTCATTCATCTTCATTAACTGTTAATATACTATCAAGAAAGTGTGCAGGAGGTGAAATATTGTCTTGATACATACCTAGTCCAACTTAAATACTATATTATAGATATAGTGTGTGCACAACAGTTCACAACACCCTACCTACTGTACGTCTGCCAAAATGCAGACACAATAATATTGCAAGATTGCTTGCCTTTCAGTTAGAGAGCTGTCTACTAAAATGTAAATAAAATAAATCTTTTAACTAATATGCCTTGGTTGCATTTTTCCCCTAAGTAACCATGTAGTATTAGAAGATGACAAGTCTCGTATTAGGTTATTATCAACTTCTGCACACTTCTATTACATAGGCACACTTCTATTACATAGGAGCCATCTGCCCTTACATGTTCCCCGTTATAGGAACGTGCCTGTTTTAATTGGTACGTTCCTAGAAAATAAGAATATTGCAAGAGAACACATTCATTCACCGGCGCAAGCACAACTCTTAGTATTACATAATTATATATAGTTGTCTATGAGCACAACCAAGCGAATGACTTGACGTTTGAGGTCATGATTGACAAATGATGACATGTATTTTAAAACTTGACTAGTGAGAGTTATAAATAAATGCAATAAAATGCATTTTTCTCAGTTTTGAAATTGTGAATTGGATTTTTTTTCGCGTTTTTGTTTTATCATAAAAAAGACGACAATTTTGCAATAAAACAGTTGACTGTAACGCGTAGGCCCAACAGTGGGCATACTCCTTTAAAACATGAGGAATTATGAACAAACCGCATGCAGATGAAAGCGGAGTGTCGAAACTATACCTGTGACGACATTACACTATAATTTTCCGTCCTCGGCAACAACACTAGAGTGGTATCGAAGCGAGGCGCTGCAGACCTACAGTCCTCACTCAAGTCTATTAACTTATATTTTAACTTGATTCATATAAACGTAAAAATAGCCCAAAGAAACATAATGAGGATTATTATTATGAAAGAGATCAAAATGCGGACGCTTGTAAAACAATTCAACCGGAAAATTGTGAGTCACGAAAGGACATGATAATATAAGAGTTTGAATAACGTTTTTTATGCACTCCGCTTTATTGTACTTATTCATCTATGAACATCCCGTTTTTGGGTTTAGCGAAAGATTCCGGGACAAGTCATCGGGATTTAATTTATTTTTTTACATTGCGGAATTCTTCTAGGAATCTTACAAATTCGTGAAAGTTTTCTATTTCCCCTCGCCATTACGCGAGGATAGATATGAGTGTGATACGCATACGTATCTCAAAGCTGAAATAAGTTTTCCATGTTGTAGGCTTGTGTTCATGTCCTACATAAATGGAAAAAAGTTTTCCTTGTCATTTCGTAATATTGCGGGGCGTGGGGTGGCCGCGCGCCGCGCGCCCTTTCATTGTCGACAAAGCAGACGTTTATGTTACAACACCATTATCGGCAGCTGGTATCTTGCTGCCTCAATTTCCTTGAGTTATACCTATAAGTACATACACATATACGTAAATATAATAGAATATATATCTATAATAGATCACTGCTAGGTTCGCGGATAGTACCTAACCAAATCTTGAATCTATGATGTAGGTTTCAATCTATCGAAAATGTGCGTGATTAAATATATCACATATTCAATTATATTCCGTACATAGCGGGTTAAGATCCATCTGGGAAACTAATTGAAACGCTTTCCGCCGGCCCCACTGGCTCAAGGTAAATTATAAAACGGCCGCCCTGTTCTGACAGACGAATCATACACTTTGTTGTTTGTTTGGCAAAGTTTGAATGTTAAAATACTTCATTTGAGTTGTTTTGTTTAAATAACTCACTTCAACATGTTTTAAGCCGGTGTAGATACTTATTCGTTTGCTTGTGAATAATCTGTATTAAGGATTTACGGCTTATGTAGAATCGAGAGAGATTTCTTGTGAGAAAAGGAGACGGTCTGAGAGAGAATTGAGTCGAGTGGGGTGGTGCAAGCCGTGAACGTACCTCAACGTTTAATCTTACGTAGGTTCCACTTGAACGGGGAAACCATTAATTGACAAATGTGTTGAAGGAGATCTGATTTCAGTACCATTACATTTGTTTTACCTCAATCATTTCGTTCTTATCATAATGGTCCAGCTCGCAGGTTACTGACCCGTATTCCACTGCACTGACCACAATTGACTTTAAGCAGTGAATTTCAGTCTGTCTCGGGGGAAATCAGGGATCAAGATGAACCCACAATAAGTTTCTTGGGCCAAAAGATATGCTTGCGGCAAGAAAATAAAGCAGCACTGTTGTTTTATGTACCTACACACCTATGTACATACATGCACGCGTCGGTACTGTAGACACAGTAAATAATTAAGATGGTGGAGTGTTATAAGTGTATATTTCATGTCATGAAAATTTTGGGTATATTTGCAGCGTACTCCAAGATTTTCAGTCGCATCTAATAAAACCATCGAAATTGACATTCAGAAGGTCATGTTTTACTGATAGGAAAAATATGAAATACCAATAAAAATATAAGAAAATATTAGTGCGGTGCAATTTGCAGCCAAGCCACTGGCCCGAATACTTTTCAATTATTCTCAGTAGAAAGCAATTGGAAAAAAGTTGTATTTGAAAGCAGACAAAGATTAAAAGCTGGTTGCAGTTGATGTAACTTTATGTATAGACGCTACAGTCACCGATTATCACTGAATAAGATTCTCTTTTGTTTGAATCTTAATTTAATATCGCTTGAATCTTTAATATCCTTTATTGCTTAATCTACGTACATTATATTGTGTCAAGTACTATGTTTTGTTATGATTATCTAATACTGTGAAAATGTTATAAGAAATCAGTCTTCTAGTTAATGTTATTGATTTTACGACCAATATAGCTTGGCAAAACTCGTGTACGACACTAAACAAGAACGTTCCTTAAAAATGCGGGTTGCAATGTACTTAGAGGTATAAATCCTACAGTAGGTAACGAATGAACTCCCAATCTCACTTTACGCTTTTTAAAGCTTTCACATTATATTTGTAGAGTACCTGAATTGTGATGAATAAAGTAATTACAATTTTTCTCTTTTTGGTTAAAAGATTTACACGATAAGTGTTGAGTAAACTGGGACAGGCCTTAGATGGTCGTCAAAATGCGTGAGGAACTTACACAGTGGCACTATTAGTTAGGTAGTCGTAAGTATTTAGACAAATGTTCGCAGTTGAGCGTATTAACGACCCTGATTTCGGTTTTACTTCTCCATTTGGGACAAAGCGATTGAGCGAATATCATCCGTTTGGGATCCCAGATTATGTGTCCCGAATAACGTGTGAGGTGCTTGAAGTCTTTAACGACTGTTGGTCCCTCGGTGAGATTAATAAGATTGATTGCCGAATAAACCATTTTGGAACCCATCACAAAATTGAATGGCTACATAATGCAATCAATTCGCTTTGAAGTCGCGAAGCGTGTGCCGGTAGTTGGTGCTACAGGAGCAGTGCTATGTATTTGATACGGAACGTACTCGAGATTCATAATAAGATACACACAAAGAGTGCCTGAGACGTGCTAGAGTGGGGACATGCTCATGCACACATTGTCTATGAAATGTGTTTAGAACAAGCCAGTCACAGAGTACGAAGATGTAAAGAAAACAGTATAATGCTCGGAGCCGCTGAACGTATATTATGCCTTCTGTACACAACTGCCACTTAGGTCACACTTGAGCGGCCATCGCTCAATTCGCGTACAAGAGGTCTGTCTAAGTACTAGTGTGAAGTGTGGCCAGGATCGGCCATTGTGCACAGGTGGCGTTACTTCGGTAGGTACATGTGTTGGGACAGAAACACTAAGACGTGCTTTTCGTATGCTAAGTAGGCTTAAGCACACGCGGCATCCAGGGGTGCATTTATTCAGGTAGTATTACCAGCTTTAGTACAAAAATTACAACGACTAAAACTAAAAAAATTGAACAAGTAGAAAACGTAGAGAAGGCGGATGACCGCTTTGTTTATACCTTTTTTGCGTATCTCATCTGATTACTTTACTAAGCGGTCTCACAAAGCAACGACGCGACGCATGGATTAAAATATTCTACTTATATTAAACGTAAAGGAACACATTTTTGTGTTTTTTTTTTCAATTTAAATGTAATTTTTGTGTCTTGTTTTTTAAACTTATATTATTGGTAGACACGCTACCATCGACTCTATGAAAGAAAGCTGTTTAATAGTACTCATGATAGATCGGTTTTAGCAGGATTGCAAAGCCTGAGAAGTAGTCACACTTCAAAACTTTAATTTTGGTTTAAGTGTTTTGTATTTAGATTACTCTTCTGTAGATTAAGACGCTAACAGCCCAGCTTGTATTAGCATGTGTCATCGATCGTATGAGCACAAACACAAGGTAGATGCTGTACACCGTTGAGGAGTTCTTCTGGCAGGTTGAGTATCCTGCATGATGTTGATGCCTGCGCATCAGGTCAAGGTTATCGTACTTTTGTAATATCATTGACAAGTGACAGGTTTTCATATTTCGATTCGTTCATACCTGTGAAAGTTGTTTAGTTATATCTCTTCGTCAACTAGAAAAGAGGTGATGATCTTCAAACGGCTGAGCAGATTTTTTTGAAACATAGCTAAGATCACTTTCGATGAAACACCTTTTAAATAAAAAAAAATAATAATCAAAATAGTTTCATCCGTTCAGGATCTATGATGCTACAGACAGACACACAGATACAGAGATCCACAGATATACACTACACTACACCACTCGTTTCTGAATGGGGGTTAAAAAATGTTTCTTACCTACTGTATTTCTCCTCAACAGCGTCAGTGATTGAAATAATTACTTCATTAAGGCACATCTTAGCATATTTACTCATGTTCAGCCTGTTACGCTCAAGTTTACTTTGGATCCTTAAAGGCTACGTAATCGAATTTAATGAGAAACCTCGTTGGTATGCTTCCTCCTCGCCTGATAAACTTCATTAGCCTACATTTTAACCTATGTATTTATACGACGATACATAATAATATATTTAAAACACGTTGGTATCTATTTTTTGCTGAGGAGTTTGTAAAAGATATTTTTAGTCTAAACATGATTATGATTTCACATTCATAAAAGTTTTTTCGAAAAATAATAATAAAACGCATACAACTGCAGCAAAGCAGGTTGGTACTTCAGCAATAAAACGAAACTGTTCCGAATTTAATTTCTTGTCCATTATTAAGGTCCCTTGTCAAGGGTAAGCGGGAACCCTACTCGTTATTAATGTCAAACTATGACAGGTAACACAACAATTACAATCATTACCGTTGATCGTGATATAAGCTTATATTACGAGTACATGAAGGGGCTACTTAGTGACGCTTATACAGTATTTTGCAAATACTAACTAACAATGTTAGAGCCAGACTGCGATTGAAAATTTTCTCCGTCGTCGGCGCCGCCGCTAAGTCTTCTACCTAGGAAATACAAAGAACCAATAACTGGAACCTAATTTGCTACGGTAACAGAGGTAAGCAAGCCCTGCGAACTTGGCTCCCACATAATACTCGCAGGATCATCATAATATGATCGGTTTCATGAAAACCCGCTTCCTTTAAAAGGGTTCAATTTTAACGTATCGACGTGATTGGGAACTATTATGACTACAATAGGCATTCAATATTCTTGTCACACCTTTTAAGGCTGCCCTACTATGGCAAACATGAAATTGAAAATCATACGTCTTTCCATCCTTCCGATCCACTTTAATATGACAATGAAGCTTCGTCCCTTAACACAGCTTGCATGATGTCGTTGAGAATAAATATACGAGTAGCTAGTTATTGTAGGGGTCAAATCAGATTTAGAAGTTGTGTACGTGCGGTTTGCTGCGGATTAGCGAGATTACTGGGGCCTTCAAACTCGGAATGTTTTGCGGAATAGCCCGTTACAGTGGGATCTAGCCGGTAACCCTTGTGGAATTGCAGGCAGCTGAGACCTGCCAGCGGAGGCAAGGCTTCGGACACTGGATTACGATTACGCGAGCCTTGAAAGATCACAAATGTGTGGCGGTAATGTGCACGTAGCATGTGTGCTTAGCAAATTAATTATGTATATGTGGGTTACGGTATCGTATTGACTGAAGTGCAACTCGACCACCGATTGATCTTATCTACACATATGTATCAATACCAATTATTAATCTAGACAACGATGTATTATATATATTTTGTATTGATTGTTCAATCTATTATTGTAAAGTAATAACAGTGTTCCAAATTACATGTTTTTGCTGGCATTTGGTTGTAAACGGCGGCATCGGCTCCAAATTGTATTCGTGAAATACCACTGGCTGGTTTACGGAAATCGATCAAAAATCGATCTTTCATCAGTATGCGTACAACCTTATTTGACATTTATTGCGCGTCTGTCATATTTTTGCAATAAAATACTGTGATTTCTGCTGGTTTTGGTACGTTGTGCTTCGAGTCGAGCCTTTTAGTTCCTCCGCTACTGCTGCCAACCCATTGAAAATAAACATACTTCTAACGCCACTGCACCATGTGTGTTGTTTATTACTAAAGGCAGGACTTTTTGAGTTGTGATCATGGCGAGTGCGAATGTGATGCAATGTCTCAACTGCTCTTTGAGATTAACGCCACTTAGGCGCAGACACATGTTGTCGGGGATTTCGAATAACATCATGGACATTTTACGAGTCTGGATCTCACCAACACATAGTAATGATTTCTTTCATGCTTTGCAATTTCAAGAAACGTGGGCATAACATTTAAAAATGCGCAAAAACTAAATCAGTAAGACTTGGTGAGGTAGACACAGGTGGCCACCAGTTACTGGCCACAAGTAACTGGCCACCTGACAGCTAAAATGTTACAGACTTTACACAAATATGCTTCAAAGATACCAAGCTCACCCGTAAACCCATTCAGACCCTTTTAAATAGCTTTTTTCAACAAATTTTTGGTCGAACATAACTTCAAAATAGTAATTTCATTTTTGTAAATATCTCGGAAATGCCATTCTAGTTTGTGTTAAATCTTTTGAGGTAGTATTTAGACATGCCATCGAGTATTTTAAAGATGATTTGATGAAGACACAACAATGTTGAATTGAGTACATTTGCCCATAGTGCCGTGGGCATTCTCCTTTGTCAATATAATGCAACGGTCACGCCGTTACATCGGCATCGGTTACAGACGACAAATGATCATCCAACATGAAATTCGATCCGGTCGAGCGGTGTACTTGTGTTAGGCATCAGCGGATTTCATACAAGCCAATGCGAAGTGGATTCACCGCCCAACCGCGCGGACGAGTGTTGTGTGAGAATCGCTTTAGTCAGCACCGTATCCAGCTTAACATAATTGCCAACCAATTACACAGAAAGTGCAGGTCAAATAGTTGCATAAAACCATCGAGCAGACCGCAAACGATGTCTAGCTCTTGTGAAAAGGGTTATTACATGTAAGCTTTAATGCAAAAGTCGGGGGTGCTCAAATGCTGCAACGCAAACTTTTTGTTTAATGCCAACTAATTGCGGTTCTGCCGCAATAAAATAAAATGAACATTGTTTTTTTTATAAATATTCGTAAAGTGTAAGTGTTTCGTCGCTTTTTTATTTTATAGAACTATGCGGTTGTTTTAGTGTCAGTATGTTTTCATTTTGTAAGTTATGCATGGAGTTAACGTTTAAGTACTTTTTGGTGTGAAGAATACTCGTATTGTCTCAATTCGAATACTTTTAAAACCACCACTAAATCAAAACGATTATTACAATACTTAATATTACTTCTGTTAAAACTATTGTTGAACTATACACATTATGTAGGGTACAGTGAAATTCAACAGATTTGCACGTAACAATAGCAGTCCACAATGGTTCGCAATCAATACGAGAATCGGTATTCAAGTGAACCTTTTCTTGAGGTTTCTTTTCAATTTGTTGGCCATCATGACAGCCGTTGATCATACAAAACCGTTTCTTTTGAAGCTCAATGGAACGCTGATCTCTTAGAGCAGATTCGCCAAAAGTAAAGTAATATCTTACAAAAAGTACGCAAGTTCTTATATTTACCTACGAACCTTACGAATATCAACTATGGTCCATCACATATAAGGAAAAAGGCGCGATTCCACCGGTGTGCAGCACAATTAATTTATTTCGGTAGATGTGTAAATGTGCGCGTGTTCACCGCAATGTTCGCGCACAACTGAAAACTTTTGTACACGTACCGTAGTACAAGCGGTGAAGTCGTGTCAGCGAACACACACTGACTGTTCATGAACTCAGTTTATGGTCTAGAAGACCAACATTCACACATCTGTGTCCCGTACCTAATGCTAAATATCTTTTAGCAAGCTTAGTGCATGTTGTCTAAAATTACGTTTGCGGTATTTAAAATCTTCCATTAACTACATTATACAAATCAGACCAATTCGGTAAAAAAATAATTGACTTATATATCTGGTAAGGCGTAAGGCGAAAAATTTCTGAAATTTGTAATTTTTAAATCAAAATAACCAAATCTATTAATATTATACTAGTTTGGTGGTAACACGATAAGGCAAACATTTTGGTCATGGGCTCTCGTACTGACATTTTCGTTTACAAAATATGTGCTGCACTACAAGTTACGCACACAAAACGGAGCTGCAGCTCAGAACGCGATCAATTTGTGCTGCACAAATGTTCGCGCACAATTTTGATGGAATCGGACCATTACAGTCAACGCCAGAGATTTTGCTTACTAACTCCACTTTCACGTCTTGACAGGCGCTAAGTGTGGGCTGAGATGAAAGCACGTTTTATTTAGTACCAGCACTGAATTTGCATAGTGACGACGTTAGGGATGGAGCCGAGCGATTATGTGTTTCCGGCAAAAAGTTTCGCTTGTGTATCCCGCGCTGCTCATACACATTTTGCTAGAAAATCACCGCGCCGTCTCATACCGCCGCATCACACTACAGAGACCTCTTTATTTTTGAAAAAGTAAAAAGACATATTATAACTAAATTCCAATATACGGAACGGCACGGTTGAAAACTTTTAATACCTTTATGGCTCGACTTAATATTCGATGTTAATTTAGCTTCAGCAAGTTAAATGCAGACAGACCATTACGTCGACAACCGACCCATTATATGAGAAAACTTCGACTAGACGAGAGCCTAGACTCAATTTATTACTCGAAGCTTGATAGCCATTCGCAATTTCAAAAATATCTGGCTAATGTATTGAACTCTATTATACAAACGTTCATGTTTGTGTTAAATGTTGTCGATACCAAATTAATGGGTAATCAAATTGCCAAAGTGATGTTAGTTCATGATATGAGATGCAAAGTTGAAATGAGTTCGCTCAGAAATGATAAATACACAAAAATGTATGTAATGTACAGCGACATTCACACGTCGTATGTTAGAGATAATACGCTCACGTGGGAGACAAATGCTCCCAACGTGGACTTGACACGAGGCTGTAAAAATAAATAAAGGGAGCCGGCGGTGGCGTCTTAAGCCTTACACACACAAACACACACATCATTGAATGGGATTACAGGTACACGGCGGAAAGCAAACAACTGACAATGCGCCAAGACTGTCCCAACCCTTCAAGACTTACAGCAATTACGTTCCGAATCCCACACACTGTCGCTAAGTTATACTTATCTTACATCGCCTCAACACATGACTGAAACGAATTAAAAACGCATCCGAAGTTATTTCAGACGTATTATAAAGCTCCATTATCCTATGAACAAAAAGGCTTCCTGGGACGTAGTTCTATATTAATTAATACTTTTCACATTACACGTTTAGATTCAGTCTCTGCCAGCTTCAATTATTATGCGCTGTTCCTTTTTTCATCACTGAAACCTGCTAAGCTTTACGGCGAGATCAAAGCCCGATTACGTGGCAAGCGATTTTTTTTCGAAAATGGGATTTAGAAATAAAAATAGAACGGGGTTGAAATGTTGCAATTTGCAACATGAATACAGTCTATTCTTCTAAAAGGGAAACTGAGATAGAGCGAAATAACTACATGCATAATTTGATAATCCTAATTCGTATTCCATACAAGTAAAGGGAAAAATGGCAACACCTGATATGTAAAGATAAGAACCTGTCAGATGTGTTTGCAGAATTCAATTTGTCATCGAATTCTGTGGTAACAAATAGTGCTGAATGACAAAGTAAAATGTAAACACTAATTAACAATGTTACCAAATCAGAGCTGGCAGACTGGAGGCTCATTTAGACCATCAATATTGACTTGAATGTTTCGTTGTGTACAATTATTGTTATGATTTTAATAACTGGCAGCCATTTGGCATATTATCGAGAATAAGAGTGATTAAAACTACGAGGAGAACACATTGCCGCCATTAAATTGTCCGTGTGCCGTGCCACACGATCAATTTCGCTTTGATTACATCAATTTATGATGATCATATCAGTCTGGCCAAATGGCTTTTCGCCAATCCTGCCATGTGATATTTAGCGACGTCTACCTTATTTGTTGATTTTACTGAATAAAACCCCGTACAAAACAGTTTTCATTTCATCAACTAAAGAGAGCAACATACAAAACTCCATTCCCTTCATGCTTTGACAAAAAACTTCAAGTTCCGCGGGTGGAATTGGAAAACTCCATTAACTTTTGCTACTATTTTATATTTATTTTTCTATTTGGAAGGTACAGTACTGCGCAAATATTGAAACAAGAAATAATAAAACTCCCTACCTTTTCACAAAATGAAAATTTATGGTATTATTTTAGAATTGTCGTTTTTATTTGACCTTAAACTCATGTTGTTGACAAAGACAGCACAGTGAAGGTACTTACACGAAAATCCCTCTGTGGGCAATAAACTGATTGGTTCTACACATTGTGAACAAACTAATTGTTTTTCTTTTTTACTTTTCGTTGCATGTGGATTACAATATTTATTTTATAGAATCACGCCATTATAATATATATATATATAGTATAGTAGCGTGAATATATGTACAGTAGAGTGAATCACCTACATATTAGCTGATTACAAAATATGTGTAGGTACTTAATAATTCTTTCAAAGTCACACAATGTTGGGCAAGGAGCTACGTACTTACTACCTACGTAAATTAATAAAAATAAAATTTTTCTTTTGATTATTACTTTTAAGTTATTGTGAACACTCAACTCTCAATGACCATCCAACACTACAAAAGAATATTCATTCCCATTCGGAGTAAAGGATATAAAGAAACAGGACATGATTTCGGAAAATTCAATCACTGTTTCGTTGAAAATTTGATTGAAAACTTAATAGTTAGCCTCTATTTCATTTATAGCCACTCAACAGTCTGATTCGCTTTTATCTATCTAACTATTATAGCTAGATAAAAAACAAACATCGAAAATAAATGAATTGAAAATCACAAAATGCTGTAATAAAATAGTTATTAAGGAGTAAAGCCAACCATTCCATTAAATATTTTACATTGTCTTAATCTAAACTCATTATTCCTAGACTAAGGAATAAGTCTGTAATATTAAACTGCATCAGCATTAATCAGACCTATTCCTCCTTTTGTTGCTACCAACATCATTGGTTTTGGTAACATATTTCTGTCCGAGTAGCCAATTAACAAAAAAACCGGGAGAGCTAGAAGAAAATGTGGCGATCAGTTGAAGGTTTAATATATTCCTATGATGTAATATGCCTTTATGCCTTTGTCGTATTTACACCTGATGATTTCATGAAGCTTTTATCCAGCGGGAGTAAGCTCCCGCTGGATAAAAGCAATAATATGAATAAAGCAAAAACATTTTTCATTAACAGGAACTAAGGTTCCTGTTAATGAATTATATTTAAAAAAAAAACAAATGAGCATCTAACAAATACCATGTCATTCAAAAACTTGAAAAAAAAAAATCAAACACACTTTGATGTAATATTCGTTTTAAATTAAAGAATAACTTACAGAAATGAATATCAATTCATTTGCATAGGATTTGTTTTACCTATAATTGCCACCTAAAACTAAAATAGGGTAACAGCCGATTGCCAATCCCTTACCATCTCAGTTTCCTGCCATCAAAATGGGACAGATTATTTTAAGAAGGGTTTAGACATGTCATTTTTTATGCATAAGGTGCGATTTCTTTTCCGGCTCCTCCATAACACTTCCCATCTTCTGTACTGTAATAAACAAACCTTTTTTACCTAATTTAACAATTGACAGTTTAACGTTTTTGTTTTTATACTGAACTGTCCAATGTCACCACGTGGTGCAATAAAAAGACCATTTTCCACGAGGTAAACTGAAATTCTCCGATTAATATACAGTATTTCAGTTTTAAAAACCATAAGGAAACAGAATTTATAATGACAGCGAAGTGCAAAAAGCAAAGTATAGGTACTTTCATTAAATAAAATATTTGCGTGTGAAAGTTCAATAAAATTCTCGGAAACAGTTCAGAGGAAAGGCGAGTTCTGGATATGACACTAACATAACATAAAATCTAACTACCTACATTACCTTCTTTGAGCTTAAATCGTTCTCGGAAAAGGCCCACACGTAATTGAACCTCAAAAAGGTACCAAACTTTTCTAATTTGCATCACACATGCGATTCGATCTAATACATACAAGTACAAACATAGACTCGCACCTTTTCCCCATGCGGGCAAGAACTACAGAACGCCATCTGCTACGATCTTTAGTTTCTCAATATTTAAAGTACGGTAAGTTAAGTTTAAATATTATTATTGTCACATGACTTTATTATAGAATTCAATGCAATTTTCGATTTCACGGGAGCTTCATAGAATGAAATACCGGAATTCTCATCGAAAATACACATTGTCGAAAATGGTTCACTAAAGTTTCACCAAAACTCCAGACAAATTTTCATTTTACAACCAACGTTTCGTGTACTATTTATTTCGAAAACAACTTATTCCGCAAATGTATTATTTTATAAACACTCGTTTTACAAACATTTATTTGGCAAACAATTCTTTTTACAAATGCATCAGATGATTTTTAATCATTTATACATTTTTCATTTCTCATTTAGATTCATTAGGATTAATCACGTTTCTACTAAATACACACACCCATATATCAATACATAAACTCCCCGTGATGTCGACCGTCTAGGGTTAGGGTTTGGTTTACCGTTTCCGTTTGCAGGTCGACGGAGCCCCGCACAGCGGGGCTCCTATTTCTGTCTAAAGGGTTTAAAGGAACCTATCTAATCGAACCTCGGGGTGCCTCTGACGTTGACCGTCTAGGGTTAGGGTTTCTGTCAGCATCTGTGTTTGTTTGGGGGGTTTGTGCTTATAGAAAACAAAATTCATTTATTTTCTCTTTTTTTAGAAAAGTCCAGAGCAGCGAAATGCCAAAAAAATACGCGGATAATGCACAATTCAATTGAGAAATCAAATGTCTATTGGCACTGGGTTATTTAAAAGACACAGAAATTCCACTATATTTTAATAAATATTTAGAAAAGCTCACCGATCAAGATAGCAAAACCATTGCCCATTGGTTTGAAGAAAACTACGTCTCTCGGACTTCCAACACGCAGCCAAAGTATTTACCACAATATTGGAGTTGTTACGAAATTAACAGAATGAAAATACCCAGGACGTCAAATTCAGCTGAAGCATGGCACCATAAAATCAATCAAATCATTGACAAAGACCACCCGGGCGTATATTTTTAATTAAAGAATTAATTAAAGAAACTATAAGCAATACCAATGAGATTGAACAAAAATTGTCAGGTGCTTTTCCTGAAAAAAAAAAAACGAAAAAAAATATATTTCGAAAGATGAACGCATCGCAAGAATATTGATGCATAAAGAAAATTATTCGGAAATTAAATTATTAAAATCTTTAGCAAGCCACTTGCAATTATGCTAATGTGAGTTTTTTTTTTTAATTGCGTTATATTAAGTCAATTTGTGTAATGACTTTATTCCAAACGTTATTTATGGCATAAAATTAAAAAATAAGAATTGTTTGTCAAATAATACGTTATTAAATAAAATTTTATCGGATAATTATTTTACTAAGTGAAATATTTAGTAAACTTGTTGTTGTAATGTTTTTGCCAATCGTTGCTTGTCAAGTAAAAATTTTTGAATTAATGTTTGGTGAACTCACTGGTCACCGTCGAAAATACAAAGCATGGTCACTGATACTATTTATTTTCAGTTTATTTATTTTATTAAATCTGGTAGCCATTCCCGTAATTCTGTGAACTATTAAAAGTACAATAAATCTGGATCACAACGCATTTTATTGCGAAAGCTTTTTGTCACAGTACGAGTATTTAAAAGCGTGTGTCACAGTTTGATGTAAATGTCACTCGATACCGTGAAAAAGTTAAATGGCTCATTAATTATTAATTGCAGGCTTTATAATTTGTTTTCAAACGTAGAAACATCAAAGGTACGGCACACAAAAACAAGGACATGGCTGCTAAATTATTGCTGACGTCACGGAATCACGACATGGCGTCGGCTGCTCGACAGCCACGAGGAAAACGATTGAATGAAACAGGATGCAAGTAAATTCGAACCTCTTTTATTAAAATAATGAGGTGAGCTCGTAAATACCATTAGGTGAGGAATTGAGGAAACACATTAATTCAACCTTATTCTGATAATATATTTGTAAACCTTGGAACCTGCTGTTGAATACCAATGTCGATTCTGAATGGTACACCTTTCTTTGAGGCCTTGCTACCCATAGTAGCTTTATAAATTAATTCGTATAATCATACCAAAGAAAACTTAACTATTTCAACTAAACACATCTCGTTTCCAATTCATTTGCTCATAAAAACTGATTCGTTGCAAGCACATCACCGAGACCAACTAGAGTAAACTAATTAAAACAATTAAGCCAGCGATTCCGTGAGCAGTAACCGATCACGGATCAACTTTCAGCTCTCGGGAAAAGTAAGCACTAATCTCCTAAGCAAAGCTTAGTTTGTGTCAGTTTTAGGTTCCCCATCACATTTGACCAGTCAACTGAAGTTTCATGTTAGTGTGATGTGTGATGATTGATGAATGATTAAAAGTCTGAGCCGGGTGGCTCTCCCGATCGACCGTAGCGACGCGACGGTGCAAGGATACAGCGGACACTTTTGAAATTTTCGATATTCCACTTTCCGTAATTGGTCTGTGATCAAATCAATGCTTTGATTGAACCGGCGAAGCTTTAAAACCCAGGGTACCCCTGATTAAAATTGACAAATAGACTATAAGGAAATGACGAGACCGCTGATTAAACTTTATGCTTATACTCTGTTGTTTTATGAAATTACTGCGATGAGGCAAGTCATTTAATCTGTATTTCAAGTAAAAACATTAAATATTAAAATGCAGACAGCATCAAAACTAAAATATGCTCTTTTATTTTACAGTGATGAAATTTGATATTTTATTAATGAAAAACTGATCCATGAAAGGAAAAATTAATACTTTCCAACGGACCGACTGAAATGGCGTGTTGTTTGTTGTGTCTTGATTAATGTCGTGGCACAATGTAAATATATTACATAAACATCAAGTTGCAGTCATTTTATGACGATTGATTCCTATGATTTAATGCCTTCATAGCAATTTTAAAATTTAATAAACGATTTATGGTAGTTGCGCTTCGAAAACTGTCAGTTTAGTAATATATCTCATTTAAGAAGATATGTGGTGAAGTGTGTGTTGTGTGGTTTGCGTGGTACATCATTGTTCATGGGAACCTCGCTTGCGAGTGTGACAATGCGGTGGCAAAGAAAATAATCGCAGCGAAGGGAAGACCGCCAGCGCGCACGCCGACGACGCTCCTCCTAACATCACGCTACATCCCCTAACAAATTGTACTTCACAATAAATACGGATCATACGTGATAAGAAAACTACGACACGGAACAATATTTTATATGTGCGACTATTATTGGATTTTGTATCCCGCGACAATGCTTACTATTCTACGACAGGTAAGGAGGTTAACTCAAATGTGAACACAACCTCCCTTGATACCTTCCGTGCCTGAGATCAGGCGGAAACCATAAAACAGTTTCATGTCTTGGAGGAGAAATAAAAATCAAATCGGACGTTAATAAAGTCGCGACCAAGCCCGACGGGTAATGAAAAATGCAAAGTAATTGAAACAAGAAACCTGTTTGCGGCTTCTGAACAGCCTAGCAGTGTTTGTTTGGTAACAAAGAGTCTAGCCTTCTTGCTGTATTTCTCTAGGGACGGAGAAATGTCGAAATAATAGAATACTTTATTGCTTGCTTTGAAATCTCGAGGTATCTAACCCTGTTGCCCGCTAAAACTAACAGACTTCCAACTTCTTTAGTGTTTTTTTTTAATCGGATTTTTTTTTACCCTTTTCAGTTATGATATTTCACACAAATTCTTGTCAAGTATCAATTTTACATTGTAACTGGAAGTTACTAGAACATCAATCACATGGACGAAGAAGAAAAAATACATATTATAGAGGATAGCTCATGAAATACCGAAGCAAAGTTTATAAAACTCATAAAAGGGGCCAACGCGCGAGCTTCTTCTACCAAATGCAATAGTAATCACTTAAATCGGACTATTAATCACGGAGAAATCGGTGGACATACGTAAAAAGATGCTGCTGGAATACATAACCTCCTCCTTTTTTAGAAGTCTGTTAAAAATACGTTTGGTTTCAAACAATAACAATGGTACAACAATTATTTACTCTGCGAGAATATTATTTAAGTAGGTAAGTAGTAGTTAAAAACTTTACCTAAACAATAAAGATTTAAAAATAACTTATTATTTAACTACCTGTTGCACGCGTGAAAATTTTAATGCTTATGAGTGAAAAAACAGATAGACTATGTGCTATTCCAGACTATAATCTATCTCTTTGCTAAAATTCATCCAGATCCATTCAGCCGTTCTGGCATGATTAAGTAACAAACATTCATCCATTCAAACTTTCGCATTTATAATATGTAGTAGTAAATCTAACCTACTATTATTATACTTGAAAATAGCAAAGACAACGATATGGTAATGAGCTAAAATATTTACCTTCAACGTTTCACAACGACAACGTTACTCTAAACATCATAAAATAACATAACATCTTATTATCAAGCTTTTATCAACTGATGTTTAAGATGTGTTATAAACAATGTTTGTAACAACATTTGTCGCGCGAAACGACACCTTTGTGTAAACTGTATAAGCTTTAAAATTGTTCCCTGTAGAATCTTCCCGGAAAATCAGTTTAGGAAGAGGACGAACATATCCGGGCACCGTTTGGGGCTGTCAGTATGCAACGCAACAACAATTATTTATTGCGAAAATGTCCCACGACGCTATATTTCCGCTTAACTTTCCGAATGATTTATTTTCATATGTCGAAATAACGGAACTTTAAAAGTTTTAATGGTTTAACGTGCATTATTAAGCAGGCTGTTTACGGACCGTTCCTTCCATACAGTACCTATTCATCAAGATGCTTGTAAGATGCGTCAGTTAGGTGAATTGAAAGCATTGTTAACATTTAAGCGCTGCTATTCTTGTTACACGCTGTTGCCGTCATGTCTTTTAATGAACATGTCGCAGAAATTGAAAACTGTCAGCACTAACGTGTGTCGTCGTTATTAAGGAAAAAACTTTGAAAATTAGTGTTCAGGGCGGTATAACATTTCAACTATGGTGTCCGGAAATTCTCTCGTCACTGTCAATCTAAAATGCAGTTTCTGGCTTCCGAGCACCATGTGCACAGTGACGACAGCACCATACTAGAGGAGCATGAAAACTGCATTTTGTTTTAATATACTGTAATATAGAAAAAAAATGTATATTATTATATTCATTTCGGCATTTATTTCACTCAAATAATATCAGACAACCCTGTTTCGAGTAGATCCTTATTTTCACACTTTTATTACCCATCTATTCCATCCTCATTTCATATTCCCTTTGAATTGTCTCTATTCTTTCACATTGTAGAATAATACCGTTTTAATGCAGCTTTAGTGTATGCGTACTGTTTCTAACTATGTTTTATTAAAATTGGTTTTACTAACTGTTGGGTTTAAGTTGCAACTGTGTTTGTGCACGAGACGGTGGCTGCCGGCGGCAGTACTTACTTATTACTTATAAAATATACTCCTTGCATTAAAATACTAGTTGAGCTCCTGGCTACGCTTCCTTGAACTATTATTTCAGAGAAACCACGGTCTAAAAAATAAAAATGAAAAAGCGTTTAATTATGTTGACATTCTATTACAAAAAAGTTTACTTCTGCCAAACTGCACAGCAGTTTGTTGGCAGATGTAGCTCCCATATAAACAATTTATTGAACTCCTTGTTGATACTTTTCCATTAATAAAACGTACAAGCTTATACATTTTACCGCTAAAAATTAATATTCCACAATTCCACAGTATCATAAAGGCTAACTATATAAATCTACGCATTTCTATTAATTTAATCTACATAACGTAATATTTAATCTAAGCATTTCCACTTACGAGGTTTTGACAAAAAGCGTTAAAAAGATACTTCTCCATTTTATTCTTAAAACACGGTTTTGTAGTACAGCTATTTTCCAAGTCAAGTGGTATGTCATTAAAAGTTATTGGGATCTTTGTCCATAATAATTATTAAAGGTGGGTACCAGAAATCTTATGGATTTATTCCTTTTAGGTCGTATGTGTACCGTCTTGGTTTTAAACCCGTCAATGTTTAACGGACGTTATGTTTTGTATTTCGTAGAGCCAGTAAAAACCGAGTAGTTATTTAAACTGCTGAAAGTTAAAAATAAAAAATGACTATTGGAGTTGTATCATTGAATACAGGTAGATCTGGGATTCTGGCACGTATTGTTGATGTGCTATCCTGCCTTTTCTTGTTACATTGAGATCAATTAATTATAATAATATGTCAGTAGAAGAAGTAACGAAGTGTCCTTGTAAGGCAAATTTCACCAATAAATGTCGATTCTAAACAAAACTGCTTTCACAGGACTTGCGTTAATTCTGTTAAACGTTGTATATGAATGCAGTAATTCGCCAGTCACAATAAAGTATTACCTATACATCTTTTGTTTTTGTTTACCCTAAATCTATTCAGGGGTCATTGTACTCATCATTACAATAACTTTCATTTGTTCGTTTCTTTTAGTAAGAAAAGAACAGAAATTGTGAAAAAATCGGATAATTTTTTCCCGATTTCAGGTTTCGTCCCTTGGTAAAATCTATACTAATATTATAAAGCTAAAGAGTTTGTTTGTTTGCTTGGTTGAACGTACTAATCTCAGGAACTACTGGTTCGAATTGAAAAAGTATTTTAGTGTTTGATAGCCCATTTATCGAGGAAGGCTTGTAGGCTATAAAACGCTGCGACCAATAGGAGCGGAGCATTAATCAAAAATGATACGCAGACGAAATTACGCCGGTCAGCTAGTTGTTTATAAAGATAAGCTCAATAAGAGGAGTTTTTGCTTATACATTTGTATTATCTAATGTATAAGCAAAAACTAAGCTTGTGTAGAGATTACTTAGAAATAATTGAACAATAATCAAGTTCAAAATAGTAATTATTTGCCAGATGTATACCATTCATTCGCCGAATTACACATAAAAGAAGAGACACACTGTAGGTCGACCGCTTTTCAACCTTATTAGTCAAGGCATAAGGGTGAAAAGAGGTCGACCGTCAGTGAACTCGGTAGTAAATATGTTTTGTAATGAGTACCTACATGCCATGTTGTCTATAATGGTGCCCAGATGGTTTTGTTTAGGAAAGTTTCAGACAGAAGCCCTTCCGGTCCCACCACGTTCAGTTTTCAAAAAGAGACAAAAACTAACAACGTTCTGTTCAGCAATGTTGATTTTCATCTCATCGTTTGGGGCCTAAACCAAAACGACTTGAACAGGCAAAACTTCACCAAGATATTGTGGCTTGTTCAAGTCACTAATGGTAAAAGTAAACTTGGGCCGGTCGGGGACGCGAACAAACATAGTATTTTGTGTCCATATAAGAGGATTGACCTTTCCTTCAGCTGCATTGCTTGCTTTGATGTCAGCGCCATGTACACTTTGTATATTTGGTCTACGTAGGCTAGGTTCCGCGGGACAAAGTAGAGCAGTTCAAATGGTGGATATTTCCAAACAACAGACTTTTTCTACACCAGGAAAAATAGAGTTAGTAATAAATAGCCAAAGCCGAATAAAAAAAATAATATAAAGGACATATTGTTGCAAGTGGGAAAACTTTGTCATTGTAGCCAAGGCGAAATTCACACCCGAGCTGTAGGTGAGGGTGTTATGGAGCCGAGAACTACCAATGCAACTACAAATGTCCACATGTATCAAACGACGTTTTTCGATACACCTAGGAAGAAATAAAATAACAGGATGAAAAGTGTTTTTGACATTAATTAAAAGGGAATAAAGGGGAACTTGCAAAGGCAAAGCGTGGGAAAAATAAAATAATAGATTTTAATTTTTTCACGCTTTGCCTTCGCAAGTTGAAGGAGAAGCAAAGGTATGAAGCCGTGTCGTGTCTTACCTGTCTGCACGTTACAGGAGCTGACAGACGCTACTGAAGGTCTCATGCTCACCACCACATTTTGAACCGCTTCAATTTAGAAGAATCGACACACTAAGTGGAAGATGTTAATTCTTTAGGTGTATTTTTGTTGAACAAATTTTCCCTCAACCTCATTCGTTACGGTTTAGTTATCTTTTGTAGTTTATCAGTTTTTTATGGCTCAACTCGTGTTATAAATAAACCTCGCTTCCATTGAAAAAAAAGAATTGTACAGTGCTCGTAGTGCATTGCTGTTTCTCTGCATGCGAAGTAATTTCCGTTTCTGTAACAGGTGCATTAAAATAAGTAGCTATTATTTGCGATATATAAAATACAGGTCCATTTAAAACAAGACTCTATTTTGACATATTTGGAATAAAAATAAATATTATTGGCAAATTGTTCATCATTACAAAAAATCCGATTTAAATATTGCTTCAAGTTAAGTGTCATTTAAACGTCAGAAAATGTATAGTTAAACAGATATTTATTATAACTTAACTTTATGCAACATTGCGGCACCGCGGCGGGCATCGCGGTGGGCACCGCTCAACGCGCCTCGCAACGCGCCGCCCAACGCACCGCGTCTCCGTAAATGAGCACTTAGATCAATGCACTATGATTCGACTAGAACATGCTAGCTAGACAAAATACATTATCGAAAATGCTGAAAATTCTTTCTTATTATTATAGACAACACCCACGAACCTTTAATTCCAAGAATTTTAATACGGAGTTGCGCTTATCAAGGGTCGCAGGTAAGTATAAGATAAGGGGCAAGTAAACTGATAAATAATCATTGACAATTTTGCATTTGATGTGAATACTTAAGGAAGTGATTTTGGTTTAATTTAGTAATGGATATTGAAGTTAAAAGTATGTACTATCATCTTATTTTACAAAACAAGTAGGCCAGTTATAACTACATTTTTATTATATACATATATTTTGGACCCGGAAAGCATTGCTAGCGCGTGCCTCAGACCTAAAACTTACATATTTGGTAGCTAAAACCCTCTTCTATATAAATCTAGCCTGTGGACGGCTGTGGAACAATTTGTTTTTCTACATCACCTCTTCTCATTCTCTAAAACAGAGCAAAGGACTGTTTGGTCTACTATGTTCAAAATATGACCTATCCGGTATTACCGAAGATTCTTCGAGGGCTCTGAAGAAGTCAATCAGCACATTTAGCGCGACTTTAGAAAAAAAATGTACACTCACAAAAAGAGCCGCGATGTTTTTTTGGCAAACAATGAAGAATGGATGTCAAAAGACTTCGTGTTTAAGGTGTCCGTTTGCCAGGCAGAGCCATCTACTTCTTCGTTTTCAACTGCTGGACGTCACAGCAAAGAGTTTGAACAGTCCAGTGATAAAACGAAAAGGAGAAGAGTTGACGATCTGCTAAGAAGACGCGACACAAATCAGTTAGTGGCTGCAGCAGAATTCTCAGCGAGATTGTCTGGGCACCGGACCATGGCTGCTGTCATAGGGGAGGCAAACGAAAGTCCCGAAAAGTGCAAAACGATGAAAGGTAGTGATAGTGACAGTGAAAGCAGTAGTTTTTTTAGTATGAAAAGGTTTTTTTTGCAAAGATTACAACCACCACTCCCTAAAGAAATATTAAACATTGCGTAGTTGTGGTAATTAAACGTTATTTAATTAAAAAACAGTTTATTGAAAATGAGAAAATACAGATTCAGTTATTGACAGCTAGTGCTACTACAGAGCTACATGTAAAAACTCTTTTGGTTGCGTTCCATTACACTAACACCCCAAATGGGTCCCCTTTCACCAAACCGTAGCATGTTCTAGACGAACCATAGTGGAATGTCGTGAAATACCTCCACTGCATGTCACTGAAAGAAATGGAGTTGTTCTTTTTTAACTGGATCAACGACGATAACTTTTAAACTATTAATCAGGACTTTTACACCAATGTAAAATTTTGGAACAAAATGGATCTTGTAAAGCACTTTGCAAAATGCTTCAAAAAAGGTAAGTACATTTTCTGCTGGGAAAAGCTGAACTACAATTACCATCATTGACCAACTGACAAAACACTCTTTCGGATACAAACCACCTCGTGTTAGAAACGCAGGGTTAAAACATATAAAAGTATACCAGTAAATAACAAAACGACGGTTAAATGGATAGTTAAGTACACAAAAATCCTTAGATCCGACATCTCTACCATTGTTATTATTTTCAGAAGGAGGCTAAACCCTTTGGAGCCATTACCTTTGCTCTTTTCACTTTTCCACTTTGTTTTATCTGGGGCTACACTTCATTTCTCGCTGGCGACCAATATCAACATATTAGCAACATAACTATTAATGTTAGACCAACTTTATCTCATAAAAATGTCTCTTTACTGCGAAAAGTAGGGAACTTGAGCAAGTTCTTCTCTGGCTGGATATGAGTCGCAATTTATGGCCTACAGTTTATCTATTAACGTTTAAGTTTCTCCGTGTGGAGGTTAAGAGTTTAAGATACGGTATTTGGCAATCACTACAAAGCTTTACTTATTCCAAGTAATGTAAAATAAGAGTATGGTAGTTTTAAAGAGCTGTGTCCTCATTCTCTTTTTATTAACTTGGACTGCAGTGATCAAAACATCTTTGGTGTAGTTCGCCAGCCTGTAGTTACCTTCTACCTTCACTAAATGTCGATAGTCACAGTCTTGAAATTGTAATAATCAATCACACGAAGTCCCCCTCCAAGCCACTGATTCGCTAGAAATTTTCTC
Source organism: Standfussiana lucernea (assembly GCA_964057025.1). Classification (NCBI taxonomy): domain Eukaryota; kingdom Metazoa; phylum Arthropoda; class Insecta; order Lepidoptera; family Noctuidae; genus Standfussiana; species Standfussiana lucernea. The sequence continues at coordinate 12,546,552 of OZ059784.1, forward strand.
CGCATTGCTTATTAATCACAAGGTCATTGATTCAATGAATTTATGTTGTTTTCGCTGCAAAAAGTGTTATTTTATTATGTTAGTGTAGTCGTAAAACTTGTGCAGTAGTAATTGTACTTTGTGCTGAGTAGCCGTGGTAAGTACAACTCAATCTATTTTATTTGTTTTCCGTACATTATCGAGGAATGCATTACTTCGTAAATAAAATAACGGATTAGTCTTTAGTTTCTACTACTTCAAATCCTGTTGCAAATATCGGAGCAGTCGTACGTGTTTCTGCAGAGGTCGTACAGGAGCACAGTCTCCAGAAATGTCCGCCGGCCAGTAAGTCTTAAAAGATTATATTTCCGTAGTAAATGGACATAAGACGCAGAAGAGTGAAAGCACCTGTAAGTCATAGATCTTAAAAATTTCTTTTGTACCATTTCTAGGCAGTTAGAATATTTAATGTGTAAGGGATTCCACACCGCAACTGCATACTCTAATTGAGATCTAATTAAGGTTTTGTATAGATAAATGTAGGTCAGAGGGCGCACAAATTCAGTGGCTGATCGCATAACAAATCCGTACATACGCCAAGCCTTGTTAACAATTGTATTGATAACATCAAGATGAAGCTTATCATCAAAAATTACACCCAGATCGCGAACCACGGTAACTCTATTTAAGGTGATATCATTTAGGGATTTCATCATTTTAGGGGGATATTTGAGTATGTTTTTGGTGATGCTCAAATAACAACATTTAGGCACGCTAAGTTTTAGTTTATTGCACACGCATTATTCAGACAATCTATTTAAGTCACTTTGCAAAGCAATACAATCGCAAGTGTTTCTGATTAGCCTAAATATTTTTAAGTCATCTGCATATAAAAGAAATTTTGAATTTTGAAAACATTTACTAATATCGTTAATTTCTTCCCTTTTGCCCTGAGTAATAAGGTTGAAAAGTGGTCGACCGTCAGTGAGCGCGGTACTACCTAACCTAAAGGTGGCCTGATCCTACTTCGACGTTCCTTGAACCATCGCATCGTCATGATTAAGAAGACACCAATTTAGTTAATCCGCAGATTATTTCCTTAATGTACGCAGTAACGGTTTCCTCTGCGTAACGCGTATGTAAAGTTATTAATTTGAATAGTAAGAGAAGAGATTAAGTAAAGGTATGGTATGCCAAAAGGATTAAAGTTGTTAGACAGTGCGCTCATTACAAAGTAGACAGTTTTGTCAACTTTTAGTCTTGATTAGTGGCTTTTGTAGAACACTAACGTATACTGAATAGATTCGTGTTGTTTCAAAAAGAATATCACGACAACTTTAAGAAGCGATTTTTGTTCTGTAAAATTTGCAGGGTAGTCTTGAGTCAGTCTGTGTATAGCTTTAATTATCTAAGGCTTTACACAGACTGATTGAATTGCGTATAGCGTTCCTATACGTAACTAAGGGGCGCCTTATGCCAGTCAAACCTAATATGCGGTAGAGTAAACAGATCTAATTTATTATTGGCGACCGAAAGATATAAAACTCCAAACATCCCTCAATATTATTGAAGTTAACCGACTCCTAGCACATTTAGATTTGTTTACTTATTTATATATAATACATTCAAGCACTAATGGCCAGGAGAGCCTTTTAACGAAACAAAAACCTTTGGGGGAAACTAAGTTGTTTTAAAAACAGATGTACTTGTACGATACCTATCGTCTCCCATTATTTCCGAGGCTAAGAGATCGACCTCGGCGCTCTAGACTGCATTCTTTAGCAGTGTTACAGAGTGTACTTCAAATAAAGTCTTTATTTCGCTCTGAGTAAAGCTGCTTATAGGTAAGTACTTGCTGCTATTGTACCGTGGTGATGGTTTTTATATAAAATGAAGGCATTTTCTATACTAACACAAAGAGAATCCCAGTTTATATATGTAGTTGGATTTCGTGAATATTTCATATCCATTTTAGATACAACTAATCGTAGTCAAGCAGAATGAAAACCGCTCATGCATCATTGACTCGTTCAATAAATCAACTCACCCATATTATATCGCTGCACGCTATCCATAGTTGCAGAAAAGATTGCTACGACAAGTACAAAATTCCAAATACTTTTCAAAGAAAAATTCCCCAAATATTCCCGATCTGTAACATCAAATCATAATTTAAGATTGAGCTGGAACCAATCGACAATCATATCACACCCTCATCAAACAAAAACATAAATTACATTTAAAGCGGCCCCGTTTAGCTGAACGCTTCGCAAATTACCGAGACGTTTTTCCCTTTCCTACAAACTGCACTTGGGTTGTAAGGGACGGTGGTAACTGGCACATCGCCATACTTATCAGCCGCTTGCTCGCCACCCACGCATCACTAGTCCGGGCACGTACAATAAATCTATATCTCTTGCGGAGCATGAATGTAAGCAAGTTTTAAGAACATCTGCTTGCGATGTCTGCCCCTGGAAAATTGAAATGATATTAAATCGTATGTACGTATGAGGCACACGCATAAAACATAACAACGTTACAGACGTAACAACGCAATCTTATTGAACAAATGTTACATTTTTATTCAGTAAACATTCCCGGCCTCGCACGAATCAGTGTTACTCAAAATGTAAGAAAATTGTTTAAAGTTTTTATCGTTTTCTTCTCCGATCACTTTTTAGTCTCGAGTGAGATTGCCGGCGTGCTTTTATGCATTATTTTCAATTGAATGAAGATTTATTTCCTGCGACTTGTTTTACTAACACTTTCATATACCGTTTGACATACCTGCAATTTTCTTTTTATCACAAGATCATATCCGTTTTCGAAGGAATATTTTCACCCATAGGATTTGTTCAACGCTCTTAGAACACCTATGCCCATACCGCTATACTATTATACCGATTGCAAAAGGTTTAATTTCGCACGGATTTTATAACTAGTAACAGCAGCAAAATGGGGAATAAGTCGCATTTGCATTTGGATTGGGAACTAATTACCGGCAAAAACTGCCAAATACTTGCACGTGAAAAATTCTCGTAGTTAAAACACAACAGTTAGTGAGATCAGTGCCCAGATACAACTTGGCAAAAGTTTATTTTTGCACCAAATCTGTCCCGAAGTAAGAAGCGAAACTTGGCCGATAGGAGACAATATCTATCTTTCTTTTTCACAACAAGATCGTCTTTCTACTAACTTAAACTTAATCTTCTGGTTGGAACGAAAGCCTAATTTTGATCTGTGTATTGGATTTTATTATGCAGTTATAGTAAAAATTTTAATGCAAATAAAAGAGTGAGTAGGAAATTATTCACCGAACTGGACCAAATCAAAATGAATATTTTCAAATAGATTTTTAGTAACAGATTCAAAATCCTGTTATAAACTCTATATAACTGTTGTAATCTCTTTTGAGCTTCGATTTTTAGTTCATATTCAAAAATATATCAGAGAACTGAATAAAAAAGTAGTAGCTGGTATCGTTAATTAAAAGCACTCGTTTTATTTTTGGAAATTGAATGTTTCATACTGTTACTGGCAGGGAATAAACAAATACACGAAAAAAATTAATTGAAGTTTTTTATTTGAACGTTATCACATTTCGGAATAAATGTAAGTAAGCTCTATAAATATCGATATTTCAGTTATTTATTAAAGAAACTTTTTAAATAACTGAAACTGTAATTAACTCATTGGTACAATTCTAGCTTGACTACGACGTTATTTTACTGTACAAAAAAACTGATAAGAAGGATGAACGACTTTTATCAGCATTTTAATATCGTTTATTTACAAGCAGTGGCTATTTAGTATTTACCAAGAAGTCGTTTATTACTTTTTTATCTTTATTAGTTAGTATTAAAGACCCAGTCAGTCGTCAAAAGTATGTAATAAACTATATTATATTATCTTACTTCATGAACTGGCTTATCATCTTAAATATTCAACTAATCGATTTGATTACCTAGACGTACTCCAACTCCAGTGATTTGGTTGTTGTTTTTTTTGTCAGTTTGAGTACCTAACGTGTTATTGAGGTTTTGCTCTGCAACCCAGAAGCGGATTAAGTTTTTCGCGTGCAATGTAGATATGTATGTATGTCCGTTCCATTGTGACCTCGTAACTCTGCAACGGATGAACCGATTTGGATAAATTATACGGTTTTCGAGGAACTATAAAAATTAAAAAAAATACAAAGGAAAATGGCGGTTTCTGGGCGCCATATTGTGGAGTTCGATTTTTTAAATCTTTCAAACCTGTCGAGTGGGGTATCAAAATGAAGGGTTTAGAAAGGTGATTACAAAAATATATATTTAACTTGTATGTTTAAAAGTAATTCGAAAGGAAAAATCGTAAAAAACGTATAGTAAAAAAGTTGAATCGTCTGCGAAATCTTTCATACGAGTATTACTAAACTTTTTAGTTTGAGCTGGTATTATAAAACTAAATAATTACTTTTTTATACCGTCACGAATTTCTCAGTATCAGCCCGAAGTCTGGATTTGTGCCCAGTTACGCCTCCAATTACGTGGTAACGCAGGCGTACGTAGGGGGGTGATTCACACTTGTTCGGCTCGGCACAACCGTATTTCATAATAGGCATCCGTTTTTGATCTGCCTGTGCCGAATGAAACCTCAGTTATAGACCTCTGCTTACCTCTTCGAAGTACACAATCGCAATGTTTTTGTGTTTCTCAAAATAAAACAGCCAAAATTGTTTCAAGTCTACTGGTCTCAACATAACATCTATTCTAAACAGAGCTTTCATAAAATACAGGTATTCAACATTGAGCTGTATGGCGACCGTTTGCCATTTTCCCGAACAAAGCAAGCACCGTAGCACATCCACCAGTGCATCTCCTCTCTCACAATAAACTTGCCCGGCATACAATCTGGCAGCTACCAAACAATGTAAATTGCTTACGCTGTTCTAACCACCACCCGTCGAGATCAATATCATCGGTTAGCCGGACGATTGACCAGAGCAGTTCAATAGCCGTCGCTCAAACCGGCCACAGGTTGCCTCAAAGCTGGAGTAATAAGAAACTGATACAATAATAAATCTACATAGTGCTCTATTTTTTTGTTGTCCATCTGAATAGCACATTAGTTCTTGGAATTTGTGCTTCATTTTTAGAGCCTCTTATTTTGCTTTATACGTTTTCATTTTTATAAGGTTAGTGATCAGATCAGGCTATTCTATCTAAATTGTTTCTGATAAAGTTTATTGAGTGGAAAAAGTAATGTTTCCTTGAGCCAACAGCGCTTTTTATGGTGTTGGTTTCGCTTAGTAGACAAGTGCTTGCGTTTCGCTTAGGAACTTAATAAAACGCAAGCGTTTGTATCCACAACGAGCTCATGATGCCGTAATTCTAAACAAGGCATTTTCAAGTGTTGCTTTTCTTTTTATACAGGATGTTTTTATTGGTCGTGTGATATTCCGAATATTTTAAAAGGATTCTTTCAATGTTTTATTAAGAAGGCAAAAAGCTAAAAATAAAAGTATTTGCATTTGCATTTTTTATTTTCCTACCGTGCTTTGAAACAAATCCGGAAATAAGTACTAAAAATCAATGTGTAAAGATCCTCCGTGGTTCACAATTTTTTTACATAAAATTATTGCGGAATCAGGCGTAGCGGTTTGTTGAAACAGAACCCTTAAAACTTCACACACGCCTTCCGAATGTTAAGCGTTATCAGCTGAGAACGTATATACATACATAGTATGCATATCGGACAGAAATACACTTCCTGTGCCCGACGGGCTTGATCGTTAGTCACGAACTCAAGAAGGAGGTTATGTGCCTATCCAGGTTTATCCCGAATGTGAAACATAGGTCGCCCGTTTTCATCCATACGGCGCTGACGCCCTGCACCTATAGGCTCCAGGTATCTTCAAGGATCTTCCGGAGACTTTGTCCGAAAGACATTAAACGAAAGAGCACACTATTGACGAAGTTTTTTGTTGATGCGTCGCAGCGAACACTTTCAATTCGTTCCTCAAGGGAAATAACACTAACACGGCCTTAGGAAATTATCTTCGAATAATAACGCCTTATAGTCCATATTGAATTATATAAATGAATTTTGTAAATTTGTTAAATTTGATATTTAATATTTAGAAATTAATACAAAATGAAAAAAAAAGCATTAATTATTTAAAAATTATTTGTGATGCGACTTAATGATCATGGTAAGAATTGTAATATTATGGTATTTTATGCATGCACATAATATTATGTATCCTACGATATTTATTTGTTTTATAAGCCATTCATTATGGAAATAAAGAGGCTATAATAATATAATAATAATACACAACCTTGTAGCCAGGATTATCCATCAGCAACTTGCTCTAAAATCTAGCCTTGTGGAATCGGAAGTGCCGTACTATACATAGGTATGCTCCCGACTCAGTTCTTGAAAATGGCAATATCATACTGTACTGGGATCAATCCATCATCACTGACAGGACTACTGTGGCCATCAAGCCTGATACAGTGGTGGTGGGTTCGATCAGAGCAACGCGCAATTATTGTTGACATAACGGTCCCCCATAATGAGAAACTCGTGAAAGCCGAGAACGATAAGCAAATCAAGTATCTTGATTTGACTCGCGAGGTTGTCGACATGTGGGATGTGAACTCAGCGATCATTGTGCCGATAGTCGTTTCAGCCAATGGCTTAATTGCCAAGAGCCTCGACCAATACCTGAGGAGGCTCTCGTTAGGAAGCTGGTTCGAGGGCATGATTCAGAAAGCGGTACTCCTGGACACGGCTCGTATTGTTAGGAGGTTCCTCTCTCTGGAGCCCTGACCGCCGGTGGCTGGGAACCTGTTCCAGATACCGGTAGGCTACTACTTTTTATATTTTTAAATGTTTTTTTTTATAATAATTTTATATAGGAATATTTTAAAATGTAAACGATAAGTGAGAGAAATAAATAAAGGAATTATAATAATAATAGCGCCTTACAGAGAGTGTCCTATGAGTACTGTTAGCATAGGTTAACAGGACACTCACATAGGACACTCTTTGTATTGATGATTTTACAAAAGGGGTCCTCCAAGAAATGCATATGTTTTGAACCATTCCTTAAAGATTCAGCTTGTTCTTCCAGATTCGTAAAAGCAACATACCATATTGAATCCCTCCTGCATTCTCAAACACGTTGTTTGTTTCTTACCATATCCAATAGGGGCTTTGCATAATGTAATGACAAATATTGACCAGCATACTACAAGGTTGTTCGCAAGTTCCCAGAGTTACTCAATTGTTGCGGTTTGGAAGCGCTCTACGGTCAGCTTGTCGCAATCACATAGGTGTTCCGTGTTAGCACAATACACTCCCGCAAGTGTCTGCATAGCTAGAGAGAAGCTAGTCAAGCTGCAGCTAGTTTGCCAGCTTGCAGCTGAAGGACAGTTTGCGTTTAAGCTGTTGGACAAACTGTTTTATAAAGAAAAACATCTGCTCTTTTATAGAGCAACTAGAATATATTGCTTTTTAGGTCCAACCTAGATGCTGCGACGGGAGTTTTAAAAGGCCCAAAAAATAATTAAAACTAGCTGCATTTTTCATATTATTTTAATAAATGCACACAGATACTATTTATAGTGTCACGTTACTTAGTGTCTATCAAAGTTTGACTCGATACACTCACATTTAGTATTGGAGACACAATTTCTTGTTATTTTAATGTTTTTGAAGTACTCGAGTAATTATGATATTTTATGTGGAAATTGAAGATTTATACTTTGATATTTCATTTTAGATATGTTACCGAAAATGATTACTTTCTTACCTCGTTTCAATGGCCTGGTAAAAGTTCTGTCGTATTGTATTGGGGTAACATATTTGATTATTTTATTTTACCAGTGAAGTCGTTTATTCTAAACGAAATGGTAGATGAGCTGGAGTAACGCGGTGAACACACTTTGTTGCTGTATTAGAAAAGCTTTTCCCACCTGGCAATACCAGTAGGATATTATTGGGCATTCTACCCCACCTTCCGTTCCATCGGCTCACTCCGTTCGCCTCGTCACTCTCGGTGGAGTAGAATGCCCAATAATATAAATGAAATCCTACATAGCGCAGTAAAATACTGGTTCGGCGCCTATTCCGCCCAGTGGATTAAACAGTGTAATAAAATACTGATGACTTACCTCGATCAAGTACCGCAGATTCTCGAATTGAGCACTAAACCACTACTTTAGTTGACAAGTTTTATAACACCAAGTTTCACACATAACCACTACCTTAGCTGACTGTTTTTATAACAACAAGTTTCACACATATTTCGTTTACTAATGGAACTATACGAACATAGTAAGCTATAATCCAGGACAGATTGTCTCATGTCTCTTCACAGAGCAAGAAATAGCATGCACCTATAGGCACACGCACATTCTATTTCTGTGACCCCAGATTGGGCACCAAGGACATCTGAATTATAGGATACTGTAAACATTAAACTAAAATTTGGGACAGATTGTCTCATGTCTCTTCACAGAGCAAGAAATAGCATGCACCTACAGGCACACACACATTCTATTTCTATGGTCCCAGATTGGACACCAAGGACATCCAAATTTTAATTTAATTAACTCATACAGTTGGCACTAGCTTACATGTTAACAAATAAGGGAGCTCGCTGCTTGAACCATTAGCCTAAAATTCAGGACAGATTGTCTCATGTCTCTTCACAGAACAAGAAATAACATGCACCTACAGGCACAAGCACATTCTATTTCTGTGACCCAGATTGGGCACCAAGGACATCTGAATTATAGGATACTGTAAACATTAAACTAAAATTCAGGACAGATTGTCTCATGTCTCTTCACAGAGCAAGAAATAGCATGCACCTACATGTACACACACATTCTATTTCTATGGTCCCAGATTGGACACCAAGGACATCCAAATTTTAATTTAATTAATTCATACAGCTAACACTACCTTACACGTTAACAAACTACTACTGGTTGCTTTGCTGGTCTGTTAATCTGCGTTGTGCTTTATTAAGATGCTTTCGCACTCGTACAATTGCCTTCGAAACGGTTCGTGTGCCGTCCCGTGGTCATCTATTGTGTCATACTCTTTGTAAAACGCCTGACAACGGCGCCGGAGCGCCGATCGTGTTAAGCTTTCACAGTAGGAGTAAGTGATTCTTAAGAATCTCAAAGTTTGCAAAATTGCGTGTTGTAAATTTGCAGTGTTCGAACTTTGTTACACGAGGTGTATGTATGAGTCATTTCTATGTATTCAACAATTACACTGTAAGATGATCGCTGTGCATGTTGCAGTCATTGATTAAAATTGATCTTTATAGGATTTCCTAATCAATGCAATTAATTTAAATAGAGGATGATCCTAGGAACATCATCATAAAGTTTCGTAACAAATTGTTTGAAAGATGAATCTTAATATCAGTACCTACTGAACCTTTGCATGAAATGTTTATAAAAAAATCGTTTTAGACGTTAGATGATATTACTTATATTGATGTTAAGTTTTACTGCAGCATATTAGTGAACTAACTTTTTGACGCGAGTTCGTTTACATAGATTATTATGCACAAAAAAATTTTTCAGGATATTTTTCTTTCAGCACGTCTTACCTTGCATCTTTGAAAAAAAATCATTTTTTTAATTCACATGTGTGATGTCATGCGGAGTTTTACATCAAGGTTTAAACAAACATACATACTTTATTATAATACGTAATGTATTAATCATAAGTGTCATGTATCGTCGTCACCTTTGTCGGCGAGGGTAAAAAGCTGGTTTTTTATTTCATTTCTCACGATAAAATTGCAATTTGACGGAAACAATTTTCAATCACTACGATTTAATTAGACCTAAGTAACATAAATTAATCATACAACTGTGACAACATGTAGTTAAGGTTTAATTTTGTAATGGGATAAATATTGCTGAAATGGTATTTTTTATGAATAAAATCAATCAATTTTGATCACAATATTACATTCCCTTCAGTATCTTCCAGTGATAAACACCGGTTACCTTCGCTATATAATTAGTTACGTTATACTCGTACAACCTTCAACTTTAAAAAATGTAAGTAAGTACTACTAACTTTACTGAATTTGCTAATGTATTTATTTAATCACTACCCAGCTACGGACCTGGTTTCTGCCTGCCGGCTGTTGTATCGGAAGTCTTCATCAAGTCATAGTTATAAGGTAAAAAATTAATCTTTATTTGCTCCATTTCAGGTCTGACTCCGATTCAGAATTCCAGACACGGTCTGCAGCTGTAGCCGAGGTTGCGAAGGTGCAACCAAAAAAGAAGGTGTCGAAGCGCAAAGCTCTCGAGAGCACCACGCCGTCAGAATCGAAATCAAGGTAATTTTGTGTAACTGCTTTTAACTTTAGGTGTTTGTTGTGTATGTTAAGTCAATTTCGAACTGTAACGCAGAGAGCGCTGAAATCAATTTCCAATTATTATTCCTTGCAGGAATGTTTACAGTTAATTCATGAGGTATTTTTATTGGAATTAATATAACATAACATCATGCTTTCTATCCGCGTAGGGTTCGACAGAGGAGTATATAATACACCCTCAATTCGCCACTTAAAAAATAAATGTAATGTAATGTGTTGTGTAAATTATTATAAATAAGAATTATGTTAAATTGTTTACAGTAAACGACGCACTTCGAGCTCGGACCTTTTTGGCTTGGTGGACTACATTCCGTCATCGACCTCAATTGGAGACTTCGGTTCGAGCCTCTGCAGCCGTGTCGCCAACGGCAAAGTGCGACGAACGGCGAACTTAACCGGGGACTTCTATGTGGAGGTAAAAGTCTACAACAAGACCGAAGTTGCTTCCACCCCTAAAGAGGATAGGTGGAAGAAAGCCTCGGTGGTTCTAAAAGTGCAGCTAAACCGTAACACGCCGCAGTGGGACGGACTCCAAGTTTTTATGAGACGGACTCATGAATTATTTGATGATTCTGAGCCCGTCTTTTATAGTGACAATATAAACATAAAATAAATATTTAAGTTATTGGGCACCAGGTATATTCTATTATATCCAGGTATTTTTTGTTGTACATCATAATCTTAATAATAATATATTGCAACATCTAATAGTAAGTTTAGAACTATTTTAATCTAAAATGCCTTTCTGTACTGTTTGTAACACATCTGTTGAGCGCAGTCACTGGACAGGTCACCTACGTAGTACTAATCATAAAAACAAAACAGTTTCACATTTTTGCGATGGTGTTGAAATAATACATTCTGCATTTCGTAATCGTATAGCTTCTTATAGAATTGTCGATCCGTCTGAGAATTGTTCTCTAGAGCCTTTTCTTAATAATATTTGGAGCAAAATTAAAACGTTAATTGACATGTCTCTTAAAAAACATACTTGTATAAAAGTTAATTTCGAATATTTTGCGTTGTTTTTAATGTTTAAAAATGATTCTCAGGAGATGAAATCATTTGCCACAAAAAACGTTACTATACATCAGAATTATGAATTTGATTCATTATCGTCTCAAGTAAAAAACATTTTAACAAAAAAGATAGAAGAATTTCAGGACCGAGACAGTGGGTGGACGTTCTTGAGCAGTTCTCATTTGGAAGTCAATGTTAACAAATATCAACCCTTACGCGGTTCGGGCTTTATCGAATTGCCTTCTGCAATAAAATCGAAAAAAGCATGTGTTAATATCCACAATAATGACGAGTATTGTTTTTTATGGTCTGTTGTTGCTGCTTTATATCCAGCTAAGAGTCACCCTGAAAGAGTATCTTCTTACCCTGATTTTCGTAACGTGTTAAATGTAAAGGACATGTCATTTCCAGTGAATTTCTCAGATATTGCGCGGTTCGAAGTGAATAACCCCGAAATTTGCATTTACATTTATGGTTTAAAAAATGATACTGTCATAGGACCGCTTTACAAACCAAAAGCCTTGAACGGAAAAGTGATTCATTTACTTTATTTAGAAAGAGATGATTTGTCACATTACTGTCTCATTAAAGACTTGCCGCGACTTGTTAAAAATCAAATAACAAAACACCACAGTAAACTGTACTTTTGTGAGGTTTGTTTAATGTTTTTTAATTCATGCGATAATCTTAGTTCGCATAGTTGTGGCGGGGTCGCCACTGAACTACCTCCAAGGGGTTCTTGCATACAGTTTAAAAATTATAATAGAAAGCAAATTGTACCATTTGTTATATACGCAGATTTTGAAACAATGCTAGAACGGTATGAATCTTGTGACCCTGACCCCACTAAGGCGAGTACTGTAACGCGACAGCGACATGTGCCTGTAGCTTTCGCTTATCATATCACGTGTACGCTAGACGAAAGTCACAATCGTTACGTTTCTTATCGCGGCTTGGATTGTGTATCAAATTTTGTGAAGTCTATCTACAAAGATTCAAAAAAAATTTACGATATTTTAAAAAATAACGCTCCTATGATTTACTCAAATGATAATGCTCACGACTTTGAAAACGCGATGACATGTCATATTTGTGAACAGTTCTTGTTCGGCGATAGGGTTCGCGATCATTGTCACTTGACTGGTAAATATCGTGGCGCAGCTCATAGTTATTGTAACTTACAATACAAACTACCAACATTTTTGCCAGTATTTTTTCATAATTTGTCCGGATACGATTGTCATCTTTTTATAAAAGAATTAGGTGAAGCTCCTGGATCTATTAAAGTGATACCTAAAACAAAAGAAAACTATATTTCATTCACTAAGTTTATTCCGATTTCTACCGGGGAAAGCATCCAGGTACGGTTTGTAGATTCTTTCAAGTTTTTAGGAACTAGCTTAGAAAAGTTGGTTAGTACAATGAAAAAACAAGACTTTAAACAATTAAAATCTTATTTTCCTAATAAAAAACAATTTAACCTACTGACGCGCAAGGGAGTGTATCCATATGACTATATGTCTCAATGGGAACGTTATGAAGATATGTGTTTACCCTCTAAAAAATATTTTTTTAACTCCATAACTAATGAAACAATAAACGACGAAGACTATGAACACGCTCGATCTGTTTGGTCAGTATTTAATATTCAAAACATGGGTATGTACACAGATTTATATCTCAAAACAGATGTTCTGTTGCTAACAGATGTATTTGAAAATTTTCGAAAAACTTGTAAACTACATTACAATCTCGATCCCGCGTTCTATCTTACAGCACCAAGTCTATCTTTTGATGCAATGCAAAAACAGGAGTTCGATTAGAATTGATTAGTGATGTTGAAATTTTTAGAATGATACAAAAAGGTATTCGAGGAGGTGTTTGTATGTGTTCCAAAAGACATGTCAAAGCCAATCATAAATATTTAGATACTTACGATCCAACCCTTCCAAATTCATTTATAATTTATTTAGACTGTAACAATTTATACGGTTATAGCATGTGTCAATCCCTACCCTATTCCGATTTTAGATTTATAAATAGACAAGAAATTGATTTTTTACAATTGAACTTAGCAGACATCAGTGATACTGCGGAAAACGGTTACATTCTTGAAGTTGATTTAATATATCCGGAGAAATTGCACATGGAACACAATGACTTTCCCTTTTGTCCAGAAAAATGCTTGCCACCTGGTGGTAAGAATAAAAAGCTAATACCAAATTTGTATGATAAATATCACTATGTTATTCATTACGTACATTTAAAAAAATGTTTACAGCACGGTTTAGTATTGAGAAGGATCCATCGCGCTATTATATTTAAGCAAAGTTGTTTTTTAAAGCAATATATTGATATTAACACCCAGTTACGTCAAAAAGCAGAGTCAACTTTTGAACAAGATTTTTTCAAATTGTTGAACAATAGTATTTTTGGAAAGACCCTGGAAAATAATGAACATCGAATAGACGTTAAGTTAGTAAACAAGTGGTGTGACTCGAACAATAAAACGAAAAAGACTGCTTGTGCTGAAAAACTGATAGCCAGTCCATATTTTCATAGCACCTCTGTATTTTCTGATGATTTAGTGGCAATCCAAATGAAACCTGTACGTATTATACTTGATAAACCAATTTACATAGGGTTTGCAGTATTAGAATTATCTAAGACTCACATGTACGACTTTCACTACTCTATCATAAAACCTTTTTATGGTAACCGAATTGAATTGTGCTATACTGACACAGATAGTCTAGTATATGATGTACAGAGTAATGATGTTTACAAAGACTTTAAGCTCCATTTTCTAAAATATTTGGATACCAGCAATTATGACTGTAACAATGACTATAACTTACCAATTATTAATAAGAAGGTTCCAGGACTGTTTAAGGATGAAATGGGTGGCAACATTATCAAAGAATTCGTAGGATTGCGCTCAAAGCTTTATTGTATTAAAACGTTAAACAAAACAATTAAAAAGGCAAAAGGTACAAAAAAATGTATTACTAAAAATTTAAATATGTTAGATTATAAAAATGTTTTGTACAATTCCAATGTAATTCGCAAAAAAAATGTATTGTTCAGATCAATAAAACATGAAATATACACTCAGGATGTAAATAAAATAGCACTTTCAAACAATGATGATAAACGATTGTTATCGTTTGATAAAGTTTCTACTTTAGCCTGGGGTAACGCAACCATATTTATGTAATGCGTTACCATTATTTTTAAATGTAAGTAATTACAGTAGATACATTTTTTACAATGTATTTTAGATAACGTCCTAAATGTAAAGACGAAATATTATGTAAGTACCTACTAATGACTATTACCTAAAGCAGGCTCCAGATACAAGTAATGTGTAATGTAATTGTAAAACATATATTTTCTTGGTGCCAAATAGATTTAAAAATAGATATTATTATCTTTTTACTTGTAGCAAATAATGTTAGAACTTATTTAGTAGTTAATTAATTTTAAGAATGTTTACGCGACATTTCGTAAAAAATACTAAAATATTTACTAACTTTTTATATCGTATCCTACTTAGACGTATCATGTTTATTAAATCATGTTTATTATTCATTTCCAAAACTTCGGACTTTAAAAATTGTATGAAATGTCGTGCCGCATGAACATGATGTTTTCTTTTATTTGTAATAAATAAATAGTATTTTAAGATCACAATTATATCTGTTTCATTTCCATTCCTGATTGATGACAAAGTCACGGTGCATCAATACAATCATGTTTTGATCCAGGCTGATATTTGCTAATTTTTTCAGAATATTGTAATTATTTATATTAAATTAAATAATGACGAAAAAATAAAACATGAAAACAAAATCCAGACCGGAACAAATACTTATTGTATGTTCCGTGCGGGAATCGAACCCGCGACACTAATTTGGCGCAATTAGTCGCAGCTAGCAACACGCTTATAACCTAATACTTACCATTGTGATGCATCAAGACGAGTTCATAACCAATGCGCCAAACGTGTCGTCGAAAATGTGATAAAATATTGGATTGCTTTGAAGAAGCACGCGCGGTGCAGAATTTGACACCGAACAGGTGCTCGGGCGCAAGCTTGAACATGTTGAAACATGAAATTGAATCACAGCATAATGCTTTATGGAGTCTAATTGCATATTATTGAGTAACATCCATCATTAGACAGTCAGCCGGAGCGGTCATATCACATCGAGTAAAAACGAAACGAAATTGTAAGTATTGTACAAGTACCCATCTACTTATAAGATTATTTCATCATGTTTTTTTATGTAATTTAGTTAATTATTATTTTGTTTGTTTCAGATCGTTGACAATGTGTGATTCTCCAGATATTATCGACTTCTCACAATACGCTCAAGGTTATCCGACTCCGAGTTTAAGTTGGCATATCCCTGAACAACAAAGACCTGTCAACAAGGAGCCTAGAGCAAGACAAGACTACGAACCTGCCAGCAAGAAGCCTAGAACAAGACGGGAGTGTCTAAAACAGAAGCCATATCTGCATACAAGTCAATCATTCCTGATAAACAATGAGAAGAAAAAAGGTTTACGACTGATCCAGGTACAAGTGTTGGATATCAGTGAACAACAAGAACCTGCAAGTGATAATCAGGACATGGTAATGTTAAGTGTGCAGTATGTAGTGACTGAATCAGTGGATCATGTTATGGATGAGACGCAATCGTTAATTAATAAAATATCAAAAAAACTTTGTGGAGATAGATGTTATTATTAACTGGTGTCATTATTTTGTACGTACCTACTTTATAAGTTGTTGTGTAAAATTTGCAGTAATAAGTAATAATAAATTATGTAAGTAATCTACTAGTTATTTGGGTATATTAATATTAGGAATGTATACCATTTATTTGCTTTCTTATTCTTTAGTGTTTTGAATGTATAAAATGTTAAATATGAAATAATTATATATGTTTTACTGCAATTAACTCTTTGTATTTTATCTTGTACTTATTATTTTTGGGTAGGTAGTTATAATTAGATTGTAATAATTGCAAATAATGTAAAAAAGTAAATAAAAATATATTCTTTCATAATTTAATTTACGTTTTTTTATTACTTATTAATACTCGAACTCTAAATTAGCTCTAGTGTGATGTATAATTGTAGGTTATTTGCTTTCAGTATTTTTATAATTAAATTTAAATTTTACATGTTATAATTATATCATGTTACTGCAGCTAATTTAAAGTTTGTTATGTAGGTTACCCTGATTATACTAAATAAAACACTCATAAGTAGATAGACATTTTTTATTAACTGTTCAACACAATAATAATTAAAATAAATTAAATACAGACATGTTATTATCAAAATACCATTTCCTTATACAGATAGCATTATTCAACGCACAATTCATTTTATGATTCACACAATTAAAATCAATTTTATTTTTACAAAACCTTCTTTTTAATTCTGAAAAATTAGGGCATCCCTTCTCACCTATGTCGATAACTTCACAGTTTGCACATAACTCTTTAATCCATTTAATCTTTTCCAAACCCTTTGTGATAATTTTTTTATTTTCTAAGAATGGTAAAATTACACGTTGAAACTCTTTGTAGTCTATGTAACCCTCGCTCCAGTAAATTCCTCGATTTCTTTCTAACCACCTCACCTGCTTTTTTTCTTCTTGTGTTAGGTAATGGAATGAATATGGTGGTTTTACCAAGAACGTCTGTGTATGATCCTGACTCGCAATGGCCAATTCTTTGACAATAAAATTATTTATAGAATCTTTAAATCCTTGGAGTTCCACTATAATGGTATCCGCCTTCATGATATCTTCTTGACAATGCTGCTTAAGGGTTTGTATTCAACAATGCAATCGTTCAGAATGAGACAGTATGCTGAAGTTTTATCTGGTATCTCTGAATCACTCTCAATTTCTACTCTCACATCCACAACCGGACCTGTCTTTAGATTATCCGCTTGTCTAGAACAATCAATGACAAACAGCGGTGCTAAATCTCTAAACTGTTTTTCGCTTAATATGGGCTCCGGACGACGTCCATAATACGACTGTTGGAATCTGGTGTATTGCTCGTATAATAAAGCGATTCTGTTATTAGCAAAACTCACATTTAGGTTTTCATACGGAAAATAAGTTGAATTGAGGTACACTCTAACGTTTCGAACATGACAGTGATCGAATTGAGACATGTCTGAACTTGCATTGCTTTTCCTATTTGACTGTAGCCCGATAATAACGTATCTTGGTTTTTCTATTTGAGATGAAGTTTTGATAGACCAAGTATGTTTTGTAGTTTTAGGCAAAGCTGGATATTCGTACAGATCCCAATTTCTATATATCATTTGAAGTGGGCGATCTTTTTCTAATACTTTTAACAAACCAATTTTTTCTTTGTCTGATACTTTAACATGCGGTACGCGCCATATGATTTTATTAATCTGAACATCATCCACTACTTCGCCAGTATTCAGTTTTACAGCGTTCAAATTAGTATTACTTCGTAACAATATCAGTTCATGTCTACTATTTATCACGACTTTTTTAAAATCTTCAGCAAAACCGAGGAGGTTACAAAGTGGTATTGAAGCAGAAAATCTTCCTCCATCAATATTTTTTATACCATCAATATTCCAGCCCCAAGCATTAGACATTTTTGATTCACTTTCGTTCATTGAAATTAGTGATTTCATGGTTGTTGTTATACCTGCATTTTTTATTTTGTCAATCTCCACTCCATTTAGCTCATACCTAATGTCTTGGAACAAGTAGAGTAGAGCATTGTTCGTGAAATTGACACTAGTAGCTTTGTCCTTCGTATCTTTTTTGGTAACGTTAACAGTTCCTTCCAAATATAGGGTGCTAGCTGATGGTAATATGTACAAGTCCTGTTGGTTGATAGATATGCGGATTTCATCGTTCCTGTTAAAACTCGTTACATAGGGTTTGTAGGAATGAAATTCGATTCCTTCTATAGTAGTATCGCAAGTAGGAGCGGATAAAACGTCTAAGATATTCATTTTAGCAATCCAATTGCTCTAAGGAATGCTTTATTGTCTTTAGTTAATTTTATTTTCTTCTTAGATAGAGGTCTTATTTGATAGGTAGCTCGAGCAGAACTGATATTCTTAACTTGTTGAGACACATTTTTATTGTAATCAATCATTTTTTTCTTCTAAGATGCAGATACACCTGCACTTCTTCACCACGTAAATTGATTAATCGTTTGTTTATATCTAACAACCTGATATGTATGCAGCTTATGTTGTTTTGATTGATTGGAAAGTATATTGCGTTCTTCGGGATTTCTATGATCCTGTATCCAGGTGGCACATTAAGTGCAAATTCGTGAATAATATGACTGGGTTCACCGTTTACATAGGAACCGCTTACAATATCACATTCAATCCTGACTACGGTCGTAGGTAGAATGTTGACTGGAGACTGTGACACATGCCATTTATTTGCTTTCAAGATTTGTTTATTAAATCCTAATAGTCTTCTAAAAGAGTCTTCTTTGATAAAATTAATGTCTTTTGTACAAAATATTGTAGTTTTTAATGTATTATTATTGCACCGTAGTTTGATAGCTGCATCTTTTATTTCGGATTTTAAATAATCGCTGACATCTTGTAATTCATAAGTGCCTTCCGGTATTTCAATAACTTCATTAATGCCATAATAGAACTTATTATTACTTTTATCAATGTTTGGAATAGAATTAAATGTTGAAAAGTGCAATAATGCACACTCATATTCTCCATCTAGTTGCAACGTATTAGGATAGTATGTAGTTAACACTGACGAGTCTCCAGTTATCGACAAAGTGAGTGACATCTTGCAAATGATTGAAATGAAAGAAAAGTATATATTTTATATTACATTTTTATTCCAAAAACTCCACAAATAATTTAAACATAAATGACCACAATTGACTGCGTTAAATTTTTGATATCTTGTGTAGTTATAAAACACATTACAATTTTTGAAATATTGCATCAATTCCATTGGAGGTTTTAAATTTCCATAGCTATCAAAGTATTCACAGTGATTGTATACTTTAGCATAAGCTACCCAATGCGTTCCTTCGTTCTTAGAATTGTCTAAGTTAACGATACCACATTCAATGCGTTTCGGCTTCCGAGGTAGTTGATCCTTCATGTAGATCCCACGAAAATATGGGATGTCTCTTGAATAATTTCGGATGTCTACATTAGTTAGAGGTCGATTGGGTAGCATATTTTTCAGTTTTTTGAAGATGTTATAAACAATCCTTTACCACTTTTATACGGCTTAATGTATAAACCCTTGCCCAACACTAAAGCCTCCATAGCTTTATTATGTCGTTCTGTTTCTTGTAAATTTTGTTTGTTTGCTTTGTAATCATTGACGGTTTTTGCAATGCCAGCTGCACCCCCAGCTAAAGTTCCTAAAGCAGATAAACCAGCAAAAATTGGAATTAAAGGCAAAACTCCCCCAGTCTTTGGTATGGGTATTACTCGGGGTACTCGAATTCGATGATGAATGTTTGGAAATAACTTTTTTGCGGCTAAGTAAGCTGCTTTTATTAAAGTCTTACTATCTTTGCATTTGAGTTTCTTAATTTTCGATTTTATTTTTGAAACTAAGCTTTTAAATGATTTAATGCCGGATCCAGACTTTAATTTCGCTTTCATAACTTTGTTAACTAGCCAAGAGCTTAGTTTTTCACCTTTCCCTGCATCTTTTGATTTAAGTCTTTGTTTAGCCATGTTGAGTAGTTCTAAATCGGCTTTGTGACGATTTGATAAGTCTGTATGGTTTGTATACGCAATATCGTGTTGCATGCAAGCTTCGTCTAGCTTATTTACACCTCGGTCACCTCGCGCTAAGCGTTTGTGAAGTTTGGTTCCTGGTCCGCAATAATTGTATCCTGGCAAATGAACTTCGAATGGTAGATTATTAATTATGCCGTTAACTAGTCCACCCCCTTGCATTATTCAAATTATAATGATCGGATTTCAAATGAAAAATGGTTATATAATATCTTAGTCCATTATTGCAGCTTTTTCAATCCAACTGTTTTCTGCACTGTTCAGACCTAACCATTTAACATACAATTTATTTCCTTTCTTTTTCAAAACCTTTTCTATCAAATATACATCAGGATAAATAGATCTTTGCAGTTCTTGTTCGTAAAAAGCTCCTAATATGTCTTGCTTTCGTCGATCTTCTATGTGATATGTTACTGGTAAGGTTTTATTTACCTTTTTTATAATAAATAATTCAGTCGACCAATTAGGAGTATAACCTTTCTCAAAATTATGTTTGTATTTACTTATACGGACACAATCACCAACTTTGAATTTAGGCTTCCACGGAACTAAATCATGTTTGTTTATTTTTTTAATATTTTCTTTGATTACTTGTTCATTACTTTTATTTACATCTACTGGTTTAAATTGAATAGTGCGATGTTTTGTGTTGTTATATCTCTTCAATGTATCTTCCAATGGTAGATCTAACCATTTATAGTTTCCATTGAGACTAAAATATTTATATAATTTATTTTTTACAGTTCTAATCAGTCTCTCTACAATTGATGCTTTTTTAGTAGAAAACGATGAGTAATGGTTAATGTTATGCTTTTTCATAAGCGTTTGAAAAGTGATGTTATAAAATTCGGTCCCCATGTCAGTTTGCAAGTTAACCGGATTATTACGACTGCTAAGCAGTATATGTTCGAATGCACGAGTAACATCAAATTTATTTTTTGATTTTAACGGTTCAGCCCAGGCATACTTTGAGAAGCAGTCAATCACCACTAAGATGAAATTGTAACCTCTGTTATACTTTTTTAGGTTTTGCATGTCCATCAAGTCTGCTTGCCATAAGTCGTTGATTCCTTTCAAAATAACAGAACGTCGAAGGAAATTTCTCCGTACCCCTTTGTGTATTTCATTCACAATTTGCTGTTTTGTCATTACGAAGTTTTTTGAAGTAATTTATCTACCACTGCTTTAGTATAAAACTTATCTTGCAAATGAGTTGAAACCTCAGGTATCCTTGCTTTTAAAGTAGCTTGAACTGTATCCTTTGCATCTTTTATGATTTGTGAACGTAATGTACCAATCAAATTATTAAGTTCTTTCATCATTTTTGCATTCAATCGATCTATATAATCCTTGTTTACAACTAGATTATTTAATTCTTTTATGGTATTAGCATTCAATAGATCTACATAATCCTTGTTCACAGCATCGTCTGCTTCTACTGGAGATCTAATTCCTCTCAGTCTTGATGTTTTTAAATCAAAATCTCCGTTTTCTGATTTTACCAGTGCATTCTCATTAAACTCAAATAACTCTGATAAACGCATTCTTTTGTGAATGTAGTGTCCAAATTTGTCTACGTTCATGTTTAAGGTGTGTTGTTTTGAGAGGATGATAGTAAAATAAACACATTTTTAAATACTTATTTATTTATAACTTTACTTTCACGTAATTCTTCAATGATAGATATAATTTCATTATCTAATCCTGTGTTGCCAGCATCTCTAGACGCAATCAATAATTTCAACCTTTCCACTAATTCGTTAGGATCATCCCAGTACACTAAGTCTACGTTTTTTCTCCACCTTTTTATCAACGGTAGACCTTTTCCCTGAATTGTCTTCTTCAGTTGAAAAAGAGGTTTAATAACTTGCAAATATTTTTGTCCTTTGTTACTTTTTATTGGTTTACTTGGTTCATAGTCTCGACGATGTGCATTTGTATCAAGTAGCATCGATTTATAATTTTGCATATCACTATCTGTAACCAAACTTAGGTCTACATCTTTCTTAAGCAACAACTGTTTTAAACCAGGTGTATTTCGGTATTTACGTCCAACCACCGTGATGTATTGATCGTTGATCGTTATGCAAGCAGAACCTAACATCAGTTTCCCGTGGTCTGCTCTAACCCCAAATGGAATATCTACCAACGCTTCTGAAGATACTGACCAGGATGACGTATCATAGTCTTGATTCCTTTCAACTACTGATTCATATGAAGAGTTACTGTTGATATCGGATTCATATTTGTCTTCATCACCATTATTATCATTGCTTCCTGCACTACCAGTTTCGTTAGTAAACGGACCATCAGCAAAATCTTCACTAGCACGCAGGGGAGGAGTTTGCTTACTAGCATTAGCAATTAGGTTGAGAGGTTCTGTTACAGGTTTGAAAACAGATTCCAGTGCTTGTTTATTGTTAATCTCAGCATCTCTCATTTTTCGTATTTTTATCTTCACAGCTTCTGCCGCATCAACAATTTGTCGTTTTAATGATTTTTCCATATTAATAAAATAGGTCGTAATTGATTTAGCGTTGTAGGGTGAATAATAATGGCAGGCAGGTAATAACCTTATATATGCATTCGTGTTATTAGTCAAAGACTACAAACGTGTCAAATTGACTTCTATAACATCCTTTGTTTTTGGAACAATCTTTGTTAATTACAAGATAATTGAAAGGTATACTCCATATTTTTGAACACATTTCACGAAATTCAATCCATGGCATGTCAGTGTTGACGTGTTCTTCATAAACATGTCTCATATTTCTTTCATCTTGTTTAAAAAGTACGATTAGGTTTGCATTGTCTCTTACTAATTGCTTAGGGATTTTACTATACGTCTGATTTAGATAAAAACAATCGATGAATTTGTGTCTCCCCATAGCAAAATAATCACGCATACTACTTTGATTTTCACAAGCAACATCATCAAATACAATTACAGAATTCGGTTTTGCGGTCTGAACACTCAGTACTTGCTCATTTTCATGATATTTCTGAAATGAAACACCTGGTACTCGTTGCAAGACTTTTTCTAAAAAAACATACTTAGGTTGTTGCAAGGTTTTCGAATAAACATAAACATTTTGAAATCTTAAACCATTCTCGTGTATAAGAAGGCCAATTAATAAATTAGTTTTTCCACAATTTGACGGCCCGCAAATGATGCATCGTACCGATTTAGGTAATAATTCTCCATGGCGAAAACCAGTCTCCTGAGAATGAACACAAAGTTTGTTTACGTGTAACGATTGTGGTTGTTTAACAAATTTCATGACGACTGCTTGAAACGGTTATATTAATAATGAGTCAATAATTTATTACATTGACATTTATAACTCATTGTAACAAAGTATCAAGGTAAAATAAGGTAATAAGTTATCAAGGTAAAATAAGTTAACAAGGTAATGTTGAGTTTTAGAACTAAAATGGTGGAATAGGTGCCGAACTAGTATTTTACTGCACTTAGGAATTCATACTCCTCCTTCCGCTCCATCGGGTGGAATAAGCATCGAACCAGTATTTTACTACACTGTTTAATCCACCGGGTGGAATAGGCGCCGAACCAGTATTTTACTGCGCTATGTAGGATTTCATTTATATTATTGGGCATTCTACTCCACCGAGAGTGACGAGGCGAACGGAGTGAGCCGATGGAACGGAAGGTGGGGTAGAATGCCCAATAATATCCTACTCAAGTAATAATATGTTCTTATTCAAACAACGTTCGTCAGCGGAGCCGTTGGAGAGGGCAAACGAGAACATTTGCGTGGAGTCGATGAACCCTCCTGAACAAAAACTCCCCCGAGTTTCAGTGCGCGGGCGCAGACGCGGCTGTGTTCTCACGCCGCTACTGAACTCTGACACCGGTAAAAAGTTGCCAAACTTATACATTTAACGTATACTTATAGTTTTGGTTTAATACTGAAACTAAGGTCCGTATTACAGAATGTCACTCAAAACTCAAGCTTTACTTTAAAGCAGATTCTGCCATTTGATTGGCTGAAATTTTAAGCAATGCTTGAGTCTTGTTGTTGTTTAATACGGGCCTAAAACTGCATTAGTCGCGTTTGGAGATGCAAAAAATGTAACCCTACATTGTACTCTTTTAGATTTTTCCGATTTTGTAGTTATTTTCCTTTTAAAATTGAGTACAATTTAGTATGGATAGAGAAAGTTGCTTCGCTACCATGTTCATATATAACTAATTATTATCAAGCCCAATCCTGATTTATATCCTGAAATTAAAACTCTGGGGTTTTAACCAGAATACATTGTGATAAAACATTATATTATTGTGCTTTTTTACACAATCAGTTTTCAATTACATTGTAATTGTAACGCCGTGTTCATATGTTATACGAGTACTAGCTGACCGGCGCAACTTCGTCTGCGTAACATTTTTGATTAATGCTCCGCTCCTATTGGTCGCAGCGAGATGTTTTGTAGCCTATAGCCTTCCTCGATAAATGGGCTATCCAACACTAAAAGAATTTTTCAATTCGAACCTGAGATTAGCGCGTTAACCAAACAAGCTCTTCAGCTTTATAATATTAGTATAGATGTCTAGTAAGTACCTAAAAACAACCATTGACTATGACATTGGTCGCTAATTTCGCTTGCCAGACGGCCCTGTCCATGCCAGAAATAAGATTTTTATAAACACTTGCTAATATTATACATATCTTAAGATTTGGCCGCCATTGATGATAAACCCGATACACAACGGGCAACAATTAAAAGGGGCTGCAAAGTCGCGTAACTACGGCTTCCTGCATACAACTATAAAGTGTCTGTTTTAGAGATAAACCATAGCGCACATAGTGCTTACACTTTCTTACTACTTACAACGATACACGATAGATATACGATAGGGGAAGATATGCGCTAGGTGATGATAATGAGTTAGATCATAACATAAATATCAGGGGTCTAAAATGGCCGCTTCACGTTAAAATTCTTAAATTGGTCACAGACGCAATATTATGAATCACTTTGTGACCATTTTACGAATTGTAACGTAATTTATGTTATTATCCTGTTATGATTCTGCTAAAGCGGCCATTTTAGGCACCCTGCTATTTGCTGTTTATCCATCGAATTACTATCATCTCCCGGCTCTAAATAGTGGTACTGCACTTTACGCAGGACCGATCTTCTCAAGTGTAATGGACAACTATCGTAAATGATGGTTTAGTTTATAGCTACCGAGCACTGAGCAGATTGATCGATCTAAGAGGTCAATTGAAGTTGACGCGATATATTATTCCGAGTGCCTTTTAAACTGGAGGCTCCTACTAAGGCGAAGAAAGTATAAAGCGAGACGACCTGTACGTGTACCGCGAGGGCCAGTTCGAGGAGGCATGCGAAAAGAGCTCATGAAAGGAATTGGGAAAGGCCTTTGCTCAGTTGTGGCACAGTACAGGGTATTCAAAAAAACAAAGTTTGCGACAACTCGATTATAGTATAACAGTTAGCATGTGGCATCACAGGAAGTAGTTTGACTGCGAATGCCATGTTTCCTGCGCCCTGCCGCGATCTCTCATTATTCTTTCAGCAAATATGTTGTGACTACCCTTTACTTGCCTGGGGCGGACGTCGCAAATGATCTCCCTTGCCCTCATAATGATTGTATCATTATCGATCATTAAAGGGTAGACAGTCGCCACATGGCGGGTAGTTTGACGCCACAAGGTGGATTAAGAAATTTTACTGGTTTTATTTAATTTAACATTAATGATTAATGGTACAGGTAGGATGTTAGGTAAAGGATTATTGAAGTCTAACTTAAGAATTTTAATAATTTTGGTTACTGTTTGAATCTTATTTGAAAATAATAGTGGCCACCGTTTTTTGATAGGGCTTTCCCTGTCCATAAGAATTAAAAGAAAACAATCCCGATTAATCTCAAACCTCTTCCATTCCAGGCTGTAACTGTGTATCTCTTGACATAAGATTCAAAATTCCAGATTTTTTTATGCAATTTTATAATAGTGTTTTGCAAGAAACCTCGTTCCGCATAAAAAAATACCAGACATTGCCTAATCTTTAACCCGTTAGGTGCTTCCATAGAATTGCGCGCTGTAGTAAAAATTGTGCACCTTGCAAATACATTGTACGGTATCGCAATACCATTCATTCGTGCACTAACCATAACGGTATTAATCTATTGAACCATCTATTGCTGTCATCATTTCCCCGATCGAACAAAATTGTGGGAACAAATTATCGCAAACACTTCTGTCATGCGCAAAAAAGTGTTGCACAAAGTACTATCGGCAAAAAAGCGAAACTCCCACGCTATGAAAGGGTTGAACATGCACCTGACCTATATTAAATTGTGAAAAAAAAATTGTGTTTTCTTTATCGTATTTTTTGCTCATTATTCACATTGAAGATATCAGGAGAATGCATTTGATTTAGTATTGTCACCATGGTTTTTGGAAATTTTGAAATCAGTTTAATTTCTCATGTTTTTGGAACGAATCTATTTAGCATGCTACATTTTCAGAGAATGAATGAAACTGCGCGGTTAATTGTTTTTGTCCATAGTTTAAAAACAAACTACATATTTTACATAATTAAACCTCTCAATATAAACACATATGTGTTCTGTATTTCCTATTTATGTAATACAATTAAAATAAACATGGGCACAGGTTGCATAGATCCAACATAAAGAGTATTTACATAACAAATAACAACAAACCGATTTGTCCGCCACTAGTTTACATTATGCTCACCCCACTTGCGCAGGAGTTGCGTACAATGCGCGCATTGTTGGCGCTCTGCAGGTAGATGCTAAAGGGTTATCCGCTTATGCAAAAAATACACTAAAACCATCCGATTAACACCACTACAAAACACGACTTAGAAGCCTTAGATCCCTTGTGATGATTGTGTTAATAGTATTAACTTTCTTTTATATCCTAAAAGTGTGCAATGGAAAATGAAATTGTGTTTGCATCTAAAAGGTCTGAGCTGTAAAGTTCAAACCCACGACGTAATCGTATCTAACCAATATTCAAATCCATAATCAACTTTCGCTAAAACAACAATGACGCAATTGCAGATATCCAAAAAAACCTTTTATTTCGCTACCTTTTGACGCTCGATTATCATCGACTTTCACTCTAAAGCGAATAATAAATAAATTGCCGTATATGAAACGGTGTGCGTGTCTGTATTTTGGTTCACGCCTCAACAACATGGGGTTTCGTGAATTTGGCGGCCTTTAACGAAGGTGCTTCATTAAAAATTCATTGACGAGAACGCGTGAGCCGACGAGGGAGGGTGAAAAGGCCGACAGGCGATGTGTTGCAAAATGAATAAATACTGGCGAGAAATAGGGGCAGCTAAGGTAACGACCGGTGTAACTCAATAATGCAGCCAAATGATCTGTTTCACACTGAAAACCCGTCGTTTCTAGTAAAGGCTATGAGTGGAGCGGTCTAATAAGACTGGTCCTGAAAACACAACGCGAAACAAAGCATCGGTAATGAGAAATGCTGACACGATAATGTCATGGCAAACAGTTGCAATCGACAGTTCGCAACCGCCCCTTCCCCGACAAGGCTTCATTAAACTATTATGGCGATTTTAAACCTCGTTTTGTGGAACTCGATAACTTCATTGTTTGTTTTATGTTTTGAAATGCGTCGTCGGTTATTTCATATCTACATACATATAATGAGTAAAAAACTGCATTGGACAGATATGTGTGCGCAAATGTATAAAAAACTCGGCGTTGAAGCACCATGTGCAGTCGCAGGTGCCCTCCGTTCCCACACAACCCTTTCAGCAACCGACCTCTCGGTTGGCACCGCCCCCGCCCCGCTGCAGCCCCCCAAAAACTGCATAAAAACTACTAACACAAACAAACAAATACAAAAACTACCAAGTGCCTCCAACATAAGGTTCAGTTTCAGTTGTCAAAATCTTTGGTTCATCGTCCCTTTCAATACGTCGCAGTCATTAGTTCCAAATTCTACCTGTTCCGATTTATAGAGGCTGTCGTGTCATTAGATTTATTGTGGATATAATGCAATCCTCTCCATATTTTTTGCTTTTGATTCGGACTAAGTATGTGCAGTTCTGTGTATAAAATGTGGTTTTAAATAGTTGTTAAATAAATGAAGTATTCATTGCTACGAGTATAAACTTCTTATTGTTTTCTTATTGGAATGCGCCTTATCATTGTGTTCTGGAACCGATCATCGAACCGATTTATCCCGAATATGTGATTAAAAACTTAAAATATTATTTTAGTACAAAATTTTATTCGCTGTAAAGAAAATAGCGAAGAAATAAGGTCACATAGGTAACGAAGCAGGAACAAAAATAAAGCATTAAATTTTTTGCCAACCTCAGATTCACTGCATCCAGATTGCAGCCAAAACAAAAAACAATCAGAGAGATAAAACACAAAAAAACTCCTTTGTCCCGTTATCTGTCTGTTTTTGTAAATGGGATGTGTTTTGTAGCCAATTAAAGGTAGAAAGGACCCGGCTGTTGGTCCGCAATAAATCGCAACCCTATACACGAAATGTTTCCGGTGCGACGAGTGGTCAGCCTGTTCCGTTTTAAAAGTGATCATTTGCATTGGAAATATGTGCTTTTGGCTTTTTTTGGTGCTTATGTAATGCGTATTTTGTTATTGCGTATGTACTGTGGTTTATGTATAAAGCTAGTAGGTGCGGTGTTTGTCGTTATTCACCAAAAGTATTCCCGTAGCAACAAATAGACTTCGCATTGTTAAACGTCTAAAGCACAAAATGCAATTATCTTACCTCTTGACTGTAACATACATAGTTTCCTTAGCAATGCGTATCAAGTAATCTTATAGTTTCCTGACAGCATTTACATCACAGGCATACATCGCCTATCGCAGTCTGATGCTAGACAGATATCTCACAAATTGCACTACAACACCCTCCGCCTTTCGCATGGTCAGCTTACACTCTGACCCAACTTTGCCGATACACGGATAGCGCTAATGTAGTTGCAAATGACTTTTAATTGAAAAAAAAACTTTCTAAAGCTTATCAAATAAAATAATAAAATATTTCAGCACATTTAGATAATCCTGAATTCCAAAATTGAACAGCCGCTTTTATCTTTATGACCCCATAGATAGTTCTAATTTACAAAATGCACATTTGGGGAAAAAAATATAAAACGTGCTATCAAAAGCCCCTAGACATTTATAAAGAGTGGTGAATTAATTCGGTTTGCGTGAGGCAACGCGTCCCTATTGGTCGGAGCGCACAAGCTGCGCACGATTGCAGATCCTGACGATATTCAGCCTTCACATCTGCCTAGTTAGCCTGACCCGTTATTACTTATTGATATTTATTGCCCTCACACGGTAAGGGTGAGTTTGCATGCCGATCGAAGTTGGTAACTCCATTGTTTGCACCTCATCAAAATCAGCTTAGCTTAGATAGAATTATGGAATTTGCGTTAGGCCCTGCACAAACTAAGAGTAAATATGATCCTAACACAGTGATGGATGTGTTTTTCTTTAGAAAATAAATACATGTTATTATAATTAGTGATGAATCCACTAGCCACTCTTGTCTTTTGAGCAAAGAAGACTTATTTGCAGTTGGTGTTTGCTTCAAGGAATACAGACGAATATGAAAAGCACGCTAGTTCTATTTATAAAAGTGAACAAATCAGAGAGTAGCAAATTTGATGCAATTGGGTCACCAGGATTCTCGTAGGCGATAAGTAGAGTAGGTACTGAAGTCTGAACTGTAGGTTTGTACTTAATGAAATAGACTCTGACTAGAACGTATCGAATATGTCGGTGTAACAAAAAGTCTGGATCACATCGTCACTGTCGTTATAAGGAAAAATATAATCTGGTAAAAATGCATACATAACTATTAAAATGTTAGCGGAATTTCACACAAACGTCTAGAGTTTGTGTGAAGTTTCGACTAGATTCTAGAGTCTGTCTCTAGACGGTGATGTCATTGCAATCGGAATAAAACTACGCACATGACACACTCGCGTATCTCCCTAGACTAGATATAAAGCGAACCCTGAAGCGAAGGCCGAGATAACATCAATACAGAAAGATTATTCACAGCAACTAGTACCAACTGCATGACAGAAAAAAGCAAAGGGCATCAACAAATATTTGACAATACTACGAGTATATACCGTGGAGTGTTTCCGTAACCGATATTTCTCATTAAAGCAGTTTGTTTGACTTCGATAAAAAGCTGTGGTCGATGATGGCCGGTGGCCGCGGGAAGGGTTAGCTATCTCAACCCTCCGCCGCGCGCCGCTGAGGATGCAAACAAGCAGATGTTCGCAGCTACAATTACATAATCAACAGTTATCGTATTCAAATGGACTCGCATTGATTTCGACCACAAATCACACAAACATTGGACGCAAACCAAAATGTTTTATACATTTCTACCTTCAACGAACTGTCTAGCTCCGATAAGATTGAGTTTCCAAACAAACAAAGATTTTGTTAATTGTTTAAACGAGTAGCATATCAATCTTTTGATTGTTGGTTATCGTATCATCTCATCATTCCGATTGAAATGTGTTACCCAATAATTGAAATTGAAAGTCGTAAAGAAAGCAAGAGATTCATATTATTGTAAAGTCACTGGAGCACCGGGTAACGATTGTTACATTCGTGCGGCAACTGGCCAGTCGGTTTTGGGGGTCCCTACTGCGGCGTCGCATGAGCAACGACGTGAATGACGGTTACTATTACATCGCTGTTTTTGTAGGAGAAAGTTCTACGAGACGCTTCGCGAAGCGGCGACGTATGATTTGTTACTTGTTTTATTGTGTATTTTTGGGGTATGCTAATAAAAGTGGTGATCACGATGCGCTCTGTACGTAACGGTGCAGTGGTGTCTGAGTCACAGGGAACTGACCTACGGGCATGCAGCCGAGTGCATTGACGCCGCAGCCGACGCACTTATCACTGGCATGCCTCTTAAAAGATAATGTTTAGAACATGCCCTTTACGACTGATGAATAACACATGTTTCATGTATTCATGTCTGACTACCCTGAATTATATTTGAAGGTCAAAAACACTGTATTTATCAAATTATAGCATTGGACAAAATGTTTACGAATTTTAATAACAGCTACAGTCAAGGATTGAGTGGGTAGAGCTAAATTTTACGGAATAATTGTCGAAAAGGCCGTTTTTTCCTCAAGTTATCTCGGTTTTTGACCCAAATAGGTTCTATTCACATGGCAACAAACCAAGGGAAATAAGTAATAACACTGTCATTAAACTTACTTACTGTCTTTATCTATACGTATTTATAAAATTATAAAAACGACAAATTTAACTTTACAAAATACCCTTCAAACTTAAAAGCTAGAAAGAACGAAAAAATCAATCAACTAAATAGTTATATTAGCATCGTAGCACTAATATGCGTAGAATTTGCTACGCAAAATATTTTGCGTAGCAAAAATTCGCGTAGAAGGTCGCGTAGCAGATTCGTCGTAGCTGATCAATTTGCGTAGCAGGGAAATTTTGCATAGATGCTACGAGCAGGCAACACAGTCACATACTGTGAAACTAAACTTGTTTTATGTTAAAGATTGATTTTCATAGTATAAAATACCTAACGCAACGGAATATTTATCATGAAATACAAAATATTAATCGTGAAATCGTCAACTTGACCGTAATTCGTGTGATCTAGCCAAGGCCCCGCCGGATGATAAGGCGTGTGTTTCACAATAGCAGAATTATTTGCGGCGCGCGTCGGAGGGCCAACCGTCGCCTTGAGATGCGCGCACAAACAACTGTAGCGAACGACTCCGCTGAAATCTTATACACTGACGCGCACAAGTGCTTGGCCGGACTCAAAGATATTAGTATTTCTCGCGAATTTGTAAGGAATTGTGACTAAAATGTTGAGCATTTTATGACTTTTGCCGTGAGTGGTGCTGCTTTTATTATCAGAATTGATTGTATTCTATTTGAAAATTAATTTAGACAAAGTTGAGATTCCGATGTGTTTCCAAAAGTAAATCCTTTAGCTGTAATTTTTGCCTATGATTTAATATTGTACGAATTTGTTTCCGAAAGTATTCGAAATGTAAGTTATTAAATAAATTAAACGCTAAGAGAGGTGTACGTGACAAGCGAACTCGCGAAGGGCTTTCATTGGCGATTGTACG